>VZTU01030313.1:35507-94418 GCA_013400835.1 Zapornia atra
GATCCCAGCAGTTATTCCTCCCCAGGTGCCAGACTCTCCCCTTGCTCTTGTTGAATGTCATGAGGTGTCTCCCTGCCCAGCTCTCCAGCCTGGCCAGGTCTCTCTGGATGGCAGCGCAGTGTCCTGCCTGTCACCCACCCCTCCCAGCTCTGGATCATCAGCACTTGCTGAGGGTGGGTGCTGTTCCCTCATCAAGGTCCTGCCAGGTCCTTCTCTGCAGCACTGCTTCCAGGCAGGCCAGCCCTGAGCCTGGGCCTGGGGTTGTTCCTCCCTGGGTGCAGAACGCTGTGCTTGCCCACACTGAACTGCATTTTGGTTCCTCTCTGCCCAGCAACCCAGCCTGTCCAGGTCCTGCTGAACCTGCAGCCTTCTGGTGTGTCAGCCAGTCCTCCCAGTTTGATATCATCAGGGTGCTACCCTCAGACCAGTCAGCAGCTATATTTGCTTCAGTGCAGGCTGAGGATGGAGCTGAGTGCCCTATAGCTCCATCTCCCCTGCTGCTGCTGCCACTGCCTGAAGCTGGCTGCATCCTATCCCTGAGCTGCAGGCACACACTGAGCACCAGTGACCCACCTCCAACGAGGTTCTCTCAACCATTATCACATTGTCCCCATCTGACAGTCACTCTCAGCACATCCCTGTCCCTCTAAATGCCCTCGTGCTTATCTGAGCTCCCAGAGTGTAGTTCCTGGCAGCCTCACAAAGGAGACAAGCCCTGGAGGGAGCAGGATGAATATTCATGGTCACTGTGTCTGGAAGGTGAGTGGATGCTCTCAGCACATCCACAGGCAAGCGAGACATCCATCATAAAATTCACATTCAGGGTCTTACCCCTCTTCAGGGTCTTATTCCTCTTCCAGCATTAAATATTTAAGAACAGGAACTTTCAAGTGTCTTCACAGTGTAATTACAGTGCCAGGAGGATCATCTTCAATCACTTACCCCCAGCTCACCGTTGGGATCAGCAATGCCAGCAGGAGGGCTTGGGAGGCCCTGAGCATCCTTTGGGCTTCCCAAGTGCCTGCAAAGACACACCTGCCAAAGGTAAAACATGTTGTGAAAGATGCAATCTGGAGAGAGACTGCAGGAAAAGCCCCAAATGTCCAGGACAGGTAAAACAGAACAACAAAAGAATCCCTATTGCACTAGGATGGTGGTGATAGGAAGAGAGGGAACCTGGAAAGAGGATGTGCACATCTTCTGAAGGACAGCAATTCTGGGAGGGGATGCAGGCTTGGTGGTGAGGAAGGAACTGGACCCAGGACAGTCAGGAAGTTCTGTGCCCAGGAATGTGCCTGAAGTCAGCAAGTATGCAGATGATCCAGAGCTGGGAGGGGTGGGTGACAGGCAGGACACTGCGCTGCCATCCAGAGAGACCTGGCCAGGCTGGAGAGCTGGGCAGGGAGACACCTCATGACATTCAACAAGAGCAAGGGGAGAGTCTGGCACCTGGGGAGGAATAACTGACTGTATCAGTACAGGCTGGGGGGGAGCTGCTGGAGAGGAGCTCTGTAGAGAAGGACCTGGGGGTGCTGGGGGGTGACAGGGTGGCCATGAGCCAGCAGTGTGCCCTGGGGGCTGAGAGAGACAATGGGATCCTGGGGGGCATCAGGAGGAGTGTGGGCAGCAGGTCACAGGAGGGGATCCTCCCCCTCTGCTCTGCCCTGGTCAGGCCCCACCTGGAGTGTTGTGTCCAGTGCTGGGCTCCCTGGGATCAAACAGACAGGGATCTCCTGGAGAGAGTCCAGAGGAGCTATGGAGATGCTGAAGGGCCTGGAGCATCTCCCCTGTGAGGACAGGCTGAGTGAGCTGGGGCTGTTCAGCCTGGAGAGAAGAAGACTCAGGGGGGACCTGATTAGTGTTTATCAATATCTTAGCCATGGGATGCAGGGGGAATTGGCCAGCCCCTTCTCAGTGTCTGTGGGGACAGGACAAGGGGCAATGGCTGTAAACTGGAGCACAGGGAATTCCACACCAACATGGGGAAGAACTTTTCCCCAGTGAGGGTGAGGGAGCCCTGGGACAGGCTGCCCAGGGGGTGTGGAGTCTCCTTCTCTGGAGAGATTCCAGCCCCGTCTGGACACCGACCTGTGTGCCCTGTCCTAGGGAGCTGCTTTGGCAGGGGGGTTGGACCCCATGATCTCTTGAGGTCCCTTCTAACCCCTACAATTCTATGATTCTATGAAGTCAAGAGCAAGATGAGGAGAGTGGCAGCTTCTCGTGGCTGTGTCACAGGCACTTGCTCTAGGTACCACCAGAAGCTGAAGACACACTGTGTGTTGCTAATTCCTTTTATTATCCCACAAGGTAAACTGAGGCTCAGCAGGGCATCAGGAGAAAGGATTGACCATTGTCCAACAGAGATGGGTGCTCAGGTGACATTTCTTACAGGCTCCAGCAATGCCATAAGTGTAATTACACCCTTGGATGCCAGCACAAAGGGAAAAGGGCATCAGATTCAATATGCCATTGGGTGAAGGGAGAAAAATTAATGTGTCCAGGCCAAATTTTCAGGGTAGCAATCTCCAGAGATAACCAGTCCTTGGCAGACAAACAGCAAAGCTGATTCAGGATCAAAGCAACAAAGAATTAGAGGCTAGGAATGCTACTGGGTCCAGTCAGCATGGTTTTATGGAAAGCAGCCCTTGCCCAGCAAAATCTGTTCTCATTTGCATAGGAGAGCAGACACGTGGCTGACAGGATAAAGCCCCCAGGCACAAGCAGGCATTAAACCCAGTTGTAGCCCTCACTGGTAAATCCTGTGGGTAAATATGCTGGGCATTGGATGGTGGGAATGTTCATCCAATGAGATTGTGATGGAGGGATTTCTGCAAAGGACACCTCAAACCCTGGAACCTCAGGGATGCAGGGTGATGAGGGGGAGATAGAGATTTGCCTGTGAGGTAGAAGTGGCAAGGTATCCCTGTGGTGCCAAGGGTGGAGCAGTGAGAGAAGAGGTCCAACTGCTTGGGCAGCTGAACAACGTGCACCTAGGCAGGTGCTAAGACCTGAGGACAAAGAGCACCAGCAAATCCCCAGTGCTGCAGCTTTCCCTGGCTAGGAGCAACAAGCATTCTGCACCCAAGCCTGCAGACAACCCGAACTAGGCAGGAGCTTGACCCTGGCCCTCAGTCTACATGGATTTCCCCACTGCCTGCTCCTTCATGGTCTTCATGTTTTGCATAAGTGGAACAGCAGGTGAGGTGGAACTCATAATTGTGCAAACACATAGCCTAATTTTGCCTCATCATTAACCATCCCACTTAGATCAATGAAAAAAGGCTGCTGAGGGAGAAAAATCCTTCTCCCTTGTCCAGACTCACCTCCTGGCAGCATCTGCCTTGCTTCACTCTGCTCTCACCCTTTGACAGCCCTGGTTGCATATTATTGCTTAATTATCATCTCCTTACAGCACCCCTGGAACATTTAATATGGCCTGAGCTCTGGCCAGCATTACTGTAAAAGCAGTTAACAAATGCCTCTGCATGTCTCACTAATCATACTAAAAACATGATCACCATTCCATTAAGAACCCTGCTAATGAATAGGCATGAACTGCCCCTCCTCCTGGAGCTCAGCCCACAGGTAAGCTGTTTCAGGAGGAGAAGGATGTGTGTTTGACATCCAGGAGTCCCTGGGGTACTCAGCAGCCTGCACCCTCTTGACAGATCATCCACTCCTAGGGGAACCTGTGCCATCCTTGGGGAGAGCCTGGGGGGGACACACAGAGCTTTTGGATGTCTGTCTTCCACTGAGTCCACAGAACAGGCAGCCAGCACACAGGGGCATCAAAATCAAAGCAACAAATAGTAAAAATAATAAATAATAAAAATAAATAATAAAAATAAATAATAAAAATAAAAATGAAAATAATAATAATAATAATAATAATAATAATAATAATAATAATAATAATAATCCAGTGGATTCCTTCTCCACTTGGGTTTGCTCTTTTAAAGTCCTCCCTCCCCAAATTTTTTACCCTTTCTCCTTCTGCCTTGTTGTTGGTCTCCCCTCCCTGACCTAGGGAAGCTGAGCTACGTGCACCCACGTTCATGCCAGCACAGGATCCTGTGGAGTTTGTCCTCTCCACACTAGTTTATGACTGGCACCATCCTGAAGTGGATAGGGCAGCAAATAAAGTTTTACAAATATTCTTCCTGAGAAAGTGATCCACATAAAAATACATCAAAACTGTTCTCCCAGAAGAAAAAAGCAAGGCTGCTACTGGAAATGTGAGTCATGCACCTTCTAACAGCCAAGCAAATGAAAGCAGGAACAGAAACTCTGCATAAATAGATGCAAAACTTGCATTCATTGCTGTGATTGATCTTAAACAATAGCAATGTATTTGGGCAGAATGATGCCTTGATAAAATACCACTGATGTGACAGAATTTGATGGGGCAGTTTAAGTCTCAAGCCTGTTCCTGCAGATAAGTAGTCCCCTACCACTTCCTCCAGGTTACTGAGGGCTGGCAGAGAACACCCCTGTCATGGGATGGGTTTTCTCAGCCCTGGCATGGAACAGGGGTGCCAAGAAACCCAAGCCTGTGCTTGTCCACAGCAAGTGGAAGTGCCCGTGATGCAGGGCTGCAGGATCCAAGCTTCCTGCTGTGTCCCATGGGTACCAGGTGAGGGCTGGGCATGGGGTGCTGCCTGGGGATGCTCAGGGAAGGGCTGAGGTGCTGCCATGGGTGATCATCACTGCAGCTGCTCCTCTGTTTTCACACAACCACAACAACAGCAGGTTGGGGTTTTCTGTCCTAATTCAATGTTCACCTCACAGCTTATCACCCCCATGTCAACTTCCATATTGATGTGCCTAGCTTTCCACACAGGAGCAGCAGCTTGGTGCTAGAGGTGGTAGTTCTCCACAGGTGAGTTTGCCCAAACTGCAGCAAAACAAACTACCCAGGGAACCAAATGACAAACAGCAAAGCCTCCAGGCCCCAACCTCAGCTGCACTGGGCAGCAGACCAGAGTGCAGATCCCAGCTACTCAGAAGAGCTCTGGAGCCAAATCTTCACCCAGCTCTGCTAAATCCCCTTTCTCATCCACACAGAGCTGTGTCAGGGATGGTCTGGAATGGCTTTTCCAGCTTCTTTGCTCTCTGTGTCCTGGGGCACATGGTGGGGAGTTGTGGGGAATAGGGGGAGGGGGGCAAGCAGGCTGTGGCTATGGGGCAGAAGAGCCTGGTAACAAGGATTTTGTGATAGTCCTCACAACAGTGGGGAGTTGTGGGGAATGGGGGGGGGGGGGGGCAACCNGTTGGCTGGGGCCCTGGGCAACCTTGTGTAGCTCCAGGCCTGGAGGTTGGTGTCCCTGCCTGTGGCAGGGGGGTTGGAGCTCTGTGACCCTTGGGGTCCCTCCCAACCCAGCCCATTCTAATTCTAAAAGATGCATCAGGCAAAAGAAGTGGCTCACTAGGGGCTGCTGAAGAAAACACATTCTGCATGGGAGCCCAGAGAGCCCACAAGGAGCCTGCCTTTGGCAGATGTGCACAGGGAAGAGTCAGAGCACACTGCCATGCTTTCAGCAGAAAGAAAAAGTTGCTCTCCTACCTTTCTTTTCTTATTTTTCTTTTTTTTTCTTATTTTTTCCTCTTTTTTCCCTTTTTTTTTCTTTTTTTCCTTTTTTTTTCCCCCCTTCTCTCTCTTGAAAAAAAAAAATCACTTCATTTTCACTTCAGTGAAACCAGAGAGGCAGGAAATAATACAAAGGCTCTTTACAAAGGCTGGCTTCTTTCTTCTGTGGCATCTGTGCTGAAGTATCTGTGATGGTAACAGCCTCTGCTCTCTCTTCACAGGACTCAGCTTCATCAAATATTCCCTCTCTTGAGGCTGTGCTGTGCAACGGGTGGGATTCCCCCTCCCAGCTCCATTGCGTTGCCAGTCACACTCAGAGCCACTTACAGAGCTCAGGCAGAGAAAAAGGAAAGGAGAAGCAATTCTGCTTTGCTTCTCCCAGCAAGAGGAGGAGGGGGTTGTGGCTGTGGGGTCCTTGTTGCCCCCCCACCCCTTCCACCCAGCCTCCCTGTCCCCTCATGCTTGAGCAGGGTATGCCCATGGGCCACCCAGACCATAGGGGACCCTGGTGACAGCGCTGCCTCCCCAGGTACACTCATGCAGTCACCATCTTCCAGGCATTTTTAAACCCCCTTTGGTGTGTGCTCATCTAAATAATTAATCAGTGCAAGGTCCTTTTCTCCTAATTTGCCAGGAGTGATGGGCACATGAAGTGGGAGTGGGTTTTGCTCCTGGCACAGCACCTCAGGTCCCTCAGCTGTTATCTGCAGCCCAGCCACGGGCAGAGCATCCCCCACACAGCCCCTGCTCCCCTCCATCCCTGCAAGCCCAGCTGCCTCCTGGTCTGGGGGTGGGCAGCAGGCTGTGAGTTTGCCTCAGTTGCAGAGGTGAGAGCAGGAGTGAGAGCACCAGGACAGCCCACTAAACCCCCAGGCATGGAGCCATTCTGCTCCCTTCCTTCCCCCCCTCCACCCCAGGCCAAGGGCAGGGGCTCAGCCCCAGCCACCCTGCCTTGGGCACCAGTACAGATCCTAAACAAGAGCCTGGGGACAACCTGTGCAAAGCAGGATGCTGTCTGTCCTGGTGTGGCTGTCTTTCTAAGGGAGGGGGAGTAGGGAAAGACTGGTGAGGGAACCATTCCCAGGGCACGGGGAGGTTCCAGGGGAGCAGGGACCATCCTTCCAGCCTTGCTTAGAGAGCTGTGTCCAGCCACAGCAACCCCCCCCCCCAACCAGGTCTTGGAGGCAACAAAGAGGCCACAGCAGCCAACAAGATGACCCCACAACATCTGCTGGGACCTTCAGAGCCCTGTTCCTCTTGATGTCTTGGTGACTGGGAAGTAAAGGTCGTGGCAGAGGCTGTGGAGTGTGGGAGGCTGAGGGTGGGCTCCAGGTGAACCCAGTGCAGCTCCTGCCTAGGAAGATGCTCTTAGCCAGACACAGCAAGCAGCAAGCTTGCTCAGCACACACAGCACGATGCTCATGAGCATGGGCAGCCTGCTGCTGCAGCTCTCCTAATCTCACCACGCTGGGAACTCTTCTCTCCCCACTCCCATGCTGACCCCAAACCCTCCAGGAGATTGCACTCGTGCTGGTTTCCTCCAGTAATATAATTTTCCCAATAAAAGTACTGCTGTTTCCACCTCTCCCTGGTGCAGCCTCACTCTGTTCTGATTCCTGTTTTAATTAAGTCTCAAGTTTCTTTACACTATCACAGCTGTAAGAATTGACTCAGAACAGCACACTGCACCTCCTCCCCCAGGACCACACAAGGGCAGGTTCCCCACTGCAGGAAACAGGGAATGATGTCCCATGAACCACTGGCCAGGCTTCTCTGCCCTCCACCAGACCCTTTACAGCAGCACCTGTGACCCCAGGCATGGCTGGAGCATCCCACCCCAGGGCACTCTGCATGCACACCCCAGAGACAACCTGCTTGGTCCAGGGATAGCTACTGGTAGACCAGTAAAGACACAACCTGCTTGGTCCAGGGAGAGCTACTGGTGGACCAGTAAAGACTCAACCTGCTTGGTCCAGGGAGAGCTACTGGTGGACCAGTAAAGACTCAACCTGCTTGGTCCAGGGAGAGCTACTGATGGACCAGGAGATAAAGGCACATTCCTGCTGCCCACACTCCTCCTGATGCCCCCAGGATCCCATTGTCTCTCTCAGCCCCCAGGGCACACTGCTGGCTCATGGCCACCCTGTCACCCACCAGCACCCCCAGGTCCTTCTCCACAGAGCTCCTCTCCAGCAGCTCCCCCCCAGCCTGTCCTGATTCCAGCAGTTATTCCTCCCCAGGTGCCAGACTCTCCGCTTGCTCTTGTTGAATGTCATTAGGTGTCTCCCTGAGGAAGGGGCAAGAAGAGTTTCTTCAGAAGATTTCATCCCACAAAAACAGCAGGACTGGACTCAGTGACCCTCTGGTCTTTCAACTCTTCAGCCCTGGTGAACTGGGAGTTGGGATGCCCAGTGTGAGTCGGTGCCACAGCTGCCACCAGCACGTGTCAGGGCCTTGCTCTGCCTGCCAGGAACAAGCACTTCCATAGAAACCAGCCACACAGCTTCTGCAGTGAGCCCCTGGCCCACTCATCTGCAGTAATTAAGAGCTGCCAGGGCCTTGTGGCGTGCTGGACCAGGCAGCATGGCTCTTCCACTGAGGTGATACAGCAAGGGGACAGGCATGCACCTGCCTGGGTGGCAAAAATGGGTGCAAAGGATGCGACACAGGGGAAAGTGTCTTGTGTGTGTTCCCTAGAAACTGGGGAGCAAACACAAGAGCCAGATAGTGGTGCCTCAGAAAGCTGGAATCAAAACTCCCCAGCCTTGGTGACTCTGAAGCAGGGATCCTTTATTGCAGCACTGGGCACACAGGGGATCCATCGCTCCTCCCAATGTGTGCCCCCATTACAGCCAAATTGCTCATATTGATACAGATTAATTACACATATTCATTATAATGCCTAAGAAAAGGCAGGGTTATGCAAATTATCTCCAGGAAGTCATTTCCATTAACTCCCCCCAGGCAGAGCATGCTCAGTGACACTCAGGGGGTCTTCTGGTGGTCTGCAGGGATGAAGGCTGGACGTCTTCCTCTCTCTCAGCACATGCTCTTTGCAGGTTTCTCCATGCTGATCTGGGCTCCCAACACCTGCACAGAGTAGTTAGTTTGTCACTGAAAACAAGATAGACTCTGACTTTTAATTGGTCATCAGTCTCATTATTTATGACTCCTCTATCTCCTCCTTCCTCTGGTTTCAAGGCTGTTGCACTGTCATGGTTCAGTTTTGTAGCTGCTTTCATGAAACAGCTGATGTGATCACAGCCAAATTCTGCTAAAATTCAAAACTCATCTATTCCTAAAAACACACCAATTCAAAACTAACCTATTCCTAAAAACACACCAATTCAAAACTAATCTATTCCTAAAAACACACCAATTCAAAACTAATCTATTCCTAAAAACACACCAATTCAAAACTAATCTATTCCTAAAAACACACCAATTCAAAACTAATCTATTCCTAAAAACACACCAATTCAAAACTAATCTATTCCTAAAAACACACCAATTCAAAACTAATCTATTCCTAAAAACACACCAATTCAAAACTAATCTATTCCTAAAAACACACCAATTCAAAACTAATCTATTCCTAAAAACACACCAATTCAAAACTAATCTATTCCTAAAAACACACCAATTCAAAACTAATCTATTCCTAAAAACACACCAATTCAAAACTAATCTATTCCTAAAAACACACCAATTCAAAACTAATCTATTCCTAAAAACACACCAATTCAAAACTAATCTATTCCTAAAAACACACCAATTCAAAACTAATCTATTCCTAAAAACACACCAATTCAAAACTAATCTATTCCTAAAAACACACCAATTCTTACTTCTTTATCTTCAAGGCTGTTACTGTTGCACTGTGATGGTTAAGCTTTGCTCTGCTCTCACAAGCAGCTTCCACAGTTACAGCTTTCTCTTAAACTATTCTTAAAACTATGAAAATTCTTCTATTGAAGTTGTATTAATTGTCTCTTAAGCTCCACCTATACCAATCTATTCAGCATGATCACTTCTCACTGAATCAACAGCCACGGCCCCATGCCCAAAAGAAACAGGGTCTTGGGGTGCAACTGCTCCTGGCTCCTCTGCATCACGAGCCACATCCCCCTGCAATTACCTGATGCGACCACATCTCAAGTCATTTACATATTTATGGAGCATTTACCCCAAACCTCACAACACTACCAAAAAAAAAAAAACCCAAACCCTGATCATACAGCTAGTAATTTCAATGAAAAATTATTATTCATACCTTTTCATGGTAATGTCACATGCCACAAAATATTATGGGTTCATGAGGCAGCCAGGGCTCTGATAATAATTAGAATACATTACCACGTTGATGAGGCATTTACACAAAACTGCAGAACTGCCTCAGAACTGCCAAGCTGCTCCCAGCACCCCAATTAGAGTATGTCATGGGCTTTTATTGATGCTACAGATTGTGCAGCACAAATCACACCTTGTGCCTAATTCCAGATACTTTGGATGCTGTGGAACGTCCGTGCTGTCATCTCCCAGTCCTCCTCCAGTGCTTGGGGGGTAGGGGCTTTGAGCTGCTCAGCATGGCTTGGGCCTTTGGGAGCACAAGGGGTTAATGTGTCTGGCTGCTTGGAGGGTCCCTAGAGACAACAGCCACGGCAGGATGTGTGATGGAGCCTTCCCCACTGGAGATGTGACTGGGGACCCAGGGTGAGAGCCCTGCAGAGGGTCCCTGGGAGATGGTCTGGAGAAAGCTGAGGAGCAGTGCTCACAGGGGTAGATGTGTTCACACCACCCCTCTCATCTCTGGGGCCTCCACCTCTCCCACACAACCCTACTGCCCTCTCCACAGCTCCCCTTCCAGCTGCAGCCTCTGCACCTGGTACTTGTCTCCCCCCTATCTCAGCTTCCACAGCCCAGTCCAAACTGGGCTAGACCCTCCAACAGCCACCCCACCTCCTCCTATCCTCCAGTCAGGCTCCCAGTCCCCTCCATCACATCCCAGCCATATGTCCCCTGACATTTGATCACTCCCCATCTCACGCCTCATCAGACCCAGTGGTCACAGCTGCTCTGGTCCCCAGGGTGGATCTCACCTGGGATGGTCAGACACCATCAAAAGCAACAGGAGCCCTGCTCCCAGCTGCTGCAGTGGCCTCTGGGCCTCTCTCAGATGCCTCTGGAGAGCCAGGAAGGAGAGTATGATCCTGCCTGTGCCCCTCAGTGATAGGAATGATAGAGTGGGGCTTTGCCCAGAGAGCCAATGGAATCAGGACAGCCCACACACAACACACCACATCTCTGCTGACTAAGTGGACATTGCTATGACTACCACAAGCAAAGGCTTACAGCCCTCACTTCCAGGAAAACTGACACCTCTTTGGTAGAAGAGGGAAAATGCCTCCTGTTTACCTGCTTGCTTATCCCACGGGCTGGGGAATAGTTCAGCTTCTCACTGAACCCAGCTCTTGGATCAGCCCAAAGACACCTGCCTTCTGCATCATTTCCTCCCTACGAGGACAGGCTGAGTGAGCTGGGGCTGTTCAGCCTGGGGAAGAGAAGCCTGAGAGGGGATCTGATCAATAGTTATCGATATCTGAAGGGTGGGACACAGGGGGACATGGGCAGCCCCTTCTCAGTGTCTGTGGGGACAGGACAAGGGGCAATGGCTGCAAGTTGGAGCACAGGGAGTTCCACACCAACCTGGGGAAGAACTTTTCCCCAGTGAGGGTGAGGGAGCCCTGGGATAGGCTGACCAGGGGGTGTGGAGTCTCCTTCTCTGGAGAGATTCCAGCCCTGACCTGTCCTAGGGACTCTGCTTTGGCAGGGGGGTTGGACCCTATGGGCTCTTGAGGTCCCTTCCAACCCCTGGGATTCTGTGATCCTGTGACCGACCCAGCACCCCAGAACAGCCCTCCCAAACCACACCAGCAATGCACCAGGCCTCCCAGCAAGGGCACAGGGCAGAGAAGTGTGGAGAAATAGATTTAAGTGTTGTCATGCCTTGAAGGAGCAATTACCAATGACAGGCACTGCAGCAATGAGCTGTGAAGTTATGACAAATGCCCCAGCAGCACCCCTCTAACAAATAACCAGAAGGTGAGATCACAGCAGGGAAACACCAGCTGAATAGGGAAAACATGCCTTGTGTCTCTGGAAAACATCTTTCACGCTGCTGGGTTCACTGTGGTGTTGGCTTTTCTTAATGCCACTCGAAGGCAGTGGCGTTGGCCCCAGGGAGCTGCACATCTCTGCCAAGCAGCTGGCAGCACGCGCCTTGCCCTGCTCCCTGAGATCTGCCAGACTCACACTCACAGCAGAGCTGGGATGCCTGGTCCATAAGGAAGTGGTGAAGGGCTGAACCAAGTGATGCAGAGAATAAAACCAGGCAGGGAATGAACAGCCAGGGCAGGGCAGAGCTCAGGCGTGTCTGAGGCTGTGAAACCATGAGGCTCTGCAAAAGGTCCCAGCTCAGCCCATGGCTTCACACTGCTCTCAGTGAGGCCTGAGGAGGATGCGTCGCCCACCATGAACAGTGGGAAGGGGTGAGGAGCTCCTTGCAGGGAGACACCTGGGTAGAAATGGGCTGGAAGCCCAAACCCTCCATCAGGCTGCTGGGACAGCCAGGGGTGAGCAGCATATCCCTGGTGCCACCGCTCTCAAAGTGAAGGGGTGGTGCTGGGAGGCACTGGGGCAAAGGATGAGGGCACAGCGCAGACTTGGAGGACAGCAGGAGTAGGAGTGGGGTCCTCCCCACCCACTGCTGCTAGTCCATGCAGTGATCCACAGGAGCCCATCTCCTCAGCCAGCCCCAAAGCCTGGCAGGTCTTGGAGAGCACACTGAGGGTCCACACACCCCCACACACACACACTTCGCTCCTGGAGCAGCGTGAAGGGCTGCATGGCACAGCAGTTCCCAAGGGGCTGCCTGTCCTTGC
Source organism: Zapornia atra (assembly GCA_013400835.1). Classification (NCBI taxonomy): domain Eukaryota; kingdom Metazoa; phylum Chordata; class Aves; order Gruiformes; family Rallidae; genus Zapornia; species Zapornia atra. The sequence goes on from VZTU01030313.1 coordinate 48,036, forward strand.
AGTGCACCAGGAGCAGGACCCACAGCCAGAGAAGCCAGCAGCCACACATGCAGCTGTGGACTGAGCAACCAGGGAAGGAGACTGTGGTGGTTTGGCCCTGGCTAGAGACCACATGCCCACCAAAGCCGTTCACTCACTCCCCTTTTCAGCAGAAAAGGGGAGAAAATACACATTAAGAGGCTTAGGAATCGAGATAAGGACAGAGAGAGATCACTCTCCAATTAGTGCAATGGGCAAAACAGACTCAGCACAGAATAAAACAAAAAAAAAGTGATTTATTACTACTACAACTACACACCCAGTGAACCAGAGTCAGGTAATGAGAAGTGCAGCCAGGTCTTAAAGGATCTTCCCCCCACCCCTCCCTTCTCAGCAGCCTTTAATCATGAATTCGCTCCCTTCTTCCCCCCCATCACGATGCAGGGAGGGGCAGGGAATGGGGGTTTTCAGTCTGTTCCCCCCAAGTTGTTTTCCTCCTTAGCTGGGGGGAGGCATTCCCCCACACACCCTTCCCCTGAGTTGGGTCCCACCCACAGCAGACAGCCCTTCACAAACTTCTCCAGCCTGAGTCCTTTCTGTTGGGGTGTCATCTCCTCACCACCTGCCCCAATGCGGCTCCTTCCATGGGGTGCTGGCCTTTGGGCCCAGACTGCTACAGCCTGGTCCCCCCCCAGAGTCCCAAGTCCCCCGGCAAACCTGCTGAGGCGTGGATCAAGCTTTCCACAGGCTGCAGATGGTCTCTGCTCCCTGTCCTCATCCATGGGCTGCGAGGGGACACCCACTCCACCATGGTCTTCTCCACGAGCTGCAGGGGAATCTCTCTGTCTGGCAGCCGGAAAGCCTCATTCTTCCCCCCCACCCTCCTCTGGGCCTGGCCTTGGTGTCTGCACAGCTCCTTACACCTTCTCACTCCCTTCCCTGGGGGCACAAAGCAGCTGCTTGTGGGTTTTATTTCTCCTCACTGTGACTCCCAGAGGTGCTGTGACCCTCGCTGATGGGCTCGGCCTTGGTCAGCAGCGACTCCGGCCTTGAATCGTCCAGCGTTCACTCTCTGGGGCCTGCAGAGCGCGTCTGGCTGCTGCTCGCAGGAGCCATCTCAGCAGCACAGCTGTGCAAACCTGCAACAGCAATACACAAGGGCTCAGGCAGGCAGGATGTGTTGCCTCCCTGAGTCATGGAGGGGCCAGGACCATTATAAATCCCCCTTTGGGACATCTGAAATGAAATACAGAGTACTGAGTTGGCCGGTGGGAGTTTGCCATTGCCAGGGCAGGGCCAAGGCTCTTCATGGAATGGGACTCACACAAACGTGCCTGCCACAGCACAGCCAGCCCACCACCAGCCCCCTCAGTGTGATTCTTCCCTCTGGTACCCACACAGCATCTACAGTTCTGCCTTTCATACCTTCACCTTGCTGAAGCTATATATCCTCCTGCTTTTTGTGCTGCAGTTTGAAAGCAAACTCTGAAGCATTGTCGTTAGGAATTACGCCTCATACAGGATTTTTTACTGGGGTCTTTAATTGCACATTGTAAATGTACCACATGGGACTAATGATACCACAAGAAATGGTGAGTCAGAAGGAAACAATTGCATGACTGCCCTCTTAAAAGCAAGATACCTCTCAGACACAGGAGCAGCACTATACCAAGAGAAAAAAAAAATTCTCAGGCATTTAAGGTTTAGAAGAGCCCATCTTTAGGAAAAGAGAAATGCTATATTTAGGATCAAAAAAGAATGACCGCAGGGATTCTTACCAGGAGCTGTACACAACAGCATAAAAGTGAAATAACTTTTACCCAGGCTTACAAAAAGAAAAAAAAGAAGAAAAAAAAAAAAGAAGGAAAAAAAAAAAGAAGACAAAAAAAAAAGCACCTTCTTTTCAAGAATATTCTGTGCAGCTTAAAAATGACTTATTAAAATGAATCAATTTCATAAGCATGCTAACGTCTTTATTCCTCAATTGCTAAGTAGAACATTTTAGAACTGGAAAATGTATTGCTGAAGACCCTTCTTACATCTAAATTCATGTTTCTGCTCAAAGGTCAAAACTTTTCTGAGTGTTTTTTCCTTGATAAGCTCCTTCAGAGGTGTTTATTTACAAATGATCTGCTTCCATATGTAAGCCTCATATAATAACTCCTATTGCTTTTGTTCTCAGTGCAGGAGATGGATGCATACAAGTGTAGCAAGGCCATTTGATGCTATAACTGAATCTCAGAGCAAGCAGTGTTTGAGTACAGAATGGAGAAGTAGTGGTCCCAGCCCCAATCTAAACCGTTGCTGCAGGTGCCCCACCAGGCAGACAAACCCGTGGTACACAGGATGCTGAGGCTGAGGGAGCTGGGCTGGGTCAGCCTGGAGAAGAGAAGGCTGTGGGGGGACCTCATTGCAGCCTGCCAGTCCCTGAAGGGAGCTGATAAGCAGGAGGGGATTCAACTTTTTCAAAGGGCAGAGAATGGCAGGACAAGGGGGATGGATTAAAGCTAAAGGAAGGAAGGGTTAGATTAGATATTAGGGGGAAGTTCTTTACAGAGAGAGTGGTGAGGGGCTGGAACAGGCTGCCCAGAGAAGTACTGGATGCCCTGTCCCTGGGGGTGTTCAAGGCCAGGTTGGATGGGGCCCTGGGCAACCTTGTGTAGCTCCAGGCCTGGAGGTTGGTGGTCCTGCCTGTGGCAGAGGGGTTGGAGCTCTGTGACCATTGGGGTCCCTTCCAACCCATGCCATTCTATGATTCTATGCTGGGCATAGGTGGCAAAAAGCCCCTCAGACTTTTGGGGACCTTCCTTGATTGGTCATAGATGCTTGGCAGGGGGTGTGCTGCTGGCTCAGTACAAAAGCAGCAGGGCAAGACTCGCCTCCAAAGGTTTGAACAGAAGAGGCAACGATGTCTTTAATAGTGTGATGATCGTTCTGGTTCAAAACTCTCAAAGAATTTGTTTTCTCAAAAAGAGTAGTTACACTGAAGAGTCCTAGAACAGAGGTTTGTCCACAAGCAAAGAAAAAACGTCAACTCCTTGTAATTCCTGAAGAACTCATGGGACATTTTAGAAAGTGGAACACTCTGAAGTCACACTGGGACTCTCAAACCACAGCACCAGGAGCGATGATGGTTACATTGCACAGGCACAAACCTGCTCCAGATCCATGAGCCTTGTAGGGCAAAGCATCCAGGAGGACAGAAACCACCTTTTCCTTCTCACTTGTGCAGTTAATATTTTTCAGATAAGCAGTGGCTGGATCTCTACAGCAGAGAGCAAAGAAGAGTCACGACACACCAGGTTTTTAATGCGACACACCACATTATTTCCTCAGCACTGGGAGCAATAGGAAGTTGTCAATGTTCTGGCAAGTTAATGTATTCTCATAATGAATTTAATGGGATAATGAAATGCTGTTGTAATTGAAGGTATTAAGGGCTTCTCCTGTTAAATACCAACTTGCTTAGACCGTGTGTTCCTTGAGAAAAGACATGAGCTAATCTTGGTAAACAGAGAGAAATAGTGGGATTTAATTTGGATTTAGGACTCTCTTGGTATCCAGTCACTTGGTGGTTTTCAAGCCTACTCCTATGAGTGACTTATTTTAAGTAACTGATTTAAATGCTTTCTTTGGTTGCATTGGATTTACCTGAGATTATTCAACTTTGCATATGCAGATATCATTTAGATTATGTGTGATATGCAAAGAAGATTCTCCAGCCCTTGAATTCAGCTCTGGGCCCCATCCCTAAGCTCCTTTAATTGTCTAAAAACCCATAAGGGAGAACTCACAAGCAACTCTGGGAAAGGACGTGCTCTGTCCTCAGCTCCCCAGAGTAAAGGAGCCCCCAGGTACACGTGCTCTCTGCCCAAACCTCTCAATTATCAGCTCTCAGCAGCAGCAATGGCTGCAGCCACTGTTTGCCATTCGTGTTCTGTCTCTCTTATCCTCTCCTTAATCATCAAATAGTCATGCTTAATAACTGTGATTATTTTACCTGCCTTCAGCTGCAGTGGGTAACAGGGACCAGCTCTCTGTCTGGGTATTAGCAGAGACACTGAGGAACATTTAGTCTTTGGACATTTGGGGTTCCCTTGGCTATATTTCAGCCTGGTTTTAGAGGAAGCTACTTGTCAGTCAACAACACGACCTCCATCAGAGCTGGGCTGGGGGCAAGGGCTCCAAGTACACCCATGGGTGGGATGGAGAGGGAGCTCTTGCAGATTTTTGCTTCACTCCTCATCACTGGTTGGACTTTATTATCTTAGAGGTCTTTCCCAAACTCAAAGATTTGATGGTTCCCAGCTTTGTAGCAGGGGAACAGGTAAGTAAGTGACACAGCATGGTCACTTCCATCACCAGGTAAACTGGGGGGCAGTTCTGCATAGCCCCTTCCTATGTGTTTTGCCTGCATTCCCCTGATCATCTGAGGAGGACATCAACCTGCAGGCATGATCTGGACCTCATCTGTATGAGGACTGTGTGTAGTGCAGGAGTCTCTCCAGCAACTTATTCAGAGTGACAGATGCCCAGATCAGAAGGGACAGTGAAGCTTGTAAGGTCTGACCCCATGTGCACACCAGAGAACTGCACACAGTGACTTCTGCTCTTTTGCCTGAGGTGTACCTAGAGCACATCTCTTGGAGACCTATCGCAGCTGAGTGGAAAGTGTCTCACTGCTGGAGTACCTGTCCTGTCACTGGGTGCCTAAGGCAGAGTTGTCTCCTCTAAGGAATGTGTTACAGGTCAGACTGGCTTTTGGGCAGAGCAGGAGTTCTGGTCTTCTGAAGAAGGCTGCTCTAGAGTCTGCAGAGTATCTGCAGCTGGCTAGAGCAGCCATTCTTTGCTCTTCTATTCTCCTGTGATGACTAGGACAAGGTGAACCTGAATTTCCATGGGAATGGTTAGGAGTGTTTGGCATGGTTTTGTTGGCAGTGCAGAGTTGGGGCAGTTGGATTTGCAAACACACTTTCTATAGGAGATTATCATGAGGCACACAGAAGGCAAAGGCAGGGGAAGAGTTGCAGGCAGATTGATCAGCCAGTTGGGAGACCTTTGCAGAGGACTGAATTTCACAGTTTCACTAAGAATGACTTTCCTTCCTGAGATGACCTCCAGCCAAGGCTAAGAGGATGGACCTGGCAAGTGAAAACAAACCAACCAAAAAGTGAAGACCAAGAGTTGGGACTGCACATGGCTGGGTCCCACATGGACACACTGGTTCCTCATGGGGAGCTGCCAGCAGAGACATCACACCAGACTCCTGTGGCAGCTTCTTCTCAATGCCCCAACAGCTGTAATGTGGGAGGACAGAGGGCTTGGTGTGCAGAGCATGGATAGTGCTCCAGTGTGCTCCTCTGGTCCCTTCCAGCTTAACAAGTCTCCTGGCAACAGGGAACTGCTGAGGGAGCTCCGGGATAAACGAGCTGCCTGCACCTCATTTATGGCTCTGTAATTATTTGTTTGGGTGGCAGGCATATGGGCCATTCACTAGGGCCTGGGATTGGTCTATTATTCTCTCTTCAGTTTAACACCATGTTCTGCTAAATTATGGTATTTGTATAGGTCATTGCTTAAATAAAAAAAAGAATATTTTAAAAAGTAGTTGGAAGACCAGAGAGGTGCAGAGAAAAGCTACAAAGCTGATTTAAGGACCAGGAAGAACACCTTCCACAACAGAGATTTAAAGGCTTCAAGTTGGTTAGCTCTTAAAAAAAGTAGACTGAGAGGTGACTTGGTCATTGCATCTAAATACCTTCAGGGGGAGAAAATATTGTGCCATAAAGACTCTGTGGCTCTGCTGTGAAAGGCAGAACAAGGGCTGGAAGCTGAAGGCAGCAACATCTGAATTATAAATGAGACACTTTTTGAGAAGGAAAGCGTTTAACCACCACTGAACGTGGCCTGAAGAGATCTTCCTGAAGGATGTGCTTCAGTCAGAGCCCAGTCACGAGCTGCACTCCATGATGAACCTGAGGGAATGTAATGGCCTGTGATTTACAGGAAGTCGAGTGCCATGATCTAATGCATCTCTCTGCCTTTACGCCCTGTGAATCTATTAAATAAAGCCATCACACAAGCCATAAGCCAGCAACAAATTCCTTCTTCTTGGCACACACCTGGAACAGAGGAGGAGGAGGCTGGGGCTCTCCTGGAGGCACACGTGGCTCCTGGGGAAGATGGACAGACACCCCCTCCCCCCACAGTGCCCAGAAGGTGAGACCTGGGGGAAAAAGCTGTTTCTACCTTGTGTCAGCTCAGTGAAAGTTGAGGCTGACAAATGCATGGCTGAGATCAAAGATCCTTGGGCAGATTTGGGGGCTTTGCAGCAGCTGGTGCCATGGACCCTGGCTCCAGGCAGGGCACAGAAGAGCTGCAGGTGGGCAGAGACCCAGCAATGCCAGAGCCCTGCTCAGGAGTCATCCTGTGGGCAGAGGCAAGGTGGAAGGATGCAGATAAGGCATCCAGCAGTGCTGTTCACTGGGGGTAACCCCCATTCAGCGGTGGTTGCTCTGGGGACAGCCGAGATCCAAAGGTTGATGCACACCCAGGTGGAACAAGTGCCAGGATGGCTGCGCTTTCCAAAACACAACCTGGGGCAGTGGCGAGGGGGTCTCCTGAGCAGCTCCAGAGCTTGTCAGAGACCGACTCCACAAATTCCCCCTCCTCCCTGAACCCCAGAGTGAAGAAGACAAGCTAAACCCAGCAAGGCTCTTCCCTGGGCAGCTGGTAGAGGACGTCCCTGTTAGCCTGTCCTCTGAAACCCGCTGACGTGCTTAGTATTCACAGCACAACCCAATTATTTATAACAGAAATTTTTCATTTTGAGTTCCCAGGTATAACAAGGTGGTTATAAAACTGATTTAGGGATAGAAAAGTTTGATTATAAAGGAAAATTATTCAGAGGTTTCAATGGAAGGAATAAGTTGCTATGAAATAATGGCCCTGTTACAGGGAAGATACGCATGGAATAAAAAGCCATTTAACTGCTCCCTTGCCCTGTGCACAGCTGCCCCACCAGCTCAGCACCGTGGCAGGAGGGACAAGGTTTCCCCTGGGGAGAAGCTCCATGCCACTGCTGTCCCTGAGGCTGCTGCAGGGGGCAGGGAGGGCAGGAAGAAATGAGCTCGGCTCCCAGCAAAGGCAAACCTGCATAGGGAGACCCGGAGTGAGGGTCAGCATGAGGGAGAGAATAATTGTATGGGCTTTATGGTACAGTGCTTCTGCTGGGAAAGGGATATAAAAGTGATGGAGTGGCCCTTGGAAGCAGGCAGCGGAGCAGATAGAGGGATCAACCTCCCCATCGGGGGGATGGGATGGGATGGGATGGGATGGGATGGGATGGGATGGGGTGNCTGATTTCTCATTGTGGCAGGCCCAGGTTGTTCACACCCCAGTGCGCAGCACAGGGTGCTCCTCCAGAAAGGCAGAGGAAGAGGTAAAAAAGCCACACACACGTTCACACACCACACACACACACACACCCCCCCAACCTCCTCACACCAAGGGTCCCCCTGCCCAGACACAGCTTGGAGCACTAGGAGAGGTGAGTCTTAGCCAGGGCTGGCAGGGACTGTGAGACACACTGTCCCCAGCCTGCAGAGAGATCCTCCTGCCCTATGCCCATCTCCATTCCAGCCTCATCAGTGCTGCAGGGTCCTTCACAACTGACAGATCATGCACGTTGCATTCCACAAAACAAATTCTAAACTCGTCACCACACAAATTTTCCTTCTAACAGAAAATGCTGTTCCTTCAGCAGCTGCTCTTCTAGCCCCCTGCTCTGTGCAAAGAACCCCAGGCTCAGATCCATGCCCTGGGCAGGAGTTTATTTCAGGAGCCCTGTTTCTGGCTAGCATCTTCTGCAACCAGGATGCCCACCATCCCCCAGGATGGGGCCAAGGACCAACAACGGACAGGAGTCTGCAGCAGTGCAGGAGATGCTGATGAGTGAGGCAGCAAGGAGCATCAAGGGGGTTCAGCCCACCTACGGGGTGCTCTGTCAAAGCACTCTGGGAGGGGGTCAAGAACAGGGCAAGAGCAGGGCTGGACCACGCTCTGGGAAACAGGGCTACCACGAGCAGCTCTTTGGGATGACAGTAACCACAGCCAGCGACTTCCCACTGGGAAAGGAGGCAGAGGATTCATCAAAGGATACAGCAGGACCGTTATTAGACAGAGGTGATAAGATTGCTAATAATGAGGCTGAGAAGACAGGAGCAGAAATATTTATGTGCTGTGTGGGAAGGAGCCTGAGGATGTGCTGGCATACCACAAGAGCCATGGAGCGGTTCCCCTCGCTGCTGCTGAAAAGCACTTCTAAACTAATCATGCCAGATGAGGTACCCCCAGCGTCCCACCAGCTAACAAGGAGATATCTGGCCTTTATTAATTTTAACTACATCAGAGACAACAGGGAGCTGGAGGAGATGGTGAGAGCACAGACATTTTACTTTGCTGTGCCCTGTGAAGGAAAGCAGGTCTGAAATATAGAGGTAAAAAGGGGGGGGATAATAATAATAATAGTAATAATAGTAATAATAATAGTAATAATAGTAATAATAATAGTAGTAATAGTAATAGTAATAATGATAGTAATAATAGTAATAGTAGTAATAATAATGATGATGATGATGATGATGATGATGATGATGATAATAATAATAATAATAATAATATAGGAAAACCAACACAGGTTTCAGCAGATAAAATATTTGTAGGATTAACACCAATATAATTGCACACAAGTAACTTGTTCATGGTGGGCTGCATGAAAAGGTACAGGAGATGTACCCCTACCTTGCAGACAAAGTGCAGGGGCAGCACCAGGACCTGGCAAGCAGACCCTTTGCTTTGAGGCGAATGGTGATGTGAGCCTCAGCTCGATGTGATCTGACACTGGGCAGCAGTGTCAGCAGGTGCTGGGGATGCTTCACTAGGCAGCATGCTGATGCACAGCCACGGTCATTGCTGCTCGTCGTGTGGACATGCCAGGTTGATCTGAGGGGAAGCACCAGCTAGGAGCTAGACAAACAAACAGTGAAGTTGGCTCTTCATATGAGAGGAAAACTAAGGATATGATAAATTCACTTTTTAAAACAATCAGGACTCCAATTCCCACTATTAGAGCCGACTGGAGAGAGGATGAGGACTCAGGTTAACGTGACAGATCAGCCTGGAAATGAACACATTTATTTCAGCTGTGCTGTACAGGCCAAATTCACTTTAAATTACCTAACATGGCGATTCGTCTTCATCACCTATTACCTAGGAGTTTGTAAGTGAAAACCTGTCATCAAAGATGCAGCCTAGCCTTGTCTGAAAGCTCGGGACACTCAGCTGGGTTTTGTGCCACTGGTGTGAAGGTGCTCTGCAAGGCTGCCCAGTAAAGTGGCACGTGTGTGACTTCACCCAGGAAGGGCAGGCAGTCTGGCCTCCTCACCACTGCTGCAGCATCCCTCGTGCCTGCCTGACCCAGGTGCACGTGAGCTCAGAGCAGAAATCCTTGCCATCAGCCTCACAAGCCCCAGCAGCTCTGATGGAGCTGCTCAGAACTCTGTCCCTGTGGCTGATGAGCTCGGGTAAGGATCCATCCATGGCACGTATCAGATGATGGTGCCATCAGGCACTTCCCCAGAGAGTGATTGTAATCAGAAATTGGGGAGGGTTTCCTTCCATGCTGTGAGCTCCATCCAGCAACCTCTGGACTCCCTTTTTTTTTTTCCCTCCCAGTGACAAAATCCTCCAATCACAGAGATCTTTCTGCTTGGCAAATTGTGACTGTTTTGTCAAGAGTTACAGCTGGGTCTTCCCATACATCATTTCCCAACCCCGCTCTCCCTGTGTTCCCTCCTCCTCAGATCTCAGTCGCAGCCTTGCCTTTTATCAGAGACTCAGCAAGCCCCCAAAATTGCAAGATTGGCTCTTCTCTACAGATCAATCGCAAGTAATCCTATGATTTCTGTCTTCTTTGTGTGCCCTCTGCTTAAAAGCCTATTGCTCATAGGTTTTATTTTCTACATGGACTGCAGCACTCCCCAATCTTCTGTCCTACAGCTGGGTGCACTTAGCTTCTTCTGCTTGACTTGCCTGATAAATGTGAAACCCTTCAGGAGCTTCAGAGTGAGCAATTGTCAAGAAAAGCTGCCTTCAAACTTTCCCTTTCTTTCTGGTGGCTGTTTCTTGAAGCAAAATGAACAGTGAAACACTGCCTAAGCACTATCCATTTGTTTTGAATTTGCTCATGCAGCTTCAGCCCTGGTGAGGCTCTTAATTACGTGGAAATTTGGGGGTTGCTCCTTGATGCAGCAGGAGAGCAAAGGTGGTGAGTGGGGGAAAAACAACAAAAACTTGAGTTCAGAACAAGGTCTGAGTGTGAAGTCCAGCAAAGATTGGAGAAACTTTACAATCTGAAGAGCAGAGCACTTCAATAAGTGGGCAGAGAAATCCTCCTAATCAGGGATTTGTTGGCAGTCTGCTAGGGAAGCATCCCTCAAACTGCTGCACTCTGGAAGGCAGATGGGTAGATGAGCTCATTTCATCTTCCTTCTATTTTTCTATGTTCTGTTTCAGCTGCCAACAGAAGTTTATGGAGTCCCCTTCAGATATCTGAACTCAAAGGCATGGTCCATCAGCTTTACATCTATTTTTATACACCCCATTTTACATCTCTTTTTACTGAACAACTTTGAGCACCAACAGTCTGGAAGCACATCTGACTCTCAGTGACTTCTACGTCACATCAACGACTTCTACATCATATTTAATTTGATTCAAAGTGATGGAGGGTGGCAACACCCCTTTCTACATGCTAGAATTGGCCCCAGGGGAGCGAGCTCATTGTGGGGATGAGAAAGCAGAACTATGGCCTCTCCCAGCTGCCTGACCATAGTGCCATAGAAGACCATAGAAGAGGGGTGGCAGCAGGGACAGGGAGGGGATTGTCCCTCTCTGCTCTGCCCTGGGGAGGCCCCAGCTGGAGTCCTGTGTCCAGAGCTGGGGCCCCCAATACAAGAGAGATGTGGGGCTGTTGGAGAGGGGTCAGAGGAGCCACGAGGATGCTCAGAGGGCTGGAGCAGCTGCCCTACAAAGAGAGGCTGAGGGAGCTGGGCTGGGTCAGCCTGGAGAAGAGAAGGCTGTGGGGGGACCTCATTGCAGCCTGCCAGTCCCTGAAGGGAGCTGATAAGCAGGAGGGGATTCAACTTTTTCAAAGGGCAGAGAATGTCAGGACAAGGGGGATGGATTAAAGCTAAAGGAGGGAAGGGTTAGATTAGATGTTAGGGGGAAGTTTTTCACAAAGACAGTGGTGAGGGGCTGGAACAGGCTGCCCAGAGAGGGGGGGGGTGCCCCATCCCTGGGGGTGTTCAAGGCCAGGTTGGATGGGGCCCTGGGCAACCTTGTGTAGCTCCAGGCCTGGAGGTTGGTGTCCCTGCCTGTGGCAGGGGGGTTGGAGCTCTCCGATCCTTGGGGTCCCTTCCAACCCAGACCATTCTATGATTCTATTCACGGGCTGTATCTCTGTCCCAGAAAGCATCTCCTGTGGTGCATGCAATCTGCACACACACTCTTGCTCCCTTGTTTTAGCATCAGATGTGAAGTAATTAGTGAAGTCACTCTCAGAGTGTTCCATAATCTAAACTTTCATGGCAAATAAAAAGTTTATAGCAGTGATGCTTTGCTGGAGAAACTCCAAAATGTGAATCAAATGCAGCAATCTCTTCCCTGCAGCCTGCAATAATAGCTCCAAAAGAGCTATGAACTGCCTATTAATTGGACAGGGCATTAATTTGGAAAACAAATAGCATTAATCATTTCCTGACTGATTTATTGATCACAAACATTATTGAGAGTGTGTTTATCTCAGAACCTACAGTAACAAAAACATCAAGTACTTTCCTGTTGCCTTGTGCCCTCCCCCCACCCCCCAAAAAATTCTCTAATGCACCCAGAAAAGTAAAAAAAAAAAACCTTTATCTTTTCAGTAGGTTGCCTCACTACTTCTTTTAATATATTGCAGTAAATATTTCTGTAGTCTCTTATCTTTCACAGCCCTTATTCCCAGAGTCTATTAATGATATTTTCCTTGCTCTTTTGGGGACTTCTGAGAATTTCCCTCCTTGCATAACTTTTAATTGCAATACCTCCATTTGCACACATAATACAGGTGTTTTCACCATTCATTGCTAAGAGACAGTCTTCTAATTGGATAAGCAGGTATTTTACCTTAGCTTTTAAAACTCAGCTTTGCTACAGCCCTACTAAAGAACTAATAAAAATTTCTTCCAAAGTTCACAACTTCCCATGGCCAGGGAATTAGGGACATCCTGATGGGTTTGAAATGAAATACAGGCATCTATTGGAGCAGAATGCTTTCAGGTGCCAGCAATAAATACTCTTTTATCACACTTGCTTGCAAAACCGTACCTGCTAGAGAAGCAAAATCAAAGAATAAAAGGAAAGTGGCTGGTTGGTTGCCTGCATCAGATTAGCCAGTGACCTACTTGAGGAAAGCCAGGCCGAATGGGATGTACTGATTTGCTAAAATGCATTGACAGCCTGGTTCCCTCTGGATCACATTACAAGATCTGAGCTTGGCTTCTTTCCTCTCCAGGCTGTATTATTTTACTCAGTACTTGGGGGTTGCCAGCTCTTCTGCTGTATCTTTAAATAAAAAGGCCTAATCTTTGACTTTGAACAGCTAAGGCTCCTTCCAACACACCCAATGCCCAATGCCCCATCATAAAGCACTGGCCTCTAAAGGTCAGTCCTTTTGAAGCACATTCCCACAGCACCCCTTGAAGCCCAAATGCTGCTTTACCTCAGCATGCTGTTCCTTCCAGCTCCCCAGCCAGCCTGGACCGAGCCACAACTGCACCGTGTTATTTGGGCTCCCAGGGCTGGTCAACCCTTCCTAAACTCCCACCCATGCTGGGGTTTTGCCAGGTGCCACAGCCCTCATACTGGGACACGCTGGATGTTTCCTGCCCAGTTCTGTGACCAAGGGACTATTCAACTACTCTGTTCCCACCACCCTCAGCTACTGCCTGGGGATGGCTACTTTTGCCCTCCTCCTGTAGCTGCCCTGCTGCGTTTGTGCTCTCTGGGATCTATTGAAGGCTGCCACTGAATGCTTTCAGCATGCCCTGCTCATCACACCCTTCACTGTCTTTTATGCTTTCCTTCTGAAGGAGGATGCTTGGGACCATCCAGGTCCAACCCCTCTGTCTCCCCTTCCTAAGGACAGCCTCAGAGGGTCATGCTGGGCAAAAAATCTGGGAGGAGATATTTGCTGGAGCTGCTTCCCTTCCACAGACCAGCCCGAGTGTGACCACTACGTCCCTTTTTCTCAGGCTCTCCTAGTCCCCATTCCATGGCATGTGCACAAGCTGCTCCTAGAGCACCTGAATTCCAGGAGATGCCAGGCACACTCTTGCTGTCCAACTGGGGCTTTGTGCTGGATTCCCTGCATCAGCCACATCCACAGATCCCTCTCCCAAACACAGAAGGTCACTGGCTGCTTCTCCACAACCTGTTCAAAACCAGTCCTGCAGCCTGGCAGGAATTTCCATGCCCCCTGACCACCCCTTGAGCTGTTCTGTAGCTCAGATAAACTCTGGGATAATCACACTAACAAGGCTGTTAGTTCATCCTTGCCTGCCCAGTGGAATCCTGACCAGTTCTTGGCTCTAGGAAGTGTTCCCTCTTTATGGACCACTGCTCCTTCTCCAGCTGACTGCCCAGCTCTCAAAGCCAAGGACATCTGATGCTTTGCCAGGAAGGTTTTGTGAGCTCGTTTATCAAATGTTTTATCCAAGTTAACACACTCTACGTTTGCTGCAGTCCCTCTGCCTCCTGACTCCTTAATGGTGTCAGGGAAGGAAGGAAGGCAGAGGCTGGTTTAGCAGGAGGGTGGAGGGCTATGTGAGGATGGGAGAAGGACAGCAGTCCCTGGAAGAGGCAGGAGAGATGCCATCAGCTGGCAGGATGAGGGAGAGAGCGGACGAGGGAAAACTGCTTCTGAAATCACAGGATCACAGAATCTTAGGGGCTGGAAGGGACCTCAAGAGATCATCGGGTCCAACCCCCTGCCAAAGCAGCTCCCCAGCTCATATTGCACAGGTCGGCATCCAGATGAGACTTGAATCTCTCCAGAGAAGGAGACTCCACACCCCCTGGGCAGCCTGTCCCAGGGCTCCCTCACCCTCACTGGGGAAAAGTTCTTCCCCATGTTGGTGTGGAACTCCCTGTGCTCCAGTTTACAGCCATTGCCCCTTGTCCTGTCCCCACAGACACTGAGAAGGGGCTGGCCAATTCCCCCTGCATCCCATGTCTAAGATATTGATAAACACTAATCAGGTCCCCCCTGAGTCTTCTTCTCTCCAGGCTGAACAGCCCCAGCTCACTCAGCCTGTCCTCATAGGGGAGATGCTCCAGGCCCTTCATCATCTCCGTAGCTCCTCTGGACTCTCTCCAGGAGATCCCTGGCTGTTTGATCCCAGGGAGCCCAGCACTGGACACAACACTCCAGGTGGGGCCTGCCCAGGGCAGAGCAGAGGGGGAGGATCCCCTCCTGTGCCCTGCTGCCCACACTCCTCCTGATGCCCCCCAGGATCCCATTGTCTCTCTCAGCCCCCAGGGCACACTGCTGGCTCATGGCCAATACATCACTCACACACGACTGGCCAACAGAACAGAGACTTTTTAAAACACAGTGTATGTACCACTGTCAGATCTGCTGCAGAGATCATCCAGCACAGCCTTGAAATCATACAGGGGCCTTTATTGTGGTCATATGGGCAGGTGGGGAGCGTGCCAGCCAAGGCTTGGATTTGCAGGGATGTGTGCAGGCTCAGGAGGGTGTATCCACATGGAAGGACAGGGGGGGTGTGGCTCTGGAGGAAATGTTTTGCTGTGCACTCTGTGATCCTGCCAAAACTGGTCATAAAGGAATTGGCTGCATCTAGCAGGCTTTGTTCCATATGCAGCCGTCTGCTTCCTGCCTTGGGTTTCATTATGATAATAGGATATTGATATGATAATAATGCCTGTCTCCCCGTTAGGGAGCCGTATGTCTGCCTGGCGCTGTGCAGACCCCCAAGGGGACAGTCCCTGCGCTGGGCAGAGCAGCGTGAAGGGAGACAGGAGACAGAAGTCGTCGCTCCTCTGGATGTGGGAGGGTTGAAAGCTGTGCAGGGGGCAGGCACAGGGTCCGTCCCTTTGAGAAAGGCCGGTGTAGCCCACTGATGGGGCCAGGAGCAACCCGAGGGCAGCCCAGATCGTGCCATGATCCATACAGGAGCTGTGAAGCAAACATCACCGTCGAGGGGACAAGTGTGAGAGGTGCTGGATAGCACAGAAGGAGCAGAGCCCCAGCTGAAACGTCCTGGGAGTGGGGCTGTGGACCGTCATGGGAGGTTTGCTTCCATTTCACCAGGTGCTTTGGGGAGTAACTTAAGCTGCTGCAGAGCTCTGTGGGATCACCCCAACAATTTATCACACAGCTTGGATGCACGAAGCAGAGCTGAAGCTCCTGTCAGGAAAGGCTAAGAAGAGACAGTATCCTCTACAATCACCCATCAGAAAGAAAACACAGGCTCAGCTCCTTCCTGAAGTTCTAATCCCTCAGGAGGCAGCAATAAATCCCAGGATTTGGCTTGTCATGTAAGTTTACAGCATTTCACTGGTTTTTTTAGCAAACAGAGATGCTGGAGGTTTGGTCTAAGCAGCCTTGCCAGGGTCCCATTTCCAGGATGTCCATTGTGTCCCGTTCAGAGTGTAACCAGGATGATTAAAATTTCAGACATGAGAAAGCAGCGACTTGCTGGAGCCACCACAGGGGCTGGGTGAGGTGCACATCTCTCCTCCACAATCGGGCACCACGCTGGTGGCACATACTCACAGCTCCTCGTCCTCCGCGGGTGCAGCCGGGGTCCTGACAGCACATACCCCTTCTCTGGGTCCCAGCAGATCTGGCCAAATCAGATTAAATCTTCCAAGCCAGCTCCCTTTATCACAGGAAGCAGCTTGAATGGCTGTGCAGCCAGGAGCTGCTAGGTGGAGACTGGCAGCCGCCCCACTGCACGGCTGGAGCTGCCTGGGTCCACCCTGCACCAAAGGCTTGTGCATCCACTAGCCTGATGCTTTTCCCAAGTCATCTGGAAGTGCACAGAGCAGCTACTGCTGCAGTATTGCAGCCTGCCAGTCCCTGAAGGGAGCTGATAAGCAGGAGGGGATTCAACTTTTTAAAAGGGCAGAGAATGGCAGGACCAGGGGGGTGGATTAAAGCTAAAGGAGGGAAGGGTTAGATTAGATATTAGGGGGAAGTTCTTTCCAGAGAGAGTGGTGAGGGGCTGGAACAGGCTGCCCAGAGAGGGGGTGGGTGCCCCATCCCTGGGGGGGTTCAAGGCCAGGTTGGAAGGGGCCCTGGGCAACCTTGTGTAGCTCCAGGCCTGGAGGTTGGTGGCCCTGCCTGTGGCAGGGTGGGGTTGGAGCTCTATGACCCTTGGGGTCCCTTCCACCCCATGCCATTCTACAATTCTATGAAATACCTGGAAAAGTAAGTTCCTATTCCCCATGCAGCCCTAACCCCAGCATCACCCCCCTTGACTCTTCAGCCAAGGCTAGTGCTGCTTTGCATGGAGCACAGCTCCACGGAGCAGCAAATCTCCATGTGATTAGGCAGGTGGGGTGAGCGATTGGCTTTGCACCAGGCTCCTCTGGAAGCAGAGTGGTCTGACTTATAAGACCCGTGAGAGGTACCTGATTTATTTCAAACCCATTTATGGCTCACATAAAGCTTTAAGATGGAATCTGGTTTAGTATTTTGTTTTCATTTCATTTTATCATGTCTGTACACTGTAAATGTAAATGTTTGGCCTGAGCTCTGTGGGTGTAAATCAGGGTAGCCCCTTGGAAGGTAGTGATGCCACACTGACTTACACCCGCTGAGGTTTTAGCTGGTTCTCTCTTAATATATGTCCTGTTAGGCAGGGGTTTTATTTGTGGTTATATTAACTGGGTTTTGCAAGTTTGCCAAACAAAGAAATGCTATCCAGGGGACAGCAAAATGCTGTTCTTGGCAAAATTGTTTGCAGCCCCCAAAACCACTTTGCTGGCTGATCAGCAAACAGGGTCCAGAGCACTGCTTGGCAAGAAGAAAGATGGGGGAGAGGGAAACAAGAGGGGTGTAACGTGGGGGAAATATGAGGGGGAAAACATTTGGGTGTGGACAGGGGGAGGTAGCAGGGCCCAAGGTGGTGGGGTGAAGCAGAGCTCAGGTCCGTGCTTGGCCTCATCTCCTCCCCTCCAATCTGACACATCACTCAGAGGGTCCAAATGGCACGAGGCAGTGGGTCAGGCTGAAGGCAACAGGTGCTGATGGGGCAAGGAACGTGGGACCTGCAGAGAGGGATTTCAGTGCTTCAGCCTGAAAAACCAGGAACATCAAGGGGTGCTTTAAAAGGGGGGGCCCCCTCAGGCTAGGCAGACCGCAGGCATCCCGTTCCCAGACCTCTTTGCTGAGATCAAGCACCTCATCCAGGAGAGGTCCCTGCCAGGCTCCAGGATGTCTGGAGGCAGCGAGGCCTGCCTCTTCCTGAGGAAGCTTGTCCAAAAATCAGACACTAAGCTGAAAGCTCCTTTGTTTTGCCAAGTTCTCCAACGATGCAGACCTGATCCTGTTTTTCCCTGGGAAGGGGTCACCCACAGCTCTGTGTACTCAGCCCCTGGATGCAGAGAGGGAGCCCAAGGTGCTGCAGAGGCTTGTGACCATGGACATGACTTGAGGTCTTACCTATCCAGCAGTGTCCCAGCACAAAGAGAAAGGGGAGTCCTGGCAAGGGGGATGCTGGGGCACCACCTCAAGTGCTGTACTCAGGTTTGGGGCCCTCACTATAAGAAGGACATGGAGGGGCTGGTGAGGGTCCAGAGAAGGGCAACAGATTGGAGAAGGGTCTGGAGAACAAGTATGATGAGGAGCAGTTGAGGGAACTGGCGTTGTTCAATCTGGAGAAGAGGAAGCTGAGGGGAGACCCTGTGGCTCTCTACAGCACCCTGAGAGGAGGGTGTAGTGAGGTGGGTGTTGGTCTCTTCTCCCAAGTAACTAGCAATAGGACAAGAAGAAAAGGTCTCAAGTTGCATCAGGGGAAATTTAGATTGGATGGTAGGAAAAATTCCTTCACTGAAAGAGTGGTCAAGCATTGGGCTAGGCTGCCCAGGGAAGTGGTGGAGTCACTATCCCTGAAGGTGTTAAAAAAATGTGTAGACATGGCACTCCAGGACATGGTTTAGTTGACATGGTTATCTTCGACAGACAGTTGGAATTTATGCCCTTAGGGGTCTTTTCCTACTTTAAAGATTCTGTGGTTCTGTGGTTACAGTGGTGACAAAGGCCATGAGGTTTGGTGAGGTCACAGAATCACAGAATCACAGGGGTTGGAAGGGAGAGCTCATGGGGTCCAACCCCCTGCCAAAGCAGCTCCCAGCTCATATTGCACAGGTCGGTGTCCAGACGAGTCTTGAATCTCTCCAGAGAAGGAGATTCCACACCCCCTGGGCAGCCTGTCCCAGGGCTCCCTCACCCTCACTGGGGAAAAGTTCTGCCCCATGTTGGTGTGGAACTCCCTGTGCTCCAGTCTACAGCCATTGCCCCTTGTCCTGTCCCCACAGACACTGAGAAGGGGCTGGCCAATTCCCCCTGCATCCCATGCCTAAGATATTTATAGACACTAATTAGGTCCCCCCTGAGTCTTCTTTTCTCCAGACTGAACAGCCCCAGCTCACTCAGCCTGTCCTCATATAGGAGATGCTCCAGGCCCAGGTCCATAGAGTAACTGTTGATGCTCTCCAAAAAGAGCCAGAGACTGGAATGTCTCCCAGTGAGGTACTTTCACCTTCCAGGCTTGGGCAGGATGACAATGCCTCATACCCACATTTGCCTCCAGGATGGTCCTTTTTTTTGTCCAGGCTCTCAAATGGCTGCAGACATTTCTGCCACCCTGGACGCTGTGGCCAGTCATAGGAACGCACAGCCCATCTTGTCCCTCTGCAAAGTCCTGCCAATAAACACTTCCCCTTCCCTTATTCAGGGCAAGTGTGGACCTTGACTAGACTGAATTCTGTGGGCTGGTTTGGAAGACTCATGGGGAATCTAAAGGTCTCAAGTGAGCAGCCAACCCACCAGAATCTCCTCCGTGTTGGGTTTTTTGGAGATTCCTGAGCTGCTGATAAATTTTGCAACCAATTAACATCAAAACTGGAAAGGTGAGTTGCTTGTGCACCACCACAGGCACTGGAATGGAGGTTTCTCTCCTTGACTTTGGCAGTGCAGTGTGTTAAGCTGCCTGGCTGAATAGAACAGTTGCTATTTTTCAAATAAGAGCTAAAACAGATGCCCTGATTCCTCATGGCAATTCAAATCATCTAGATGGGGCTTTTTGCAAAAGCAAAACTGCTGTTTCTGGTTACTGGCCACATTCTAGGCCCATTATTAAACACTCTCTGTCTAAATTCCCTCTGCCTTTTCATCTGGGTGCAGTATTCTTCATTTCCCCTTCCAGATGAGCAGGTGCAGAAGGGCTCCATGTCTTGCCTGGGCACGCTTAGCCACCTGAGGAATGGTAAGGTGCTGTGCATTGCCACTGTACAAAAGAGTGTATGCACTTGGCAAGTGCAAAAATAAATACTGCTCATAGGATGCTGGAAAATCAATGGCACAATTTCTACTACAAGGATCTCAGTAGGGAAAGCCTGTCTGAGATCACTTGTGCATGCATTTCTGTAAGCAGCTACACAGCACGTGTGTGTTCCGGTGATCCATCACTATTCCACCATAGGAAAGGGAAGAGGACCTGGCAGGAAACAAGAAACAAGCTGGGAAAAGTAGAAACAGGGCTAGAATCCACCACATGAAGTTCAAACAAAACCCCTGCCTTGCACAGGAGTGCACCTGAAGCTGTACATCCCTTTATCCAAGTATCTTCCATCTCAGCCAGCTCCACCAGCACTTTTCCTGCTGAGTGTGGTGGAGTCTTCTGCTGGGATGGATTTTCAGAGGGGTTTAGAAGAACTGGGCACACAAATCTTAACCACAGCACTGCAAATAAAGCCCAAGCACAACTCAGGCCTGTCACTTCCTATACCCATTTTCTAGGCTTCTTCTCTGATTTGATATCAATCCCTGAACATTTTTCTTGTGTGTGTGTGTGTATATATATATATATATATCACAGAATCACAGATAGATATATGTATAATTTTCTCATTTCTAAATACTGATGTTCCCAAACTACAAGAGGTTTCCCTAGATTCCTTCCTTTAGGGGTAATCCTCTGGACACCAAAACTGTTCTTCAATAAGCTACAAATTCCAATCACATTTTATGTCATGTTTCCTTTCTACTCAGTTTGGCTTATACTTCTTCTCCTCTGTGGGAACTTTCTGTTTCTGACTCAGCCCTGTGTGCTAAGTATTTCTGCCTGAGCCATGAGCCATCCCCTTCTGGCCCATGCTGAATGAAATAAGCTAAGTCTCCAAAGAACAGTGAGCATCCCAACTGGTGCCCAACACACGTGTCTTTATCCTCATAAACTGGTCCGTAATAGAGTCACATCAAGCAAGCTGAGGTCCATCCTGTCTCCAGGGACTCTGGGAAGGGAAAGATCACCACAGTCCTGCCCCATTGGGCACCCTGCTCCAACCACTCCTCTCCATCCCTGCCCTGAGGATTAATGGCTCAGATCTCAGCAGAGCTCTGCCTCCCACTGCTCCCATCACAGACCCAGCATCTGTTGTGGTCTTTGGTGCTCTCCTTCTCTGGAACTCACAGCCCTGCCAGGATCATTTGGCTCCATCAGCAGAGGGGTGGCAGCAGGGACAGGGAGGGGAGTGTCCCTCTCTGCTCTGCCCTGGGGAGGCCCCAGCTGGAGTCCTGTGTCCAGAGCTGGGGCCCCCAATACAAGAAAGATGTGGGGCTGTTGGAGAGGGGTCAGAGGAGCCACGAGGATGCTCAGAGGGCTGGAGCAGCTGCCCTACAAAGAGAGGCTGAGGGAGCTGGGCTGGGTCAGCCTGGAGAAGAGAAGGCTGTGGGGGGACCTCATTGCAGCCTGCCAGTCCCTGAAGGGAGCTGATAAGCAGGAGGGGATTCAGCTTTTTAAAAGGATAGACACTGGCAGGACAAGGGGGATGGATTAAAACTAAAGGAAGGAAGTCCCCAGCACACCCGGCAAGTCCCCAGCACACCCAATCCCCGTCCCCAGGAGGCTGAGCAGCACAGGGGCTGAGTGAGATGGGGGTACAGAAGCTCTGGGGGCACAAGAAAGGTGGCCTCAGCCTCTCTCCCAGGGAGCAGAGGGAATCTGGGGTGGACCTGCTCAGGCTGGAGTTTCACAGCTGCCCCAGGTGTGGCCTGAGCCCTGTGGCTCGATGGCAAGGACTGCTGATGAGGACTGTGCAGAGCACCCTTCAGACCTGCTGGGTCTGAGCTAGAAGACTGATCAGAAGACCATGGGTCTGAGCTAGGAAACTTTCTCTTCTGCTCTCTTGTCTGGGAAGGGAAAGATCTGGGAAGGGAAAGATCTGAAGCACAGCAGCCTGGATCTGCACATCACACCTAGACCCGGCCACCAGTCAAACCAGCCTGATCACCAGTCCTCAACAGGGTCCTCTGAAGAGACAAGAGTGGACAAGATATGTCCCAGAGCAGAAGGAGGAGCAGTGTCCAGACAGCAGTGCCTGGCAGTGCCTGACCCCTTGACGCTCTCGCTGGGGTCCTTGGCCACTGGTGCCCTGGGTCAGATCAGATCAGAACTGCCTCTTGCTTTCCAACAGAGGAAGTCTGACAGATGGACAAGGGGACTTTGACCAGAGGTTTGGGCGTGTTTTAAGTCTCTGTGCCCTCTGTGAGCCTGCAGAACCTGAGCCTGGTACAGAATGCAGTCAAAAAGTGCCTGTGAAGGAAGGGAGAACAAAGAAAAAGACATCATTCCACGAAGCTACACATCCAAAGGGTATGTTGAACACTGTGTACAGCTCTGGTCAGATCATCTCCAAAGCAGAAGTAGATAAAGGTAGAGGAAAAAGGCACCAGTGCAGACTGGGAAATGGAGAGAACTCTGCTTGAAGCAAGTGAAACAGAGCAGGACTCGTCAGCTTGGCTGAGGTAGATGTGATACCTGCCTGTAAAACTGGCAGTGACAAGCAGGGATTGGTTTCCCAGTGTGTTTTACAAGGACTAGGGGCTGTCATGGAGTGACAAGGCAGCAGTCTTCAAAGAACTAAATTTAAGTGCAACGCACCATAAACTGGTGGGACTCAGGGCCATGCAATCCTGGGGGAAGCTACAGAGACTGTAAGAAGAGATTAGACAAATACAGAGGGTAGGAATATTGATTGTTGTTGAAGCCACAGCCCAACACTACGTGCAGAGGGGTATGGCTGCTCTGAAGGCAGCTGGGACCTCTGCAGTGAGATCCCTTCCTGGGATGCTCCTTCTCCCTTGCGCTTTCCAAGAGACTCAAGAGTGCAGCATCACGGTGCCAAGTCCTTCAAACTCCCATTTTTCCTGTGCCCTGGCACTGGCCAATGCTCACACCCCATCCTCCCGTGCCCTGGGGTAGGCTGGCAAATTTATCAGCACTTCCCACCAGCATGGAATTCCCTTCTGGAAAACTGGCTGTGAGAGGCAGCGCGTCCTGGCTGGGCTGCGGTAAGACCCAGCACACTCTATAAACCAGGCACTCTGCACACACTAACAGCTCTGCTGGGAGCTTTACAGGCAGCTGAATCCCACCCCAGCTTCCCACCCCAGCAGTGCATGGTGCCAAGCTGCTTCTCATGGGCCCAAGCATACTGCTCCACGCGTGCCCGTGTGGGCTGTAGGCAGCCCTGGCTTGGCAAGGTGGATGCAGGGTCAGCACGTACACAGCAGCAGTTTGGCATGGGGTGTGTGGGTGTGTGTGTGTAAACCTCTCCCCCTGTGTGTGTGTGCAAACCTCTCCCCCTGTGTGTGTGTGCTTGCACAAGCAGGCTCTGTGCAGAGCAGGCAGCAAGCTGAACATTATAAATCCTAGAAGGGGTTGGTGCAATTAATGTTTTTCATGAGATGTAATTTATAGACCTCTCCCTTGATGTTTTAGGAGGGTGTAAATATAGGAAAGAAGCCCGTAACTTAAAGGCAGGAATGTGCTAATTAAGTGTGCAAGAGGAATGTTAATTAGGAGACAGTGAGAGGGAAGGACACAGACAGGGTGTGATCCCAGTGAGGCTCCCAAGGTGAGTCCCTCCAACCTGCCCTGGAGATGCAGTTGCTGCCTGCAACAGCTGCTCATGGGGGCTGCTCCAGGGGTGCTCAGGGAGTGCAAGGCCCAGAGCCTGGCAGCATGATCTGGGAGATGGGCAGACAGGGTCACGTGGAGGATGCTTCTCCCCACCAGTAATAACAGCCCCTGGGATGTCACAGCCAAAACCCAGGGACTGTCTCATCATGGAAGTTCAAAGCTAAATCCATCGCAAGGAGTTCAGCTCCTTTTCCAAAGCATCCCTTCTACACCCAGTTTTTGGGCAGCCCAAAGCTTTGGGGAAAGGGGGCACAGAACACCTGAGCTGCATGCAGCACTTTGAAAGGGCTCAGCTTTGGTGGAGCTGTGCTTATCTGTCGCTGTCCAGAGGACTGAGTGGTTCTGCCAAAGCCCTGTAAGGCCGTCCCAGCTCTCCCTGTCCAGCTCTAGCTGTAACTCAGCAGGTACCTCTGGAAGCTTTGGATGAGAGGACATTTCTAGCTGAAATACTGAGTAATGCCCACTACAGAGAGACCCCTACTCCTTCCCAGATGTCACACGACACCTGCCCCTGGGTCACCCACCTAGTTCATCAGAAACACTAAAGAGTGCAAGCACCCTGCTGCCCCTGTACCTCCAAACTCCCTCTCCAACCTCATCAGGGTCCTCACTGAGCAAAGTCAGGTGCAGACCAAAAGCTGGGTCACTTCCTTAAGGCCACAGGAATTGGCACCACCGTGGGTAAGCCACACACCCCACGGGCATCACCAACGTCATCCCTGCCATCTGCCATGGGATGTTGAAGAGCTGGTGTAGCTTGTGATGATCCTGGGGGGGCTTCTCCTTCCTGAGGTTTGTCCCAGAGGAAGGCAACGAGCGCTGGTGGCTGCTCATGCCCACAGGAGCACAAGGAGGAGGCGACATCACCTGTGCCAGAGATGAGATGCGAGGCCAGAGCAGCCACCACAGCCATCCCAAGGCTGGTCCTGGCTTGTGATGAGGTGGAAGCGTGGAGCTGCCTGAGTGCCTGGATGTCTGCTGATTGCACTGGGCTCCCAGTCCCCTGACTAATTACCAAGTGAAACTGGAGACGGGCGAAGCGTTCCACACGCTGTGAGGGCTGATTGCAGCCTGGCTCTGTTAACATAGAGGGAACAAATGACAGAGGGAGCTGCACTTCCCCAGGATTTCAGAAGCTCTATTTTCCCTTCTATTACAATGTGTGAACAATGGTCAAGTGTCTCACTCCTCCATCCACAGGCCTCCCAAACGAAAGCGATGACAAGTGTATCATTAATATCACAGCGGCCTGGCAGCAAGTCGACAGATTTAATTTGGTGACAAGATGAGTGGCACCAGAATTCTCCCATCTCCCCAGAAAATGAAAAATAGGTTCTGCCTGCTACTAGTAAATATTGCTGGTAAGTGAATAAAAATTCAAAAGGGAAAAAGCAATTTTCCTTCTGCTCATATTGTGCTTAGTTCTCAATACACTTCATGCAAGAGGCTCCCCTGGCTGATGGATTCCTCCTAGATTATATCATGCCTTTAAATTTATATGCCCTGGCTCTTTAAAAGACTGTTTGCCAAGGCCTTTGCATTCCGTGTTAGTCTGGTAACTGCTGACATTTGAAAGATGCCATCGAAGACAAATCCAAAATGTTTTTTTAAGTAAGAAAAGGAGACAGACCTAGCAGGTAGAGGGAGATTAAAGATTTAGTCAACAGCTGAAATCAAAGTTTTCATGAAGTGGGAATGTCAGAAAAAGTTTACAAGGCCTAATAGAGGGCTTGCGTGTCATGAAAACCCAAATTAAGTTTGTTTTCTTTCCCTCCTAGAGCTTCACATGAATTTTTCAGGGCTCTGCTTTCCCTGCAACAGCACAGCATCAACCCCACACACAGCCTGGTGAGAGCTGGCAAAGGCAGTGCCTCTCCTGGCATTGGGTGTAGCAGTTGGGAAGAAGCCTGCTTTGAGCTAAAATCCACATCCCTCTGATCAACACAGGAAAGTCCCATAGGTGGCCACTGAATTTGTATTAATTACCTGCTTAGAAGGGCTGTTACCTACCATCAAACACTGGGAAAGCACAGCAAATCGTCAGCTTTCTTCATGCTTTGAGGCAAGGTCTTTGTGTCACTGCAGTCCCACAAACCATATTTGGCTGTAGCCATCTCTGGTGTGGGGCTCCAGCTCTGAAATCCTCTCATGCTTCACCCTGGGAGCTTTTAAGTTAGAGGATGGGGACAACAAAGTGGGACAAAGAAGAGGGGTGGCAGCAGGGATGGGGAGGGGATTGTCCCTCTCTGCTCTGCCCTGGGGAGGCCCCAGCTGGAGTCCTGTGTCCAGAGCTGGGGCCCCCAATACAAGAGAGATGTGGGGCTGTTGGAGAGGGGTCAGAGGAGCCACGAGGATGCTCAGAGGGCTGGAGCAGCTGCCCTACAAAGAGAGGCTGAGGGAGCTGGGCTGGGTCAGCCTGGAGAAGAGAAGGCTGTGGGGGGACCTCACTGCAGCCTGCCAGTCCCTGAAGGGAGCTGATAAGCAGGAGGGGATTCAACTTTTTCAAAGGGCAGAGAATGGCAGGACAAGGGGGATGGATTAAAGCTAAAGGAAGGAAGGGTTAGATTAGATATTAGGGGGAAGTTTTTTACAGAGAGAGTGGTGAGGGGCTGGAACAGGCTGCCCAGAGAGGGGGTGGATGCCCCGTCCCTGGGGGTGTTCAAGGCCAGGTTGGATGGGGCCCTGGGCAACCTTGTGTAGCTCCAGGCCTGGAGGTTGGTGTCCCTGCCTGTGGCAGGGGGGTTGGAGCTCTGTGATCCTTGGGGTCCCTTCCAACCCAGACCATTCTATGTTTCTATGACTTAACACCACCTCCTATCACTCATGTTGAGGCTGAGCAAGCAGGCAGCAAGGACAGTGCCCCCACCCTGCCACCAAGGGACACTGGATGCCCCAGCACAGCTCCATGGCTGTGACAGGGCGATGAAGCACGGTGTGTGGGAGAGCTGCTGGGTAAATGTGAATGCTGGTCTTGGTTGGCCAAGGGAATGGGCCAGCTGGCAATGAGTGGAGTGCTCCTCCATCCCCAGCTCTGTGGAACTGAGCTGGGCTGAGCCATCCCTTGCAAGAGACAATGTGGGCAGCTATGACGCTGGCACGGTGATGCCTCCTTGGGCATGCAGCTGGAGGATGGACGTGGTCCAGAGTCTGTGGGGCCTGTTCCTCAGAGTGGATGATGTCCAGTCTAGATTACCCTTCCGATGCCCCCCTGTCATGGGTCAGCCCTATCACCAACACCAAGGGAGAGCTGGTGCTCCACTCCTTGTCTCCCACTCATTGGAGACACCGGCAGTGTGTCCAGTGCTGGGCTCCCTGGGATAAAAAAGACAGGGATCTCCTTGAGAGAGTCCAGAGAAGGGCTACAGAGATGATTAGGGGCCTGGAACATCTCCCCTATGAGGACAGGCTGAGTGACCTGGGGCTGTTCAGCCTGGAGAGAAGAAGACTTAGGGGGGACCTAATTAGTGTTTATAAATGTCTGAGGCATGGGATGCAGGGGGAATTGGCCAGCCCCTTTTCAGTGTCTGTGGGGACAGGACAAGGGGCAATGGCTGTAAACTGGAGCACAGGGAGTTCCACACCAACATGGGGAAGAACTTTTCCCCAGTGAGGGTGAGGGAGCCCTGGGACAGGCTGCCCAGGGGGTGTGGAGTCTCCTTCTCTGGAGAGATTCCAGCCCCGTCTGGACACCGACCTGTGTGCCCTGTCCTAGGGAGCTGCTTTGGCAGGGGGTTGGACCCCATGGGCTCTGGAGATCCCTGCCAACCCCTGTGACTCTGTGATTCTGTGATTTCATACAACCCTCTAACCCACAGACCACGCTCTCCACCCACCCAACCCAACCGTGGTTCACGAGACACCCAAACTTCGGCTCATTCCTCATCTCTGCTCCACAGCAAATCTCTACCTTCTCAATATGTCACACCCTTCCTGGTCACCTCCCTCTCCCTCCCCATCCAGCTCTCTGTCCCCACAGCAAGAGGGAGTCAGGAAGAGGGATGAGAATCAGGGTTGTGCGGTGCCCTGGGGCTGCCACGCAGATGTCCCCCTGCACTGGAGAGCAGCAGAGAAGAGGAAATGAGGTTTGTGCCTTTGCCTACTCTTTGCTTAATAAAAAGATGTTAAAAGCAAATCAGGAGCTTTTCAGGCCTGTGATGTCTACACTGAAAATCACCCCCTGAAGGTGTGCTTCTCACCCTAAATACCTCATTAGCACCAGTGCTTATTTACTGTTGTTCCCTTGCCTTCTACTGTTGTTCTCCTCTCCACTGTCCAGTGAAAACTGTGCAAGGTTTTTCTACTTAAAATGAAGGAACCTCCCCCAAACAGTACAATTTAAAGAGCATTCCAGGTCTGAGAAATGCCTCCTGACCTGGATCTCCATAAAGATTTGACCAATTTTAGTCAAACTTTGCAAGAAACTTCTAATTAGGTTCCAGAGGTGTGCTTACAGGTCTTCAGAGCAATGTACTTGTAATTAACTGACTTCAGAGCAATGTAAATGTGAATGTAAGCTAAAAACAAGACATCCAAAGAAACCTTTGAGCCCTTATGGTGAAGGGATGCCCAGAGAAGTAGTGGATGCCCCGTCCCTGGGGGTGTTCAAGGCCAGGTTGGATGGGGCCCTGGGCAACCTTGTGTAGCTCCAGGCCTGGAGGTTGGTGTCCCTGCCTGTGGCAGGGGGGTTGGAGCTCTCTGATCCTTCGGGTCCCTCCCAACCCAGCCCAGTCTGTGATCCTATGATTCTATGAATGAAACACTGGTGTCACAGTACGTTCTGCTGCATGGGGTCTGTGGAGCAGGATAGTGGATGCCACTGCAGAAACCAGCACCAGATAATACCCTAAGCACAAGGTGACTCAAGCCCATCACTGAGTCTGTCAGCCCAACTAAGAGGTTCTGATCCCTGCAAAACCAGGTCTCACTCGAATCCCTGGCATGAGTCCTACACAACCCACTGTCCATCCTGTTCTCCAGAAGGAATATCTGCCCCTCATGCATGGTGGGACTTGCCTCTGGTGTGTGCTATGCCCTCCCTTGGGGCTGGGGGAGAGCAGGGGACATGTGGAGCCTGTGCTGTGTGTCTCCTGAGTGCAGTCACAGGTTTCCCCCCACCTTCCTGCACCCACCTCCCCCAGACAGTGAATTCACAGGCTGACAGTTCCTGCCATCCTGGTTCTTTATTTAAAAGCAAAAAGATAATGAGAAGGTCTCATTTGCCAGTGTGGAGAGATTAGTGCTGCCATGATCTAAGCAAAGGCATTAGGCAAACTGGACACTCCTACAGAGCAGGTACTGTGGATTGTTTTTAATCACTGTATTCATTTATTACCATTGATGTCAGCAGGGGAGGGATGGTGTTACTTGGGTGGAGAGTCACAGGATGGCCAATCTGTGTCTGCCATCATCCTGTGGCAGCAGTGGCACTGATGAGCAGTACCTGATCCTAACTGCTTTTAACACAGCTATTATTTTTAAAACTCAGCCAGCCTATTCATGTAATTCCCTATTATGCTCAAAGACCTGACACTGTAAACACCTCCAGGACTGGATGATTGAGGGCTCCTGCCTGTTCAGCACTTGTCTTCTGCAATTATCAGGGAGACAGGAACATTTTGGTGCCACCTTTGGGAGCAGCAGCCTGCCCTCCCCACCTTCTTCAGACCCCCAGCATCAGGACCTCTGCTCCCAGGGACATTCAGAGCAGTGATTCCCTGTGGAAAGATGCTCATCCCCTGCCTTCCAGCTGTTTCAATCCTGTTGCTGGGTGATGATTTACCTGCTCTCATCCTGTGGCCTTTAAACCCATGGCAGTGTTCATGCATTGACATCCAGCCAAAGGCCTCTGGTGGCGTTTTCCCCAAGCACCTTGCCTGTTCTGTGTCCTCCACAGAGTCAATCTGATCTCCTAACCAATATCCCCACTGCTGGGGCATGGCACGGAGCAAGGATGTGCCAGCCTGGCTCCCCCAGCACCCCTGTAGCAGCCCCCACTGGTCACAGTCTGTGGCCACTTGAAGAGATGCAGCTCTTGGGGGAAATCAGAGGTGGAAGACATTGGTCTTGTTGAAACCCAAGCAATCAGTCTAGCCCCAGGATGAGTACGATGGCAGTCTGGGACACAGCATGGTGGCACTGAAGGCTGGAACAGCTATGTGGGAGAATAGCCAAAAGAAAGGGGTGGAGACACTGGACTGATGGTGCTTTACCACCAGAGAGGTCTGGTCTTGCAGAAGGGATGGGCCCTCTCTACTGGGGAAAGGTGTGGAATAGTCCCAGGAGAGGGGCAGAGGCAGACCCCCAGCTAGAAAACATGTGGGGCAGACGAGTTGGGGCCAGACACCAGAAGAAGTAATCCCATGAGCTGTGCACCCAAGCCAAGCCAGCTTCTTCCTGACCAGTGCAGGATGGGTGCCCTTGGCTGAACACCTGGCAAACCCAGGGGACACCTTGCCCTAGCGAAGGCAGAACCAGAGCACATGGAAACCAGCCCCATCCACACCAGGGTTAGAAACAGGAGGCTCCAACAGAGGAACAAACTCTGGTCCCAGCTGCAGACTGGACTTGCTGGCAACTTGGAGAGGAGAAGATTTGCCAGGTTGATGTGCAATCAGATGTCCCCCCACTGCTACCCACCCTCCCCAAACATCTTCTGCTGGCCCCATGCAGTACACAGTGCTGCTCTCAGCATGCCAAAGGCAGTGCCATGCAGCTGAGTGTGCTCTAGCTGTGCTCTACTTCTGTGCCAACCTTCTGACCACCGACCTCTGGCACTGCTTCTCTGCCAGTGACCCCAACCCTCCTTCTCTTCCCAGTTCCTTTTGGCCTGGTGCCATTTCTTTGGCCCCACTGCCATTTCTTTCTCCCAGCAGCTGGGTAATTGCCAGCGACACTTTTTAAATCACTTTGGGGAGGCTTGATGAAACAAACCTAGATGGGAATCAAATTTCAAGCAACTGGTAGGAAATTGAAAAGAAAAAATGTTTATGGAACAATTTTCTTTGCTTCCTCCAATGGTGGAAATTGTTACTGTCACTCATAAATTATTAATTTCATTTTGCCCTGTTCTCTTTTCAGGGTTGCAGGCTCTTAAGGAGCAGGGGTTTTTTGTTGGAGACGTGCTCCAGAAGTGCCCTAGCTTGCTGGAGATGAGCAGCAATACTCCCCCCAGCATCATAATAGGGTGTCTCTCTGCCTTTCAGGGGGGGTCAGTCCTTCCACCTCAGTCCCAAGGGGGCTGCTGTTATCTGGACACTCTGACAAGGTCAGTCCTGTGAAAAGCAAACGATGCAAATTGATGGGAGAAACACAAGCCAGGTGGGAACAGGTTGGTTTTGGGACCTGCAGTGACTGGAAATCCTCCTCTGAAGTGGTTAACTCAGCTGGGAGACACCCAGCAGGAAGGTGTAAAGACAGTAATTACCAGCATGACAGTGTCTCAAGGACTCCTGTAATGATCATATTTGCATTTTTACTGGCCATGGAGTAGAAGGGACCCTGGAGAAGAAGATAGAGCCATGCTTCTCCCTGGTGCTGGGGCAGGTAGAAGGACCCACAGCCAGCAGTGGCTCACACGGTGTCACAGCAGTGGCATGTCCCCAGCAGGGAGGTGAATTGCAAGGAGAATTGGGTGGGAAAGACAAAACATTGACACAAACAACAAAAATGGAAGTAAACCCTTTGGTTTTTCCTTTTTCTTAGAGGGCAAGGACCATAATTCCATAATCAAGTAAGAGGATGTGAGGGTGTGTTTGGCCAGATGCCCATCCTCTTCAGTGATGGAAGTGGAGGCAGCTATTGGAAATAAAAAGCAATATATAACAAAATGGAGTGTAGGGGGGAAATAGATAACCATTGATTTTGAATTAGAAGTTATGAAGTACAGAAAATTGATATGAGAAGCTCCTCTCATCAGTTAAAAATGCATGACTCAAGGAATGAATGACAGTGAGAAGGCAATTGAAATGCTCCATGAACAAGGGGAAAAAAATATTTCAGAGGTTTTCTTTAGAGACATGACCAAATTATTGATAGGACAGGAATGCAATAAATGTTTCTGGTCTGTCTGCTAGTGGAGAATATCCCTGCCCATGGCAGGGGGTTGGAACAAGATGATCTTTTAAAGTCCCTTCCAACCCAAACTGTTCTGTGATCCTGTCTCTATATTATGAGAGGATGCTGAAAAACACAGCAGCTTTTTTAAGATGAAGGATGCTGTTAAACAGCACTGAATGGGCATGAGTGACATAACAGGCAGGTCTGGAGAAGGTTGCTCAGGAGCATCCCCAGTAAATCTTGGACCACTGTGGGACGCAGGCAAAGCCAGTGGAAAGTGATACAGGAATCAGTTGAAAGGAAGCTGGAGTATTAATGCCAATCAATATGGCTTTATGGAAAACAGGTCTTGTCAGCCTTCATTTCATTCACAGAGGAGATTACATGTGTGGTTGATAAAGGTAACCGAAGAGATGTGATATACTTCAGCTCAGGGAACGTGCCTGGCTTAGTGCTGCATGGCTGATTAAAAATGAGCCATCGGCTGCATCAGGGACAGACACGTGAGACAAACCAAGGCTCCAGTGAGAGCCCAGGCAGCAGTTGCTGATGGGGACCTGCCATTAGACCTGTGTTCCCCATAATGTTTTCTAGCAGGAGTCTTAAAGTACTTTAATCATAGAATCATAGAATCATAGAATCATAGAATCATAGAATTATCTGGGTTGGAAGGGACCCCAAGGATCATAGAGCTCCAACCCCCCTGCCACAGGCAGGGACACCAACCTCCAGGCCTGGAGCTACACAAGGTTGCCCAGGGCCCCAGCCAACCTGGCCTTGAACACCCCCAGGGATGGGGCACCCACCCCCTCTCTGGGCAGCCTGTTCCAGCCCCTCACCACTCTCTCTGGAAAAAACTTCCCCCTAATATCTAATCTAACCCTTCCTTCCTTTAGCTTTAATCCATCCCCCTTGTCCTGCCATTATCTGCCCTTTGAAAAAGTTGAATCCCCTCCTGCTTATCAGCTCCCTTCAGGGACTGGCAGGCTGCAATGAGGTCCCCCCACAGCCTTCTCTTCTCCAGGCTGACCCAGCCCAGCTCCCTCAGCCTCTCTCTGTAGGGCAGCTGCTCCAGCCCTCTGAGCATCCTCGTGGCTCCTCTGACCCCTCTCCAACAGCCCCACATCTTTCTTGTATTGGGGCCCCAGCTCTGGACACAGGACTCCAGCTGGGGCCTCCCCAGGGCAGAGCAGAGAGGGACAATCCCCTCCCTGTCCCTGCTGTCACCCCTCTGCTGATGGAGCCCAACCCAGCCCATAATGCTGTGATTCTGTGATAGATTGGGCCAAGGATCCCTCATGTCAAAAGCAGAGCCTTGAGGGAACAGTCTGGAGCCCATGAGAGTGACAGGACTGCTGGGACCACCACAGCTCTGTGCAGGCTACTCAACATCCTGAAGACCTATCACATAGGACACCAGTTTGACTGACAAGAGGGCAGAAGAAACAGCCTGAGAGGGGCAAGGGGGAGAAGGACATGTCTTTGGGAACAGCTAGAGTGATGCTGGAGAAGACCCATTTAAAGCAAATCCAGGGTCTGGGTGCCCCTCTGCTCTTCATGCCCTGCCTTGCCCTGGTCTCCTGGACACTCTTCTGCTCCCTTATGGACCAGCCTAGACCTCCACCACAGCCAACCGACACTGTCACCAGACAGGCCATCAGAATAGTCCATCAGGTATTGCTGCACCCCAGCTTTTGCTTGTGCATCTGGCCAGGAAGGTCCAAGAAGCTTTCCATCTCTTTTGATTTGGCACATCCCATCTGCTGGGCCAGTCCCAGGCTGAGTCAAGACCAAAACGTATGGGACTGAAAACAGCTCCAGATGGAAACAACAAACAGAATTGCCCTGACAACCTGGAAAACAATCTCTCCATTATGGACAGGACATGCTGGAGGTCTTTTTCAAAGGGAATCAAACACACTTGCCAAATATTTGCAGAAAGCACTGCTATCAGAGCACTTTCTATCTTTTTAGCTCCCAGCAGCCTTATCTCCCCCAGCAAACAATGAGCATTCAGAAAAGTGGCTCTGTTGCAGCCTCCTTCAGATAGCAGCACTGGTGTGAAACAAGTGTTCCTGCTCTTCTTGGGCCCAGTGAGGGTGGGAGGGGGGCATGGGAAGCTGGTCCCCACCTCCCCACAAAGCAGCACCTCCAGCAGCATCCATGCTGGAGGTCTGCCTGGAGGCATCTCTAGGGTTTTGCTCAAGAGATCTCAGCACTACTCCCAGTAGTGTCACACTAATCCCACCCAGGGGTTTAAACCTGATGCTGCTTGCAAGCAGCACCCTCTTCAAATGTCCCATTCCAGCCAAGGGGCTAGCTTCCCTGGGCACTTTGGGGATGTTACAGCCTTGTAAACCAAGGATTCTTGTGCCTGTCCCCTGTCCCTAAAGCATTTATCAAAGCAGCAAACCAGACTCCGTGGCAGCTTGCTGACAGGGAGGCTTCTTCTGGGAAAATCTCCCTTCTGTGGCCCTCTGAATGTTGCCATGAAACCTTGGGTGAAGTTGACCAGTGGAAGTAGACTTCAGGTGGACTTTGGCAAGGCTCCACAAAAAAGAACCAGCAACACATTTTGGCACCCTCAGTGCTTGCATCACTTCTTGTGATGGCCCACTGATGGGGTGGAAGAGGTGCTTGGCCTTTGGACCACCATATTCAGAGCCCAGGAGTCCTATGGCAAGGGCACCTGCCTTGAAGGAAACCTCCCTGGTCTGACAGGGAATGCAGGTGGTTGAAAATGTCTGTTTGTGCTGAAGTTGTGGTTTTAACCAGACAAATGGAGCCACTAGAAGGAAGCAGCAAAGCTGAACTCCTCCTGGAGAACCTCAGGCTGGGGGAGGAGGCTGGAGCAGCTCAGCTGTGAAGAGAGGCCACCCAGCCTGGGGGTGCTGCTTTGGAAGAAGGGACAGGCAAGAGGGACATGATGATAGGATAAATGAGCTAGAACAGAGCAGTTGGCAGCCTATGTTCTACCTCCTGGTCCGAGGACACTTGGTGAAACTGGAAAGCAGCAGCTCACATGGGAAGAGGCAGCACTTTGTTTCAGGAGGTGCCTGTGGGCCTCCCTGGTACCAGGAGACACTTTGGCCTTGGAATATAGAGAGACTGAAGCAGTCCTTGTACATTTACACAGGTAATGAGATTATTCACGTGCTGCTGAGCACAGCAGTGACTCTGGCAGAGCCTCTCTGCCTGGTACCTTGGGAGGAAGCCAGTCTCTTGCTCTCAGAAACCAGAACTGTCCCACATGTGCAACCCCTGGTGCTGCAACTTCTCCTGCAGCATCTGGTGTTGCTCCACCAGCCCTGGAGCTGGCAGGGTCTGGCAGGTCCCTGTCCCAACACATGCGGTAACCTGCAGTCAGCACATCGACCATCAGCGTTCAGCATCAACAGGGTGATGAGCGGGGTCCTGCGTGCTGTGGAGCACACCAGGTCTGCCTCTGGGTCCCAGATCTCTCTGGATTTTGGGTCAAAGGCTCCCCCCAGCTGAAGGGTTGGAGAGCAGCCTCTGAAGCCAATGAGGGAGCTGGATCCCCTGGCAGTGATCAAGCTGAGTGGCACCAGCGGAGAGCTCACTGCCTTCTGCATAAAGGTCTGCTTGCAGCCAAGCCCAGCAGCAGCACCAGGTAGCCCCCACCTTCCTCCCTCAGTGTCCCCATCACACTTCATTCCACATGAGCACTTTGTGCCCTCCGATTGGAGATGTCCACCCTGGCAGCAGGACTGTCCCTGCCCTGGGAAGGCCCATCTGATCAAGCCCTACCTCTCCTAATGCTCCTCACTGCTCCCTCCAGAAACCACCAAGATGCAAAAGTGATTCTGGACATCACCACTCATCAGAAAGGTGCCAACAAGCACCCCTTATAGATTACTCCCTGCTAGCCTGCCATCCCAACATGTGTGGTGCACAGGCACCACTCACCTGGCCTTGTGGGTGGGTGATGCAGGTGACAGCGCCCTGGGTCTGGTCACAGGTGCTGAGCCTCCAGGGTTTGCTCCAGGCTGGCCAGGAGAAGTGTGAGGAGCACGTTAACTGTCAGCAGCACATCCAGAGCACCACAGGGATTGCTCCAGGACTGTGACAAACAAGTCAATGAACTCAAATTAAATTACAAAGCTGTAGCAAACATCAGGGTCAGTGCCTTCTCTCACAGGCACTGGGCAGGTTAATGGAGGTGCCTGTCCTCAAGCCCTGCAGCAAGGAGTCTTGCCACCAACTGGCATTACCTTTCAGAAGAAAAGGGAGAGACAAATCCAGCGTGTCACAGGCTGGAGCACTGGGTGCTGAGATGCCCTTTGAGCTGCTGAGGGGCAGAGATGGCATTTGCAGGAGGGGGATGCTCAAAGCTTTGCTGAACAGAGCAGGCTGGAGCTGGAGAGCTCCTACAGATCTGGCAGGGCTGACCACAGGCAGGGCAGTGCAAAGGGCTCAGGGCACTGAAAAGAAGGGGATGGAGAGAGGCTACTCTCCTGCTCCACTCCCACTTCTCCTGCAGAAAGCAAGGACACTCTTGGGTAAAAAACTTTTCTAAGAAAATGGCACTTTGTTGCTTCACCTGGACTTTTTTTTTGCTTAAGGATTTGTTTTTCTGGTTCCTCCCAGCCAAAAGCATTTGTTCCTGGTCCTGGCTGATGTCTTTTTTCCTTGTTAGCATCAAGCTCCCAGCAGCAGTGGCCAAGTGACTGCTGGTGATGTCTGACTCCCCAAACTGGTCTGTGCCCAAGGTTATGTTTGTGCCTCCTGATGTCCCATTTGAGGAGCTCCTGAATCCAGAGGGACACGAGGAAGCAACTGACTGGTGTCTGCACAGCCAGAGCTCCAAGGTGGGTCTCCCAGCCAGGCTGGACCATGATGATCTAGGGGAGACCCTTTGCAGGATGTTCCGGGCCCTTGCTGTGGCCAGTGCCACAGAACAAAATCCCCATTGTTTGGGTCTGCCTGCTTGTGGGTACTTCAGAATCCCTGGCCCCTCCACCTTTAAATCCTTCCTTGCCTCCAGCCCAGCTCCACATTTGCCTGTCGAATATCAGTCCCACTTCTGCCCTCGTGCACACCCCCCTCCGCCTTTCTCACTCCCTTCTGCTCCTCACCTTTCATGTAACTGAAGCTGTATTTAGACAAGTGGATGTCAGCAATCATCCTGGCCTGGCAGGTCAGCGGTGTGCCACTGGGCCTAAAGACAGCACCACCAGAAGCTGTTAAAAACAAGGCACCCTCATGCTCTGTTCAGCCTGCTCTCTCAGGTGGTTGCTCAGACCTGTCAGGGAAGGCAGCAGGCCTGCTCGCGGCCTAGCTCTCTTCTCCCAAGATTCAGGCCCTGACAATATTCTTCTGTTCCCATGAGAGAGGAGAAGTTCCTCATGCTGAGAGGATCCTAATAAACCCATTCTCAAAACACAGCAGCCTTGTTGATAGGGGTACAGGCTGCCCTAAACCAAGAAGCAGTGATGGGAAGGGATTTGGGAGTAACGGAACATGTTAAGAACCAACCATGATAAGAGGGTCAAACAGCAGGTCTGGGGATGCTTTTAGGTATTAAAGGTAAATGAACAATATTTAGCTATAAGATAGGCTTATCAGAACTCGTTATAATCACTAACCAATCAATCTGGTGTGAACAGTGTGTGTAACCAATCAGCAGTGTTTTAGCTTGCCAGGTTTGCAGTAGTAAAGGTGCAGAATCTGTGTGATTTCACCTAATAAACTGGCTTCACCTCAAATTCATATCAAATTGCATGTTGCTCTCTGCTGGTCGCTTTACAGACCCTCTCAGACTGTTGCTCTGTAACATCTAAACACACATCTAGTTTCCCTCCCAGGTGTGACCTCACTGCCCGCTGCGTGGGCACATGCACAGGTACCTGTGACCTGGCTTTGGCTGTCAGGCATTTTGCTTGCTTCTGCCTCTTTTGAGAGCAAAGAGAGGAATTTGGTCCCCAGACCTGGGGGCAGATCAGGCTACAGCTCATTCGAAGCTGCAAGGTCCAAGCCATGCCTGCACCACACCTCTGCACCATGGACCTTGTGCACACCCCTGGGCACTGTGTGAATAATTCATCACATGCACCAGGCCTCCTCTCTTTCTGTTCTCAAATTAGCCATGAGCAGATCGAGACTTTCTCTAATGAATTTGTTACTTGGAGATGTTCCTGTGAACAAGCCCTAGGCTGCAGCTTATTTGCAAGCAGTCAATAGCTGCAAGCCCAAAATGCTGCTTTGCTGGCCCCACCACACTCGCTCCAGCTCTGAGGCTGCAGTGGAGGGACACCATGCCTTCCCACCCATGGGATGCTGCCCCAGGGGATGCTGCTCCTGCTCCTTGGCCCCAGATAGGTGCTGGGGACTTGAATTGATAAGTATCCCCCACTTTCCACCGAAGGATCACAGCAGCATAAAGCCACTAATGAGCACCTGATCACCACACCAGCTTCACAAGCCTTCTCAGCCCACTCCCAGATGGGCACATTCAAGGAAAGAGCATTTATGGACAGGGAATGAAGTGCCAGTGCATCCTGAAGGATGCAGAGTGGTGGGAGGGGATGTCCAGAGGTGTTGCTCAGGGTTGCCTGGCTGGGAAGCGCCTAACCACAGGAGATGTCACAAGGGGTAGCTTCATCACTGGCAAAGTGGCACCTTGTCTGTCCCTCTCTGTGTATGAAATAACAGCAGCTGCACCTTTGGCAAAAGTTTTAGGCCAAGGAATATCCACTCATTTGTCTGTGTCACTCGTCTTCTGCAAGCAGACCTTCCTGACCAGTCCTGTGCCACGGTGCTGTTCATGGCTGCAGATGGGAGGTGAGGTTAGCCTGGAGCACCACGGGCAAGGGGCACTCAGGCTGTGTGCAGTGTGCTTCTGAGGGGCCACAGGCCCTCTGCTCCACCCCGAGGTGCTAAAATCCATCTGAACACAACACGTGTTCTTCATGACTCACTAAAGGAGCGAAACCCATCAGCATAATCCTGCACTAACCTGTATATTTATTCCTGATACCCAACCTATCAGGCAACTGCTGAATTACTTCTCTGATTAGTTTTCCCATTCATGAAGGATGTGACCTTCATCTCCAGAGAGGAATGGGCAAATGAGAAACTGTTTCTAGCAAGCAATACCATGCAAGCCACAGCCATATCAAGGCTAAACAGGGATAAAGTTCTGCTATTATAACAGGAATAAAAACATTTCCTTTCAAGACTTAATAAATTTTCTCCTGTTCCCAAAATGGGAAGGAAAATAAATAAGAAAAACCCCAAACTGAGTATGAATACAGTCTGCTCTTACTCCCAGCCTGGGCTGTGTACATCAGCATGGTCAAGAGGGAACATTTAACTCCAGCTTCTTTTACAAACAAGGTTATTAACTCCAAAGAAATCCCCAAATCAGATGCCACTCTGCATCCTGCAGAACCCATTCGGGCAGCACCCAGCCCAGCAGCTGCATTGGTGGTTGCCATGGTTGACCTCCAGGGACAACCAGAAGAAGTTCTGGAGGGCAGAGACCTCACTTGGGTGGCTTTTCCCTTCCTCAGCATTGCACATCTTGCTTTTCAGCTGGCTGAGCACCCAGCCTCACGTCAGCAGGTCTTCCACACCACGCTGTGGGGCAAGTTCACACGTGGAGCTGGACACCACAGCAAAAAAAAAGAGGTGGGAATAAGCCCTGTTTGGTGGGACCTGAGAAGGGGCTCATTGCCAAGGTGTGCCATGGAGGGGGCCCAGGGTTTTGCCTGCTTATGTCCGAGAACAAGGGCTCCATCCCTGAGGTGCACAGGGGAATCTCAGTGTCACACCTTTGCCAAGGGACCACGGTGAATGCTCACCCCAGGTCTGTACATTTGGCTTTGCATTGCTTCTGCCAGCCAGGAAATTCCCCAGAAAGTGGATACTCTCTTGCTGGACCTTGCAGAGGACCAAAAATCAGCTTTTCCCTGATGCTTCTCAAGATGCCATGAGGCAGAGATGGGACCAGCAGCTGTGACACCTCAACAGGAGCACTCAGACCCTCTCTGGACCATCCCCTGCCACAGGTCCCCTGCCAGCTCACAGCCCAACACCCTCTGACAGCTCCAGCAGATACCACCAGCCATGCTTTCAACTGAGGCTCAGCAAAGCTGCATGGCTTCAGCACAAAGCAAGTCAGTTGGGATGGGTTGAGTGCACTGTCAGCATGTGGCCATCTGCCTTTTTCTGCCTTATACCTGTCCAGTCCTACCCCTGGTGTTATCCTGGCTTGTGGCATTTAGAGCCACCTCCCAAAGGGCTCCAGGAATGTGCAGACATTTGGGTGGATGTTCTCCAGAAGAAAACTCTGCAGTTGGCATAGCTGAAGAGACTCATGACTGCTCCCATCTCCTGCCAGTAGACATGCCCAGACACACCTACATGTCTGGTGGTGTGTTATGTCATGTCATGCCATGAAATGTCTCATCCATGTCAGGAGCAAAGGCTCTGAGACATCTGTCCCTGGGACAACCTGCAGGTGCCACATGAGAGGACTCTCTCCTACCTGGTGGCCTTCACAAAATGGTCCCAGGGCCCATCCCAGCTGCCCTGTGCTCTGTTACTGTTCTAGCAGCCCTGTACCACCCAGCTCAGCACCCCTCCTCACTCCCAGAACCGGGACAGGTCCCTCCTGAAGGATCAGTATCCCATACATGAGGCCAAGACCCAGCCAGCCACCATGTCCACGTTTCTGCTCCTGTCCAGTGACCTCTAAGCATGGGGAGCTAGAGGGGTTCTTTGCACAGCTCTCTGGAGACCCAAACACTACGTGTGGGCTGAGGACAGAGGGCACAGACCAGGCATCCAGAGCTGAACTGGGATCAGAAGGACATGGGCAGCATGGTGGAGGATGGTTGGGCAGGCAGCTCCGAGTGGAGGCACAAAGGAGTTGTCCCAGCTCTGGTCTGCACAGCTTGCTGCACGCTCTGCTTTCACAAGCTCTGACATCCCTCCTGGATAGCGTTTTATTAAGGTGTAAATTAAACCTTCCCTGCAGCCTGGAGACTGGCTGTTTTGATGCCACCTTTGAACCTTTCTTAGTGGCACGGCCTGGTAGCCCCTGTTTCTATTGGGAAGATAACTGCTCAGACTGGAACATGTTCCAAGCACTGTAATTGCCCAATAAAACCTGGTTTCTTCACCACCCAGTTGAATTAGTGTCTGCAATATGTTTGAAAGCTTTATAGC
Source organism: Zapornia atra (assembly GCA_013400835.1). Taxonomy (NCBI): domain Eukaryota; kingdom Metazoa; phylum Chordata; class Aves; order Gruiformes; family Rallidae; genus Zapornia; species Zapornia atra. The sequence continues at coordinate 88,598 of VZTU01030313.1, forward strand.
CCAGTTAATTGTAAGGCAGTAACGGGAAGGGGCATTATGGCTTTAGAGAACACAAGTTGCATCTGTATTTAATGATATTAAACCATAAGAAGCCTCCATTCAGATAAAGCGATGGCTGCTGTAGTGGTCATAAAAGCAAGGATCTCTGTTCAGCAGAGACACTGAGCAGGGTGCAGCAGGAGCAGGGACGCTGGTGCCCAGGGCAGGGTCATGGTGCAGCTCCTGCAGCCGTTCCCGGCGCGTGTGGCTGAGCGCACATACCACTGTGCCCCAAGACCTACCAGGTGGTGCTGCACCCCGTGGTGCCTGCTCCAGCAGCCTGCTTCACACCCTGGCTGTTACCCCACAAGCCAAAGGTGCTGCATGTCCCTTTGAAGGGAAACTCCACCACCCCATCCAAGCCACCAGGCAGCTCTCACCTTCCCTGACAGCTCCCGCCATCACCTTGCCCACCCAGGGACCTGTGTCCTGCCCACTGTTGGAAAGCCAGTGGGCTCCAGTCATCCTCTCATGGCCCAGTGTGGCTGGAGTAACTGCTCTGGGAGTGGGAACCAAGATGTGAGCATTCATGCGTGAGATGCATGAGGAGGATAAGGAGTTGGGGCTGGGGAGGGTCCAGGGCAGCAGAGCACTGAGAACAGACCATGGTGTTTCTCATGGGCTCAGCAGCTGCAGAGGGTGCTTCTTGAGAACCTCTCCTTTGCCCTGCTACACTTTGGCCAAAGCTTGGATGATCTGGGAGAACCCTTGGATCCATAGCTCCCCAGCTGGGAGTGAAGAAACACCTGGAGCCAGCATCAGAAGGCATGAAGGTATTTAGTGGCAGGGGATGCACAGCATCTCCCATACCTCAAAGGCTGTTTGGAGCAGGAAGGGATTTGATCTGTGTCATGGATCCTCCCATGTCCCACATCCCTTCCCCAGGGAGATCAGTTTGCCAGGCAGGGCCATTGGCCCAGCCCAGCTCCTGATGACAAGGACAGCCCTGGTCAAGGGCAGGTGTGGCAACAGTGGCTGTGCTTGAGGGCAGATGAGCTGCCATCACTTCCTGGGTCTTCACAGTCCATCCCATCCTCATGAAGGTGGGATGTGCAGTCCCACAACAGGGGTGTGCACCCCTCCTGTCCAGCCACTGTGCATCTCAGCGCTTGGACATGCAGGGCTGGGGGGCCTGGAAGCTGGCTCAGGACCATGGTGGTGGCCATGGGGAGAGAGCTACAGCCCCATGACAAAACACAGAAGAGAAATCCAGGAATACGGAGAAGGTCCTGGCCAGAGTGACTCCTTCTGTCGAAGCAAGTGGAGAGCAATCCTGCTTCTTTACCAGCTCAACCATCCTTGGAGCAAGCAGGAGGCCATGGACACCAGAAGGATGCTGTGGTGGACACCAGCTCCCAGACACCCCCACCTGCTGATGGTGGCCATTTGTGATGAGCCCAACATGCCTGGCATGAATCATGAGCCCTTCCAACGGGGCTTCAACGAGCAGAGGAAGAGTCAAGAGTCCAGGTTGGGCCAAGGGTGCTGGCTAAATGGAAACCTATGAGAGCACCAGTCTCTGCAGGGCAAAAGCGTTGGCCCCTTCTTTGGGTGTAAGGGGTGAGTATTGGGTGCCTGTACGAAGGGGTGACACCCAGGGGACAAGCCTGTGATTCCATAAGCTTTTGTGCTTGTAAGTGTGTCAGCTGTGGAGACTGATCCAACGGGCAGGTAGGGAAGTGAGGTGCCAGCAAGTTCATTTAGAATTAGATATGCAATCAATGGGAAATTAATACAATTAAGTTTCTAAAGTGTCATTTAATAAAATACCTTTTTGCAAGTGGAATATTAAGTGGGCATAAAGGCTGAGATGCTGCTTGAACACTCTGCTCCCAGTCAGGGAAGCATTTGTGCCCGCGAACTGTGCACACACATACACACACCCCCCCCTTCACTGCTGTAATTCGTTAGACAGGCTCTAATTATATATTTATAGTTTACAGAAGTTTCAGCTAATTACACGATGCCTCTCAGAAGCCTGCTGCAAGGCCTCGCTCGCTGTTAATGGGGCATTGGTTATTACTGTGTTGCAGAGAGCATTTAGCAGATCTGCTGAGGAGCACAGGCCTCAAATCTCCTTGCCTGACATGTTAATGGCACACAGGAACGTTTCCACTTCCACTGCAGCCAGGGAGTGAAAAAGACCCCAAATGTTTGATTTTTTTTGGTTGTGGATTTGGAGAGAAACTGCCCTGATTTTCCAAAGTGATGTGCACTGGCCAAGCCCAGAGCCTGGCCATGAGAGGACAGCCATGGGACACCAGCCTATAGCTGCTCCCAGAACTGCTATGGTGGGACCCATTCCCAGGGAGTGTCCTTGGCCATGCAGCAAGAGGTGGCATTTCAGATGGCTGGGCGCCACGGAGGTGTGCAGGAGGAGGCTGGAGGTAGATGGGGACATGTGGCTTCAAGGGGGTAAGGACACAGGTGTGGGCATGGAAGGGGATCTGGAGGAAGGGCTGCAACCCCAGCAGTTCCCACACACCCCAAACTGCAGCGTTCAGCTCAGACCATCTCTCCCCTCTCTCTGCTGACCTCACAGCACGGATGCAGTGGAGCAGAGGGCCTGGCAGCTCCCCGGTAGCCACTGTCAGCGACGCCAAAGCTGCAGATCCATCACTGAGCTGTTCACACTGTTTATTTTTGTTGTTTCTGGTCTGACTCATCCTAGTGCATGTTTCCACTCTGGCTCTTCCCCTGGTGCCATCCTGCTCCCCTGAATACCTGTCTATCTGAATAACCCAACACCAGCACTGCCCTGACACTGTGAGGACTCCTGTGCTGGCCCTCCCACCTCCCAGGGCAAAGTATGTTTTCCAGACATCCTTCCCTCCCTGCAGCCCTTTTCTGACCACCATCGGTCTGTCAACACCCATGCCAAACTGGGCCAGAGGATCCAGCCACCAGCTCACTAGAGCAGAGCACGACCGTGCAGGAGCAGCGCAATGGACTTTGCATGAAGCCAGACAGTTGCGCAAAGAGGAAGTGAAGTTAATGAGCACTAATTGCTTGCTCAGAGAAATACAAGGTTGGGTATCACTTTCACAGTCTGCACGTGGCCCTGTGCTGGCAGGAAGGTGCCTCAGCCTGTGTGTGAGGAGGATAATAAACCCATTCAGGTCCTGGCAGAGGGAGATCAGCGCTGTAATGCAGTTTAGCAGTGCTGAGGTGAGAGATTCAGAGCCCACTTTGGAGCATCACACACCCCTAACCCCAGGGCATGCCATGGGGCTGAACAGCAGCAGGACCTGGGACCTCAGCAGCTTCCAGGAGGGCAATCAAAAAGCAGAAACTGAGACTCAGGGAAGCGTCACCATCGCTGTGGGTTTATGTACAGAGACCAGAAAGAGTTGCAGATAAACATGTTATTGGGTTAAATAAAAATGAAATGCATTCTAGAAAATGTTTTGAAATTTATCACATAATTAAGCTATTAATTTAATGGGTCTTTATTATTTGGGTTGGAAATTCACACGGGTCCTCATCTCATTCCCTTTATTGAACAACAAGCTCATCATACAGAGTCATTATGCATTTTCATAAACATTTGATGAACAATAACGGTGAGAAACATAAAATATTGGTTTTGTCCTTCAACTGTAATGACCATATGGAGACAGGCTTCGTACTGGAGTCAGCAGTTGTGGTACATCCCCCTTAATAACAGCTCTTGCTATTTTTACTGTTTACAGCGCAAACACAGCCCTTTATGGGGGGGGAAGGATTTAATCTGCAGGGTCTTTGCAGTGATTTGTAAGAGAGATGCAGTGCCCACGTTCCTCTGTGACTCAGTACAGGCTATAATTACTCAGTATTCTGGACAGCTCTCTTACAAGATGTCCATTTATCTGTAATCTGAGCGAATGCAGCAGCTGGGGGCACCTCAGGCCTGTCCCTCTGCACACCTCAGGCCTGTCCCTCTGCACACCTCAGGCCTGTCCCTCTGCACACCTCAGGCCTGTCCCTCTGCACACCTCAGGCCTGTCCCTCTGCACACCTCAGGCCTGTCCCTCTGCACACCTCAGGCCTGTCCCTCTGCACACCTCAGGCCTGTCCCTCTGCACACCTCAGGCCTGTCCCTCTGCACACCTCAGGCCTGTCCCTCTGCACACCTCAGGCCTGTCCCTCTGCACACCTCAGGCCTGTCCCTCTGCACACCTCAGGCCTGTCCCTCTGCACACCTCAGGCCTGTCCCTCTGCACACCTCAGGCCTGTCCCTCTGCACACCTCAGGCCTGTCCCTCTGCACACCTCAGGCCTGTCCCTCTGCACACCTCAGGCCTGTCCCTCTGCACACCTCAGGCCTGTCCCTCTGCACACCTCAGGCCTGTCCCTCTGCACACCTCAGGCCTGTCCCTCTGCACACCTCAGGCCTGTCCCTCTGCACACCTCAGGCCTGTCCCTCTGCACACCTCAGGCCTGTCCCTCTGCACACCTCAGGCCTGTCCCTCTGCACACCTCAGGCCTGTCCCTCTGCACACCTCAGGCCTGTCCCTCTGCACACCTCAGGCCTGTCCCTCTGCACACCTCAGGCCTGTCCCTCTGCACACCTCAGGCTTGTCCCTCTGCACACCTCAGGCCTGTCCCTCTGCACTTCTCAAGCCTGTCCCTCTGCACACCTCAGGCCTGTCCCTCTGCACATCTCAGGCCTGTCCCTCTGCACACACACACACGGTTGGCTTAGGTTTGCAAAGAAAATACGTTAGCAAGGTCTCACCCTGGGGTGAGTGGAGCACATCCTCACTGGTGCCCAAGGCATGCTTGTCACAAGCTGATGGCTTGCACAGGCATCTCATTCTGCTTCTGCTCACCAGGGTGGGGGTTGAGCCATTTCCCCCTCCTCCCCACCCCCCACCTTCTTCTGCCCCATGTTTATTCTTGCGCCTTGACCGTTGTGGGAAGGGCCCTGGTGAGGGTTGTGGTGGGTGAAGGCCATCACACAGTATGGCTGACACACATACCAGGTTCCAGGCAGCGGGGAAATGGCTGGTTCTGGTTTCTGCTGGCTGCAGGCTCAGCTCAAGGTTGTACCAGACTGAGCAGACCCACAGGCAGCTGTCAGACCCAGTGCTGGGCTGGGTGGGGTCCCTTCCATCCACTCCCCTGCTGCGGCTGCAGCCTCAGGGGTGTGAGCTGGGACATTGCCATGCTGCCCACAGCACCCACCCTTGGGCCAGGCTTTGTCGCCAGCCTGAAGCACAGAGCTGGGGCCATTCCCCAAACGGTTCCTGTGCCAGCTGTGCCCAGACACCCCTCAAACCACAGCCATCCCTCAAAGAGGCTTTTCCCCAAAGCCATCCCACAGTCTGTCTGAGGCAGAGCAGCTTTGCTGGGAGATGTGGGGGTCTGCACAGGAGACCCAATTCCTCCAGTCCCTTCTAACTGGAGCAGTTTGCACCAGAGCAGGAGGGTAATAGAATTCACAGCAAGACGTGCCACCACCAGCCCCCTTCCCAACAAAACACCCAGCTCTCCTGCCCAAGGGAGTAGAAACTCACCAGGCAGGGGTGGCATGGGCAGTGGGCAGGAGAGCCTGTGGCATCCGGAGATGGATGTCCCGGGGCTGGGATGTGTCTGGCTCACCACCTGAAGCATTAATAAAGTCTTTCCCAAAGCAGGACACAGATTCAGACACAACACTTCTTCCCCTTCAGCGCCGAGCCCCAGGCTGGTGTCAGCCCTGCACAGATTGATGGCTCCCTGCCCTCGTAAATGTCAGCAGGGCTGGTGATGGATGCAGAGCCTGGGAAGCGCTCCCCCCTCCCTTCCCCCTTCCCTCCCTC
>VZTU01030314.1:0-99093 GCA_013400835.1 Zapornia atra
ATATATATATATAAAACTATAAACATCTATATATTTATAGTTCTGTATGTTATCCCATTAGAAGAAAAACAACAAAAGCAACCACAATAACAAATTAGTCCCAAAGTTTCAGGCTATTCCTCTCTACCTAACAGTTCCCAGATGGCATTGTGAAAGATATGGACCTTGATGACTGACAGAAGAAAATCATAAGCGCTACAAATCACAAATCTTTCATTTTTGAAAGAAAGGGCAAGATTTTTGTCCAGAAGATGTTTTCAAACAGACCAGGAAAAATATTCTTCACAGTGTCTCCCAGTAAGCACCCACAGAGATGTCCTTGGGATCACTTCACTTGGGTGAATGAGCTGCAGCTTCTTGTCTCTCTGGGTTGGTGAGATGCTGATGCCATAAATCCATCACTAGACATTTTGATCCCTCCTTAATTTCTCTGACATGCAAGCTCGCCTTGAAATAAGGCCAGTTACTTCCTCCTATGTTCCCCAAATTTCACAGGTTTTACAAAGATGAGAAGAAAGGTTTGGCGAGGGGAACAAGTGAGGAAGCAAAAGAAACCCTCATTATTTCTCATATAAAACAGTTTGTGAACTTCAGAAACTCTTCAGTTGTCTCTTTGCAACTGAGAACAGACAGCGCTCTGGTTTCCTGTAACACTAATTTCAACACATACAAAGCAGGGTAAAAAATATTCATTAAGCATCAGAAGGGGGGGATAGAAAAAAGACAGGAAGAGAGAGTTGAAAAGCTTACACAGGAAGAAGTCCAATTTAATTTCTAACAGACAGGACAGGAGACCAGTGGCAAGTACTGGAGATACAGTATTGTTTAGGTTGCAAATGTGGTTATGTTTGCATTAGGAGATGAAGAAAAGGCCTTGGGGGTACTTATGGATGAAAAGCTGGACATGAGCCACCAATGTTCATCTGCAGCCCAGAAGGCCAACTGCATGCTGGGCTGCATCAAAAGATCTCTGGCCAGCAGATCAAGAGAGGTGATTCTGCCCCTCTACTCTGCTGATGAGACTTCACCTGGAGTGCTGTGTCCAGCTTTAGAGTCCTCAACACAAAAAAGACATGGACCTTTTGGAGTCCATCCAGAGGAGACCACAAAAATGATCAAAGGGCTGCAGCACCTCTCCTGTGAAGTCAGGCTGAGAGAGTTGGGCTTGTTCAGCCTGAAGAAGCAAAGGCCCCAGGGGGACCTTCTAGTTGCCTTCCAGTCCCTGAAAGGTGCCAATAAGAAAGCTGGGGAAGAACTGTTCCCAAGGGCATGGAGCAATAGGACAAGGAGTGCTGGTTTTAAACTTGAAAAGGAGAGATTTACTTTAGATATTAGGAAAAAAATAATCAATCTTAGGGTGGTAGATCTCTGGAACAGGTTGCCCAGAGAGGTGGTGGAGGCCCCACCCCTAGAGATATTCAAGGTCAGGCTTGATGGGACTCTGAGCGACCTGCTCTAGTGAAGATGTCCCTGCTTACTGCAGGGTGGTTAGACTAGATGACCTCCTAAGGTCCCTTCCAACCTTACACATTCTATGATTCTATGGTGTTTTGAAAACAGGTGCAAGCAGGCTCCATTCCACCTCCATATCCTGTGTAGACAGACTATGTAGACCCTTCAACTGTACTGATGAATTTATTAAGTACTCTTTGGCTTATTAGCACAGATCTTGTGGATAGACCTGAGTTCATGGCCAACTGGTTTTAAACCTAAGCAGAGAAATTACATGTTTTGAACGGACAGGCATCCCTTTGGGGATTCTGCGTGACTCCAAGCACAGTATTGATGAGCCATAAAAGTCTGTAAAACACTGAAGGGAAAGAAACCAAACCAAACCAAAAACCCCAAACACCCCCAAAAAAACCTAACAACTAACAGGGACATGTTCCATTACTGACCTTGCCGGTAATTGCCAATGATTGCATGACCTTGGCCAACTCATCTAATTAACTGAATTAATGATAAGTAAAATTAAATGAAAGTGAGTCCTTTCACAACTCTCTTGTCACAGGAAGAAAGAATTAGTCTTCAGGGTTCCTGTGGCCATTCCCTGTCAAGAGCAATGGGCAATCCTGTTTTTGAAACTGCAGTAGTCCTTAAATCACATTGGAGCTGCAGATGATTTATAGAATGGAGCAGCTCATATTTGGTAAGGCTGAGTTCTGGCAAGAATGGCTGGGGAGAATAGCTCCTGCTGTAATCAAGGGAGTGGAGAGCTTCTCTTACTGAAGAAAACTTGTGGAACTTTGGCGTAATCAGTCTAGCAAAGTAAAAGCAGCAAGAAGAAACGTGGCTGAACTTCAAGGAACTAGATGAGTTACCAAAGACAATAATTCTGACATAGGAAAAAAGGAGCTAAAAAGGAAGAAAGACTCTTTTGGTAAGAGAAACAGAACAGAAGATGCAAGTGCTTAGGCAACTGGACAATGGAGCGTTCTAAGTCTGTAGGTGGGACCATAAGCAGAGGGCATCTTCTGGGGATCTTTGTAGTTGGTTAATTACCTTCAAACCCTCAGATTCTCTCTTCTATAATCTATGGGGCAAGGCTCACCTGGTGTTTCACTATGCAATAGTTTGACATCACTGGCATTCTATGAACAGAAGTATTACTCCTACCTGTAGGGTATGGGTAGTAAACTATGGTGTAAACTATGAGGAACAGGGGTCATGCAGTTATACACTGGATTAGATCATTGCCAAAATGGTGAATCAAGCCCCCTGAACATCAAAGGAACACTGTCAGAGAGTATGACATTAAATGAGAATCACCTCTCCCTCAATGGATTCAAACTACAAAGTGGGGAACAGAGTTCATGATCAGTCCAAGGGAAAAGTTTGAACCAAAACCCCAAATTTTAGCACTGACTTTGGATAACAGCAGAGTGGAAACTGAATTTATCTCAGTCCTGTAGCTGAGAGGGATAACGTCCACAGCTTCAGGACTTGGACTAAAGCATGTATGCTGGGTTATGAAAACCGTGTTGTTTGCAGATCTTGCAAGCTGAGATGGAATACATATTGAATGCTCCCTGCCCCAGTCCCTCCTCCCATCCCTTGCATCTGACCATGGTCTCTGGCTTGTTTAGTCTAGACTATACATCTCATTATGTTTCCTAATTCCTGATCTCTTGCTAAAATCAAACTGGATAAGATTACATGCCAGATAAGGCAGAAAATTCCACCAAAGCCCAATTACATGATCTTATCAAATTATGACTTTAATTCGTATCTCTGCTAATGAGAATAGCATGTTATCTGCAATCCAATGAAGGCAAATTCCATTAGTTTCTCCCCTGTCTCTTGATCTTCCACCGGTCTGATGTCAAGAATTTTCAGTGAATGAGACGGTTAAGGGCAAAACTAGCATATTAAAGGGTTGCATAGTCTTCTGCAAGGGTCTTTTCCCCTTCATTACCCCATAGCTATGTGTGGGATAGAAGGGGCTTGAACCTTTTCTAAAAGATGACGTTGCCTCCTGGATTTCACCTCCTGGCAACCTAAAATAAATCATTTAAAAAGGGGGAATTCCTAGGAAAGAAATTTTTGCCCTCTGATGAAATGAAGATGGTTTTAGGCTAGAGTATGGCAGGTCGTGTAAACTATGAGGAACAGTGCAGGGATGACATCACCAAGCCATTTGCTGCTCTTCTTCCTCCCATGAGCCAAGAAACTATGACGTACAATCTAGACAGGGAAATATATTCCCTTCCCTGTATCCCATGTTGTGAGTGCCAATTCTGCCTGTGATTAAACAGTGATCTGTTCAAGTGTTCCTCACGCAAACCCCAAGGATGAAATAGGACTATGTTCAATCCCAGGGGAAAGGGATTAGTTTATGTTGTGGCTGAAGGTGATAAACAAACTCCTCTTTGCCCTGCTAGCTGTGAATCAGCTGTAACTGTGCAGAAGTAAACACCTGCTTGAGGGGCAAAGGTTAGGAGCCATCTGTCCTGGCTGCTGCTCAAGCTGGGAGCAAAGCAAGCTGCAAGGATTCCAGCATTTGCTTGAGACCGTTTGCTCCCAGAGGGTTGTGAGAGATCAGAGGAGCACATAGGAGTGCTTGGAAACACTTTAAACACTTAAATTCTGTCAAGGCTCAACATCTTCAGTGCTAAGTAAATGAATATGCTTTATTTGCCTGTCACTGAAGAGTAAGGATTTTGTCTTGCAGAAAAATGAAAAGGTTGCTTGAGGGAGTTTTGTTTCTGCCTAACAGTTATGGTTAATGACAGGTTTGGCCAGGGGCTTAGGGAGAAGCAGCCTCCTCTATTTGGAGCCTGAAAGAGGGATCAGTTTTTAATGCAATACAACACAGTCATTTTCTGAAAATTAGGGTCCTTATGACCATGACCAACTGATAAAAGAGTTACAAAACAAGCTCAAACACCCATGCAGTGCCATTTTGGCCCCTAGACCTTCTCCTACACAAAGTCCAGACAGATTAACTCAGGTCATCGAGCCCTGGGGACTACAAGCAAAATGAGCAAAAGTACATCCTATGGTGCACCAGTGCTAGCCTAGAAAGCTTTGAATCCTTAAAGCCCCTCTTTTGCCCTCATGTCACACCCCACAGGAAAGGAACTGTGTTTGCTCTCTTCTTTTTTTCCAAGACGATTCTTCTGTTGGACTTCACAAGGCCTTCATGCTGTACCAGACACTTTGAACAAACAAATGGCTTGCAGAACAAGAAGGATGACTTAAATTCATAAGCAAATTGTGAACCAAAGGAAACCCATAGCCAAGTGCTATGTAATGTAGACGTGGCCAGTCTGTGCTTTCTAGTCTCATGGCCAAAGTCTGCTTCCTGCTCCTGTTTAATTAACAGAATAGACACAGCCAACGTCAGAGTTAAAAATGGAGGCATGGAAAATCATTAATCACTGTGGGACATTCAGGGGGTAGAAGAGTACGTGGGTAGGTAGACCAACAGACAGGTAAATAAACAAAGAATATTATCATCAGAGTATCATTTCTCAGACTGATAACATCCATGTTCCTACCTACTCTAAATATAGGAAGACAAAGGTTTGCCAGGGTTGCTTGGTTACCTTGAGCTGGGAACAGGATGGAGATAGCACTAATTAACTTCTCATTCCCTGGCACTTCTGAATAAAATAGAAACTTGTCATTAACGTCCTACTGGTTCACAGATCCCTTTCCTTCTACATAAAACAAACATAAAAAAACCAGCCTCCCCCCACCCAGGGATTTAATGAGAGACGTTGCAGTGAGAACCTCTGCAAAGGCCTAAAAACAAGCTGCTCATTTAGTCCAGTGGAAATCTGAACAATGAAAAGCAACATCTCTCACCGGGATAAATAGTTGCCATGATCCTTGCAATAGCCTGGCCTGGCCTTTATGCTAATTTTAAAATTGGAAAAGCCTGCAATTGATTTTATGTTTGTAACTGAGGAATAACTGCCACGTGTACAGACAGCTTGGAGAGAAGGAAGGAGAGAATTGCAGCAAATAGGGCTTTCTTTGAGCCACTACCAAAGATAAGAAGAGAACAGACAAAGCATTGACCTCTGGACAAAAGCTTCCCTTGATGTTGTTTTACAATGCATCAGGTCCTTCAAGAGGTACAACTGGGCAATTTTTCCCAGTGCCAAATTTGCATTTTTTTTTCATGCCTTTGCATACTTGAAGGTCAATTTAGCTTTGTCTTCCTCTCCCTACTCATCTCCTCAGTTCTGTCAAGGAACCTGAGCTCTCTTCCTTTCTGACCGATGGAATTTACTCTCACACACTCCTCTCATCGTGCAGCCAGGTCCAACTCTGATAAGTGCCTTCCAGCTCCCTTCTAGGAATCAGAGCATCTCCATCTCGCTAAGTTCAGCAGAGTGTGTGAGTATAACTGTCTGTGGTTGCTTGCATCTGTATCACCATGTTTTCTGACCATAGAAGCGGCTGAAGCAGGAAGAGAGTCACAGAATCACAGGTTCACAAAATTGTAGGGCTTGGAAGGCACCTCAAGAGATCATCAAGTCCAACACCCTTGCCAAAGCAGGGTCCCTAGGACAGGTCACACAGGTTGGTGTCCAGATTGGTCTTGAATATCTCCAGAGATGGAGACTCCACAACCCCCCTGGGCAGCCTGTCCCAGTGCTCTGTCACCCTCACTGTGAAAAAGTTCTTTCTCATATTGGTGCTGAACTTCCTATGTTTCAACTTGAGGCCATTGCCCCTTGTCCTGTCTCCACAGACCACTGAAAAGAGTCTGACTATATCCCCCTGTGTCTCTGAGTAAGCAGAAGGGTATCTTTTGCGGTCAATTAGGATATGAGGGCATGGCTCTTCCAACAGTAAATGATGATGTGTTTTTATCTGGTTATTGAAAAGGTGAGTTAAAAAACACAAAAATGAGGTGCATTTTAGTTTCAGAATCCTTTTTCATTCTATGATTTCATTTAATCCCCTGTGTACACCATAGAAGGCTCCAGCTGAGTCAGTCACCCCATACTCCACTTTACAGTCAGTGGAGGGGAACAGACACATCTTCTGACCTTGTTTAAGCACCTGCCCAGAGGGCAATGAACATGCCTTAGACTGTATTCACTACATCCCTGTGCACTGCCAAGGGGAGCTGGGTTGACTAATTCCAGTGGAGGCCACAGTATTCTGGATGCAGTCAGATGAACTCCACCCTCACTCCATCACTAACTTCTGCCTGCACATGCAACATCTTCAGCACAAGTCCCAGCAGCGCTGTGAAAAGACACCTGGCCTTCCCTATTGGCTATATGACTGATGGACTGACGCACTCTGGGTGTAGCATATCATTTGGGTGAACTCAGGAATGCACAAGATCAGAGCAAGGGAGGTGAGTGCCCCATCTCCAACAGTGCTCAGGGCTGGAAGGATGTAGGGAACCACTGATCACAGAACAATTCTTCCCTGCGTTGCCCTCATCATGAAAAGATTGTTTGCAAACTAAGCATCTCTGCTTGTAGTGGCTGTTGGAAAACAACCTATATAACAACAGCAGCTTTGTGCACAACAGTGAGAATAAAACGAGAACTAGACAAGCAGGAGAAATTAATGCATGCCATGGATTCTCAAAGGAGATATTTTGGGGTGCAGTGGTTTTTTTTACCACTGATTTAAGGGTTAGAAAGGCTCGTAGTATTTTTCCTGTCATGTATCAGTCTTCAGAAAGGATTCTGGCAGGGCTCTCTCCATGTAGCAATACGCATTCATCTGAAATTGTCACACAAAAGGTTTCCCTCCTTGAATAGGTGCATGGCTGGCTGGTGGGAATGGAAGAATGAAGTCACATGTGAGAAAGAGAGCCTCACTGCCCCAGTACTCAGCACTGGTGAGGCCACACCTCGAGTGCTGGGTTTAGTTTTGGGACCTTTGCTACAAGAAAGACATCGAGGTCCCGGAGCGTGTCCAGAGAAGGGCAACCAGGCTGGGGAAGGGGCTGGAGAGCAAATCCTATGAGGAGCGGCTGAGGGAGCTGGGGGTGTTGAGCCTGGAGAAGAGGAGGCTGAGGGGAGACCTTATCACTGCCTACACTGACCTACAGGAGGATGTAGAGAGGTGGAGGTTGGTCTCTTCACCCAAGCAACAGGTGATAGGACAGAGGGGAATGGCCTCAAGCTGTACCAGGGCAGGGTCAGATCAGACATTAGGAAAATTTATTCACAGAAAGGGTTATTGGGCTCTGGAACAGGCTGCCCAGGGAGGGGCTTGAGTCACCAACCCTGGATGTATTTAAAAGACAAGTAGATGAGGTGCTCAGGGATATGATTTAGTAGGGGATGAATATGGTTGGACTCAGTGATCTCAAAGGTCTTTTCCAACCTAGTAATTTTGTGATTCTTCTTAAACTTGCTGTGAAACTGGAGTTCCCATCCTAACCCTGTTTACTTGTCCTATGTCAATGTCAGTGGACATGGGGCACTAATTCACTAATACAAAACAGCTACATTGCACTGCTCTGACACAACATGTGCGAAAACCAGACACACATATATATATATTTAATGATTCAAATAGTGACACTGGTTTATTTTTGGAACTGTTTATATCCCTTTATGGAACAATTTTTAAGAAAGAAAAATCCCAAGCAGAGTGTTAATGACCATAGCAACAACAAAGTTGGTTTTTTTTTTTACTCTGCAAGCACACAAAGCATGGAGAGTGAACCTACTCCTGGGTGTGAGCATTGTGTAGTGTTCCTGAAGGCAGAAAGTTTAGGAAGAATGGGTTTTCAGTTTTTGAAGAACAATTCTAAATAAGTTAAAGTGCCCTTATGTTTCACAAAGTAGATAGCTAAGGCACAGGTACACACAAGTGGTACTTTAATGGTTTTTTTAATGCTTCATATCGATTGGAGAAAATGAAGATTTTGAATATGAATTTTGGTTTTTAAAAAAATTAAGATTTAGCCTTGCAGAAAAGAATGTACTTTGAAATCAAATTAATAAGGATCAGAAGAGACTGGATATATCACAGATCTTAAAACTAATTCTGAGAAATAATTCAGTTATTTTTGACATGGACATAAAGTTTACTTAAACTTGATTTAGTGATAAGAGGCAACAGGCACAAATTGAAACAGGAAATTCTATTTAAACTTGAAGAAAAACTTTTTTTTACTGGCAGTGTGGTCAAACACTGGAGCAGACAGTGAGGTTATGGAGTCCCTACCCCTGGAGACATTTAATGTACAAGACCTTGAACAACCTGCACCAGCTCACTCTGAGCAAGGATTAGGACTACATAATCTCCAGAGGTACACCCCAACTTGAGTCCTGGTGATTTGTGAGATCAGAACAAGCCCCTTGTCTACAGAATCACCCCTTGACCTCTCTCACCATTGTGCTTGCAGTTGTTTGGCTTCCCTTTGATACAGCTTCATTATATCCATTCCCACATGGGAGGCAAATTGAGACACTGTGCTGAGATGAGCTCAAGTTCTTCTACAGGCTCAGTGGGAGTGCTTCCCTTGTACCAACCTTCCCTGATCCAACTCCTCACAAAATGCCCCGGGGGTAGGGCATAAAAATGAGGTACAGCTGGGTAAAGATGAAGAGACCTGTTCCTGAAAAAGGGCATTTCTTCTCCTTAGGTACAACTGTGCTGTGCATGGGTTAGGAACAGGCAGAGCTAATTCCAAAACCCCAGGCATTTCAGCAGATGGGGAAGGATAGCAGTAGGAGAAACAAGCCAGCAAAGACATGTGTTGGCTAAGCATGTAGAGAAGGGGAAAAAAAGACAGGCACAACAAAGGGTTGGAAGATGGTAGGGAAACACACAGGGAGAAGACAACTGCTGAGCTGCTGCAACAGATGGGGAATCCAATGAGTTTGGTGCTGACTGTTGGTTTGATATTGATCTTTGCAGCAGTCTTGGATGTGTCACTGCACCTTACTTCATTCTTCTCTAAAACTGGGGTAAGGACTGTCTCAGGACTGATTGTCCTTACCAGACTGGGATGACAGCTCAAGAGAAACTTTGTGATGGGGGAAGAGATACTGAACCAAAATGGACTGCTCAGATACCCACAACCCCATCTTGCACAGGGCTGCAGGGACCTTACCAGCATACCTTACATGGTATGTCATACCAGGGGAACAACTGGTTCCTTGGGCTGCTGCCTGCCCCCACAAAGTCAGAGGAAGCTTGGATAGGGGCTGGCTGAACTACTGGAGCTGCCTTTTACTGCCTAAAGAAAGAATGTGGCTGATTTCCCTGAAGTTTCTGAGAACATGCTATCTGGCTCACCTGCGGCTCCTGCGGTTTGGGCCTTGGAGGCTTGGTGGGGTTTTGTTCTCACCACCACCACCCCGTCCCCTGGCCTCCAATGGGAAGTCGTACAAGTTCGAAGAGAGCCCATAAAAACGCCTCCTCTCCTCAAACAAACCCTGAGATCAAAGGGAGGCATGAAGAGGAGCCAAAATCTCAGAATCAAAGGCACTGACTCATTTCTGCTGCACCCTCTGCGTTGCCAGGAGGACCACAAGCCACCAAGGCCCCCTGAGGTGAGATGTGCACCCACCCCCCTACTTACCCTTGGGGAACCCTTGGCTAAACCCCATCATAGCAGCAACCTTTTTCCATACAGCACCTCTTCTCATCTGCTGCTGAAAGAGAAGCAATCAAGGTCCAGGTCACCTCCTTGTTTGTCCTCACTCTGTTCTGCAGCTCAGACATGCACCAACACATGATGACCAGGGAGGCACTTCAAAGCTCAGGGTTTTTTAATGACCAAAGTGAGGAACAACCTCTGACCTCCCCATAGGGGAAACAATAATTGTTGACAGGGCTGGAAAAAATGTTCTCATTGAGAACATAAACAGGCTGGAAAGGGCTCACAGTGCCAGATGTGGCTGAGAAGTGTTTAGGAGCCGAGACAACATATGAAATTTCCATCACATTTTTATTAATCAGAAAAGAGTCTGGGTGGTGGCCTTTTTTTTTCCCCCCTGGTCAATACCAAACTGGAAAACAGACATCAGCAACATTCCTTTACCTTTTTTCCTTTCCCTTTCTCATTCTCCAATTTTAATTGGAATTTAAAGTAAATTGGGGATTGTCTTGGGAATCAGGTTTTTAAATAATTTGCCTTGCTACTCTTTGACGTTTTTCTTTCTCCAATCTGAGCATCCCTTGGTTTTTTAAAGCAGTTATTCATGCCCTTACATGACTTATTAAGAGTTCCCCAAGGAAATGAATGCCCAACTGAGTCCTCCCTTTGCAATGCTTGCCCCACACACATGCACACACCTCATGCACTAACAGGGCTCAAGAAAAGCAATGGGAATGGGAGATGGTCTTACTTATACTGAGTACTGGTCTTCTGGGTAGGTTTCAGATTTTGAACTCACATTCCCTGGAGACTTCGAGCCTGTAGAGTCACCATTGCACACAGGAAAACTTGAGAACTGCAGCTGTATAGAAAAGATCTTACTGACTGTACCCTCTGGGAGCCCATCCTGACTACACCTTGGAAAGTCTTGGACTGGAAGGGCTATGGAGGCCATATGACATTCTATGGTATCTAAAGGAACAATTCCCCAGACTTGCTACCCTTTGGGGCACAATACTGAGAAAACCATGAACTGCTGTCAAAATAATGTTTTGTTTTCTCTGTCATTGTGTCCAAATAGTGAAGATGAGACTCCTGATTAATGTGGTGTTCTCAGGGGACATGGACCATTGCTCCATAGGACTATTTAACCCACTTTCATGTGAGCCCGGTGCCCAGTCCCCATTTGGGTTGGATGACACCACTGTGCAGCTGAGTTTGCTTGAGAACGTTAAGTTCATCATCTAGGGAACTTTCTCACTGTTCTTCTCATGGAACAAGGTATTGGGCTTGCTGCTGGAATGAGAGCTGATTAAGGTTGTGCAGACGCAGGACATAGAGAAAAGTAAGGATATATGTGGGAAAAAAGAGTGGGTACTATTTCTCATATGGTGGGGATTTTGTAATCTTTATAGTGGGTTAGGAATTTCCCATGGATTATATGTGTTGATTCTCCTTCCTGCCAGCTTTAGGAGTCTTCCTCTGACAAAGAAACTGAAATATCCTTTAGCTTGGGTTAGATATCCCACTCCAAGGGTTGAAGATTAGGTCTCCCTTCACTCCTTTAAGAGTTGGTGAGCTCTGAAAATCCCTCTGCATCCATATGTTTAATGAGAGAACTCTCACCGCTCTTCTCTATATGCCAGGCTTTGGTTGGAAGCTTCACCACTCTCAACATAAAAATGTTTCTCAGTGAATTATGAAAAATCAACTGCTCACCCCAGCTGAGAAATATTCCATGAACATTAAATTTTATAATCATGTGAATTGTCAAAATCTATAGGATTCTGAAATAAGAGACTGAATGCCTGGCAGCTCCTTTTTTACACTATTGTACAAGCAAATGTTGTGTGAAATTATTTCACAATAGATTTTCATCATAAAGCAGAAAGAAAAAAATTAACTGAAATGCATTCTATCTTTTATATTCTGGACATCATATTTAAATTCGCTTTTTTTTCCAGCTACATCCTCAAGACAAGTGTTGTGTGGAAGAAGTTATAAGGCACAGAGATCTGCTGATGCAAGAACCTTGTTGAGTAACTCCAAAAAACTCCAACTACAACCACAATAGGAACCCATCAGGGTGGTTGCATCTACATTCTATCAGGGAAATAACCTGGGATTTTTATCCCACTTTTCTTCATGGAGTCTGAAAATAGAAACTACCAGCAAGCAAAAGAGTTGTGCCTGAGACATACAGGAGACTGCCAATGAGCTGGAGCTTGCTTCTGGGTTCACAAGTTAGACTTCTGCTCTACAGAACAGGCTCAAATATCACCTATTTTAAGTTCCTGTATACAGTGCCTGTGCACCACCTACAAGGACAGACACTGGAAATGAGTTTTCAGTCCTCTGGAGCTACTCTTTAGCTGGATTGATGGGTGTAGTAGCTTCATTAATAGCTTTGAAGCTGTCTTATGGCTTAAGTAAAAAACATAGAATAAAACTGTGTGTTCCTAGAAAACAGTGAGAAGGATAATATGACTGAAGTTGAATACGAGAGATTTCTCTGAAACAATAAGGTCAATACATCACCAAGTTGAAATTATATATGGACTTAATTGTCTTATTTCATGTCTCCTAACCTTATACTTGTAGTAGAGACAATGAGGTTATCAACCAGCACTATACAGGCTCCTACAGTCAATGAATATCTCAGACTCGCATTGCAATCTGGAATTCTTTCTCTCCTTCTTTTTCCTGTTTCTAGGGAGAGAGAAATTAATTGCCTTAATTCAGATTCTGAAGTTAGGTGAGAAGAATCTGACCTTACATATTCCGTCTTACCAGTTGCTCGGGGTGAAATTACTCAGGGTTTTATATATAGACCACCCTGCTGAGATGACACAGCAGGAGACTTGCATGGTGATAGTCAAGTTACACTGACATCAGATGTACATTTTGGGCCGTGGGTTGGACAAGGCATTGGCACCCCTTCTTGAATCTGAAACCTGTTTGGATAAGAAATTCCCTAATGTCTATGTTGCTATCTGCTCCATAGCTCCAACCTCTCTCCTTCTCTCCAGCTGAACCAATTCAGCTTTGACTCTGAGGGAAATTTGCCATTTCTTGCATCACCAGAATGGTTTTCTCCTCCAGATAGGTATTCCTTGGAGGTCTCCAATGAAACCCCTTGTTCAGATTGCACTTGCTGGACAAAAAGCCAGAAGGGATTGAGGCGAGACATCCTGCAGTCAGCCAGGAAAGAGTTGGCCCAGGACAAAGGGAAATCAGAGGGCAGCCCACATATATCAGCCAGTTTCCTGCCAGCTCCCATATCTCCTGAGTATTCCCCTGCTTGGAAAGTAACTCACAGGCGTTCCCCGCTCGCCATGGGGTTCTACTGTGTCTGTTCCATTAAGCTAACCTCACACCCCCATAACCTGGGATGTTTGCTTTATCACTCAATTCCCTGACTTACGTAGATTCGGGAGTCAGCAGGGTTTGCAGGGCCCTTTGGAGGTTCCTACTCTTCCTTTCAGCTCATAACAACTCTTTGCCATTTCGGAATTTGACGCAAAACACTCGAATGTCAGCAGGTCCCAGTGGAGCACTTTGATGGAGGTTTTCAAAGGCTTCTTCAAACAAGAATGAGTTCAGACTAATAATAATGCCAATAACGCACATAACAGTAAGAAGAAAAATATATAGATTGTATTCTTTCTTCAGAGCCCCAGTCATGAACTGCTCAGGGTGCTGTACAGACAAAACAAGAAACCAACACCGTCCAAAAAAAGGCTCAAAGTCCGCGGCTCAGGTCCAGAACTGAGTTTAAGGCAACAGCTTCCCAGTTTCCAAAACAAGAATAATAGGTACTACAGATTTAAAATCCAAAATCTTCTCATCCAAAATGAGAAGTTTACTACTTGTTAGAGTTTGTTGACTGTCCCCCTTTTTTTTTTTTGAGTTTTCTAAATTAATGGCTGGGATTGAGGACTTTCGGTACTGGCCTACTGATTGGGTTGGGTTTAGCTCCTTTGGGGACTGAAGGACAGACACGTCCTGATTTGGGCAGAATTTCACCAACGCATTTGCTCCACTTTTCTATTTTCACTACTTTTCCTCTCAGATTTAGTCAAAATCAGACTATGCAAACCTTCCAAATGCACATATAGCCACCAGGCATCATGATATCTTCCATTCATAAGTAAGAGGTTACACAATGCTGCTAGCAGGTACGATAACTTCCACTGCAGAAGTGGCCACATTTCAGGGAGAGATGGATCAATCTCCTGTCTTTACTATCATGTTAAGCTTAAAAAAGCAACTTGCTGTCTCCTAAGGGCAAAGGTACCCAATGAATTTAATTTACTCAAGTTCAAGTCACAGCGGGCTCCTGAAATTTCTCTCTGGCATACATCACAGATGAAGTATGTGCTCCTCAGGGGATTTTAATTCTTACAGCATTGTAATGACCAATCTAGAGGAACACGTTTTGGCCATGGTATACCTTCATCTTATACTTCAGCATCATAAAACTAAAGCCCAAGCAACTGAGCCCTTGTAAATGCAGATTTGCAACCCACCCCTACACCAAGTCAAAATATTTATTTAAAGGAAGCTAGAAAAGGATCCTAGCAAGAAAAAAATCTGGCTCTTTTGTTCCCTTTATGCAAGGGATGTGTCCCTTTCTACACACAATAGAAAGCAAAATAAGAAATTATGCCTGTAGAAAACTGGGGAGATGGGGAACATTATTATTATTTTTTAGTGATTTTATCATTTTAATATCTGTTTCACTTAGCACTTTAGAGAAACCAAGTCCTCCCCTGCATGCATGAAACAATACAAAATCTATGTCACTTTGCACAGACACTGTGTTATTTGGGGAAGCAATGGTGACTTTAAAGGATACTAATAGAGTATCTAGAGCAATAGGGCTCTAGACTGGCAGGACACTCAGAAGATCTACAACTGTGTGAATAGAAATAACTACAGCTGGTCACACAGCAGAAATACTGCTTTAAGAGGCAACTGAAAAATGAAAGCTCAGAATTTTTTAATACAGGTGGAATTTCAGAAACTGTGGGGTTTTCTCATGGTTTCTCTCACATAATTTGTCTCATGCTTGCTGAAACCATGGAACACCTCCTATTTTACATCAACTTCCTCCTGACTTCTGCAGGACCTCAGTCACTTTTAGCAGTGATTCCTTCTAGTAGGAATCTCTTGACGTTTTCTTGGACCATCTAGGTAACAAACTGCTGCTTACAAAAGGACACTCAGACACAGGAAATGCTTCCAGTCTCTTCTCTGGACATTTCACTTTGGACTTTTAGCTCCTGCAGGCCCTGGATGT
This sequence comes from Zapornia atra, assembly GCA_013400835.1. NCBI lineage: Eukaryota > Metazoa > Chordata > Aves > Gruiformes > Rallidae > Zapornia > Zapornia atra. Next base: position 15,342 of record VZTU01030314.1, read on the forward strand.
TGGCTGGACACCTTGCATTTAGGAAAATATGTGAGATGTTCCTTGGGCTCTGGTGAAGCAGGCATCAAGAATTGGACTTGAAAGTCTACACACCACCCTATGCACTCTATATTATGAACCCCAGAGTTCTATATGGGACATTTTCTAGGGATGTAGCCCGTTTCACATCCTTAGAAGATTCTGGTCTCAAACCATTTATGCTCTTTTATTTCTAGGTAACCTCCTTTCTTTGCATCCACATCTGACAGAGTATGATGACCTGAGCACCTGAGGAAGTGACCTATGTTTCCCACGAGTTCACACGCTCTCTTTGACAGCAGTAATTCAATGGGTCTGAAAGCTGTTTCTGCTCTGGGCAGGGAGCTGAGAGGTGAAATCCCAGCCTCTAGTGGAAGCAGCTCATTCAGCATTGCTGGAACAGCAGATGCCCTTCTGGTACGTCTAGAGCTCCTTCTGCTGGGCACACAGCATCATGCCTGGGTCCTGGCCTGCAGCTCTGAAGTTTGAGATCGTGCTTTCTAGTTTCTCACAAGTTACAGGACAAAAAGGCCGGTTTTTGGAGGAGTTCTCCCATATTAAAAAAAAAAAATAAAAATCATACTATCACAGTTACATCGAAAGCAAAATTTTTAATTTATAATTATGGCATTTAGTTCTAATCTTTCATCTACATAATATTTAGAAGGAAACTAGAACATTGCCTTTAACCACTTCAAATATAAGGCCAAGTCCAGGGAGCAATAGGGCAGCGGTTTAACAGCTGTACCTGACAAAAAGCAGCAGGACATGCAGGACATGGCCAGCTCACATCCTGAGGGAGATCTTCCTTTAGGTGCTGAAAGCTCAGTGCATCTCTCACTCATTCCAGAGTCCTTAGTGGAATCCCTTTATTAAAACTTTACATGCTAACACTTGAACTAGCAGTGTTATTTATTATAGCCCCTATTACAAAGATGTCCTAGCGTGCTAAGACACGCGAACACATCATCCCCAGCTGCCTAAAAGGCAAGGAGAGAAAGAAAAGCCACCCCAGAGGGGCTGACACCCAGCTCCTCTCATCCCTCCTGGCTCACACCATCGCCTTTTTACACTGCTGGTAAGTTATGTGCTACTGACAGATTCATTGCCAGCTGAGATTAACACCACCGAAAAGCTCAGCCTGCCTCTAAGGGTAGGAGGGTACAAAGTTTCTTTCCCACTCTCCTGCATCAAATACGAGGTATCCATCGGAGCCTCAGGCCAGACATAATAGGCATAACATGTTTGATATGGTTAGCTCCCCATCTGACATGAACTGGTGGTGATCTGTTGATTTCAGCTCCAGTGCAATGTTACACAGCCCACAGGGAGCAATAAAAAAATGGGTTTTCTCCTGATACATCTCCCTTCTTGCTTTTTTTTTGCCCCCTGAATAACTATCAACGGCATCTGAAGGTCAGGAGTTGTGTTCCCAGGGTGCTCACTGCATTCAGCTGATCACTGGGGACACATGGCTAGACCTACTATATAGGCCTACTATAGCTCTGTCTGATTTATGAAGAACAAAAGCATTGCAGCTGCCAAAGCCAATCCTGAAAGTGAAGCCAGTGGAAGGCTTGTTGAAAGGCCAGGGAAGCTTCTGATTTTTGGTCAAGTATGAATAAGCAGGCTCGTTTGCCTTTTATTTTGACTTTCTAAATCACTTCCTCTTGAGACCATGCTCATCCTCTTCTCAGAAGTGGGACAGAAATGACAGAAGGGACAGAGTGAGGAAAAAGAGCATGAGAAAATTGGAGGGAATAGGACAGGGGCAAATTTTTACTGCCAGATATTTGGACATAACACAACCTCTTCAAAAGAGCCAGATGCCACTCTTGACACTCCCATCACAGGGCTTTGGGAGAGTAATTCTATTTTGCCTTTGGAACAGGTTGTCCAGAGAGGTAGTGGAGGTCACATCCCTGGAAATATTAGAGGTCAGGCTTGACCTGATCTGAGCAACCTGATCAAGTGAAGATGTCCTTGCTTACTGCAGGGGGCTGGACTAGATTGCCTTTAAAGGTCCCTTCCAACCTAATGCACTCTATGATTCTATATTTGATTGTCATTGTCTTCAAAATAACTTGAGGTGTAAGATGGCAAGAATCCATGTGTGTGTTTAATGTGGTATTTCCCCACAACTGGATGTGGAAGAGCAAGAAATTCTCTAATATACCTGAGTGAGAGCTGCACTCATCCTACCAGTCAAATATCCTGGGCTCAAGACACAGGAGAATAGGGAGAAACAGATGCAGGCAGACGAACTCCAGGTTCTTCACAAAAATTGTTCTCATTCATTGCTGAAATCATCTACCTGAGCTGCTTCTTCCATTTGAGTTAACAGCTGTTAAAAAATTCTTGTTTGAAACTTCTCAGTTTATAAATGAACCTGTCTCCAGCTGGGTGCTGTGGGCTGCAGGTGAGCTGGACTAAATTAACTGACAGGCTGAAGATCTTGCTCCAAGGCCCAGAACCTGTTGGGGCTTCAGGACATAAAAACAGCCAAATGAGTCTGACCAAACATCCACCTAACACAATATCCTATTTCATAAAGTTGCAAATACCAAATGAGTGCAAGAATGCAGTGAGCGTATGGCAATGCTTCCATCAAACACTCTCACAGTCTATAACAATTTCTGCCTTTGGGACTTCTTAAGCTGGACATGATTTCTGTGCATTTTGTACCTTTTAATGGCTTTCTCTTCCACTGATTTGTTTAGCTTCCCCATGAACTCATGAAAAACTTCTGTGTCTAAAATACCCAGTGTCTGGGTGCTACACGCTCTTGCTCTCCATGTACTGAACCCATATTCATACCCAGCTATGAGAAACCTTATTTTTTTGGTTTTGAACTGACACGTAACTTTAAGTATCTGCATTTTGCAATGAAGGTTGCCCTTTGCTTCAAAAGGGATTGAAAAGGGGAAAAAACACCAAACAGTTCCTCTGAATTGCAAACCACTGGGTCTTTTTTTTTAAAGGCCATTCCCCAATCTACCAAGGTCATTTGAATTTTAATCCTCTTTTGGAACATACCTTGTAATCTAGAACAGCTCCATGTCATCCACAAAGATAATAAGATCCTTCCCTCTTCCACCACCCCTGTCCTGAAGGAAAGTGAGAATACCACTAGAACCAGCACAGATGCCAACATGTCCCAGCTTGATGTATCCTTCCGTTTTGACAGCAACCCCTTAGTAGTTACCTTCAAATACAATTTTATCTCTGGTTTTATTTACGTCCTATTTCTCTTTCTCTTACTTGTGCAACACATCAAACGCTATCTGGAATCTTATAGCAAACACATCCTGCTTCTCTGCCATGCTTAAGGCCTCTCATGCTGTACTTACACTGTACAAAGAGCTCTGAGAGGTCCTTTCCAGCACAGATCCGGACACATATGTTTGACCATTCTGTGGCTCAGAAACCATTTGGAGTGTAACAACTTGTCTCCCAAAACAGCAGCCCCATGTCAACTACCTCCTACAAACAGTTTGTGAGTCACACTAACTCCCCACAGTCTGCCAGGGAGATGTTTTTGCACCAAGGGACATTTTCAGTCATGATTAAGCTTAGATGTTTTCAAATACGCAACATTGACTTTCACCATTCCCAGATACTTTTTTTAAAGGAAAGGTCTCATTAATCTATGAATTTGTTAGAATGTTTTTTCCCCAGTTCCAGGGTGAGTTCATATCCCTTTACCATTGATGTCAACTGTCCTAATCTCACTTTACAGGACTTAGTTGGCTTTCCTTACAGCTCATTGCTCAGAGACAATGCTCCAGACCTCCTGCTTTCTCCTGCTTCTGTGTTGGTCTGGCAGCAGGCAATTGACCTGGCACAGCCCTACCTTGTCCCTGCATATGGAGAAATGCCTGACAAGTTGCATTTTGAGTGAGGTGAAGGGTAGGTCCCACACCAGCTCATCCACTGGGTCAGCAGCACAGTTAAGGGGCTGGAAATTGTGTCAAGTTACAGACCTTTCCTGGCCAGAAAGTCCCCAAGGAGCTCTTCCCATATCTTATTACGTTGTGGTGCTCTCACTCTTCCACAGCTTCCCAGCTGGTGTCCTGGATGTGGTCAGTCTCGGTTAGGAGTGACCCAGTGCATCAATGTTTGCACTGGAATGGGTGGCTGCCCTCTCATTGCACTTCTGGAGGCTCCAACAAAACCTGTGAAACTTCACACATCTGAAGGGAACTCTTAGTTTTTGTTCTCTGGTGACTCTGGCTCAGCTGAACTTGCTTTTACAATGTTCTTTTTGGACCTACAGTCTATGAGCAACTGTTGATCTTGCTGTAGCCCTGGACACCACTTGTTTGTTTAAACTTCCCTTGGGTGAGGTGACCTTCTTCCATATCAGCAGCAAAGCTGATAAGTTTATCTCTTGCCACCGATTTGGCTCTCCATTCTCCTCACAGGAAAAATCCTGTCACGCGCTGTGAGAATCTGTTTAGCACCACAGTTTGTCCTCCTGCAAATCCATCATCTTCAGCTTCTAAATGCTGTGAAAGCAGGCTGGAGGAGCAAGTAGAAGATAAATGCCTTTCCGGATGGAGGGAGCCTGATGTGGTCTTCCTTTGCTGTTCAGGCCTTGCCATGCACCAGCACCTGATCATTTATCATTTCCATTTCTGTTTTGTTCATCTTCTTGCACTGGGCTCAAAGAGCAGATGAAGAGAGAATCAGGAGCCTCAGCTTTCCTATTAGCTGTCTTCATTACCTGCTGGAGGTCAAGCAGTCTTGCAAACTCCAAGGCTGCTTATTAAAAAAGAACAGCATCCTAGCAATTTATCTCTATTACACCAGGGCATGTCAAGATTAGACCTCAGCACTTGCAGTGAGGATGGCACAGGACTCTTATGCACTGAGATTAACCCTTTCTTCCTCCCTTCTTCTGTTGTACTTGTGAAACAAAGAAAAAACAAAACAACAAGCAGATGTCAGTGGCACAGATGCTGTGGGGAATGCTCAAGAGGAAAGCAAACCTTTTAAGTGAGATCTCTGAGATCTGGATGACCTTATCAATGCCAACAAGCTATGCTCAGCATACAGCTTAAAACCTGGGAAAGAAGACTTGGAATTGGCCTGCAGATATATGGGGTGGAGGCCAATTGTTCATGGTGCCACATGTGCACTCCATGCATGCTGTGTGGCAGAGCTCTTTTCCCTTCACCTCCTGCATAAGAACTGTTATATCGATATCTCTTTGACCACATTGAAGCTTTCATGTTGCTGGTACCATGAAAAGCAGCATCAGTTCAGTGAAAAAAGTTATTTTTGCCTTCAGGGACCTGGCAGCGTGGGCCATACCCACAGGAGGCTCTCAGGATGGGGCTGAGGCACTCAAAGCCATGGAACAGAAGCTCTCCGCAATTTCTGTGTCTTTTATGAGACATTATTATATTATCCTTGCCTCCCAGAAGGGGAAACTAGAGTACACACATCTATTCCTGGGCTGCTGCTGGATAGTTACAGTTCAAGGAGTACAAAAACCTGGCTTTCTGAGTCCTGGCACATTGCACCATCCCATGACCATACTGCTTCTCCAAGACAGGTTTTCAACCAACTGTCTGGAGCACCCTTGAATTTCAGGTTCTGTTTTCATGTCTGGAAGGCTCTGAAGGGAGTCTTAGCTTCCCAAGCTGAACTGGCTCCCAAGCCTTTTTAATTCCCCAGGAACGGTCTCTGACGACAGCATTTCTAACATCCATGTGAACAGATTCTCACTTTCTCCACTCTGGTTTTCCTGTTTGTGACTGAATTCCAGGCATTTTTAGGGTTTTTTTTTGCTCAAACCCAACATATCCAAAACCAACCACCTTAGGCAAACAAAGAACAAAAAAAAAAAAAACCCAAAGAAAAATTTCTCCACATTCAAATCATCCTTTTGGCAGCCTTTCAGCACCATTGCAAAACCAAAATGTCTTTCAACATTACCAGCCAAAGACTTTCTTAGAGAGCAAAAGTATTTTAGCACAGGGATATTTTGCACAGAGACAACTCATGTAATGAGTTACAAAAGCCTACACCATGCCCCAGGGAACATGGGATCTTCCAGGGTAACAGGTACCTCACACCTGTTTTGTGGTTAGGAAGTGAAGTGCCATATGTCAGCTTCTTTCAAGCATGACTACAAGCCATCTTCACCTAGCAGTATGCCAAAGGGGTGTAAGACACCCAGAGTTGCAACTCCCCTCAGTCCATCGATGGATAATTTAGTGCAGACATGTACGTATCAGCCCATCATCAGGTGTCCCATTAGAGTCATTGTGTGGACAATGATTCTTCATCTCAAAGCAGAAGTTCAAAATAAAAAGGAACAGTTTACATCTTAAAGGGGTTTTATTTCTCTCTTTTAACTGAAAAGGATAGCAGGACACTTACCTTGTATGCAGTCACGTGGACCAGGAGATGTTTAATATCAGATAAAATAAAAATGACAGTGTGGGAATGGATTTTTGGGAAACAAATCAGGGCAGTAATGGAGCCTACAGAGACATACAGCTAAGCCAGTGACTGCTGTAGAGTCAGATAAATTACCCTCTAAGCTCCACCAGATGATTAGATCTCCCATCGGATGTATTGGGAGCTAGAAGCCTAGGTTACACATAGACACTGATATTTTGATTCAGCTTGTATTTTAAGATTAATTAGGTGGGATTCCGTTATAAATGTAAAAGCTACTGAAAATCGAGATAGTCTATAGTATATGGAACCCAGACAGAGCTGGCAGAGGGGACACAGAATCTGTATGAGGCCTATGCCATTCTGGATCAGGAGATGAGAGCTAAGTGGGCTACACTAAAGTACATGAAAGGATGACAGAAGCCAAACTGAACTCTATTAGGTGTCTTCATCTGTTAAACTTCCTGTACATAGAAAAGGTGGCTCTGTATATTGCCTCAGGCAATATGGTCTTTCTGGTAATAAAAGACAGATAACAATAATAAACCCCAAACCCAAATCCAAGTCTCATCTCCAAAGTGAGAAGAAGCCTCATGACTTGACCCCTAACCTTGCAGTTTGCACTGCTATGTGAACCTATTAGTTCAAACCAATGGCAGTGTTATTAATATATATAATATCAGATGATGAATTATTAGATGTATAAAATAAGGCTTCAGGGTTTCTGAAGGAAAACGTGGAGGGCATTTTTATCACCCTAAAGCAGACATCAAAGATAAGTCATATGCATCACACAGAGTGCCTGTTCCTCTTGGGTGACAGTGCAGAGAGACCTATGGGTGTCTTGCTCTAATTCTGAGGTATTTCTACTAACTCATCTACCATATAACCTGTAACTTCATCCAAATAGTCCTACTTTGTGCTCAAAGACAGCTTTTAAGTCAGATCACTATGGATATGTTATGCTTTGATTTTAGATGTTATTTGAGCCCAGCACAAATTATGTTTATGTGAAAGAAGCAAACTGGAGTAGTCCTCAAGACAATGTTGACAGCTGACATGAAACACTATATCTATCTCTGTCCACAATAACCCCCAAAAAATAGTTAACATGACCTGAAGGAATAGTCTAGAAAAAAATTATGACAACAGTCTGCAGTGATGGCAGTTTCTCCTAGGGAAAGGAGAGGGACAAAGTTCTCTGGGAAGGACAGGAGAGGTCATAGGCTTGGAAGGCACTTCTGAAAACTCAAGTGAGATACAAGGCTCATGATCTTAGTGGATTGAACTTGATTAGCAGTGGGGAAGGGAAGAATATTTATTATTGGCAGTTGTAGATGGCTAAAAACACCCCACATTAGGAATGTTTAATCCAACCTTTAACTAGATGACTTCTTAAGTTTCTTTCCAGTCCTCCTGTGATTCTTTGAAATGTCTTCCAGATTGCTGGTCTGCCTTAGTTTTACTTTTTTTTGCTGACTCTCCTGATATTATTTTTTCTGTTTAGACCAATATATCCCAAAGGTGCCTTTTAACTAAAAATGCATATCCACAATCTTAAATACATTCAAACCATGAAAATAGTAATTTCTTTTCCATTTCATTGAAATTTCTGGCTCCTGCTAACCACTTCCTAAATACAACTAGTATTACTTCAGCATTTTACATGGTAATGAAAATATTTGGAAAAAGATAAGGTGTGGTCATTAGCAGACTTGCCTAAAGAAGTACTTAAGACACAAGTTATTAAAGATACAACAAATGATGCCTTAAATGATTAGGTTTGGGACAGAAGGATTTTAATCATGTGTACAAGCTTTGTGTGTATCTAATGTATATGTCACTTTAATTAAGGTATAATTATGGGTTATCTAAGGGATCGAGTTGTCTGAAGGAGACATCAGTTGCGTGTAGTTCTCACTGCCACCTAAGAAACCATCTTTAGAGGACTTATTAAGCTAAAAGCATAAACAAAAATGCACTCCACATGGTGATTTAAAAGAATGGATATTTTATTTTTAAATGCTTTTTGTGTGCAAAAAAATTTTCACATGAAACTTTCAAGAAACACTAGTTAGGACAGAAACAGCAGGTTCTGCTGCTCTGTCAAAACAGGGCAAAAAAAGAAAAAAGAGAAATAAAAGGACCTAGACAAAGAACCTAAAGATGTCTTCTGAAAGGAACTGGATAAAAAGTCTTCATAGGAATCAGATTTTCAGGGAAGAACTTACCTTGTCAGTGAGTCAGGTGCTGAAGCATAGCCAAGGAGGCTGGATTTTCCTTTAATTCTGCTTTTTGTCATATTTTTATGCCCTGAAACTGAGGTACAGCAAAGCTCTCTGATTGATAAAGAAGGCAATAGCATCATAGCTTTGTTCACCATGCCAGTCAGGGTCAACATCACTCTCTTCTTCAGGGCCAGATGATCAAATAACTGGCTTCTCTGCTCAACCCCTTTTAAGGCTTTGGGCAACCATATCAGTACGAACAAAAGGAATTGGGCCCCTGGGAGCCCAGAGTCTTGTAACTGATGCTTGTTGGCATAATGGGATGTGGGAAACAATTTGCATTTGACACAGAAGGCATCTGTTTCTTGATAATTGGCTAACAAGGCAGGAAAGCTATTGGATGTGTTAATTTGTTGGCCTGGCATGTGTTGAGATGGGGTATTGAGGATGTTCTGGCACTGTGTGATGAGGAAAAATTCCTAAGTAATTTTTGAGTCAAGGCTGTTTAGACAAGGAAAATTTTTGATGGGTTTTAAGGTCACAATGACCTGAACAGTGATATTAATGTGGAAGTGGCGTAAATATATACGAGGTGGTGTTCAGCAACTGAAAACAGGTATTGTGAGATAGATGACACTTAACTATTGTCAGTGAATACATAAATCCAGTTGTTTCAGAAATAAAAGGATATAATTGCACTCATGACATCTTAAGTGTTTTGCAGGCTAAGGTGGAAAGTCCAGAGGGATGGGGAAGTCCTAGAAAGATTTTGCCTCATGTAAGTGCTTCTCTCCTTGGACTAACAAAAGATGCTAACTTTTCGCCTTGATTTCTATTTCACCAACAGTGTCACTCTTGTAATAATCTGAATTGGGGGTAATGGTAAGTCCATCTATCAAAAATAGCAACTATTTAACCAAGCATCATTATCAGTGTAGGATAATAACCTTATACCTTCAGCAACTCCATCCCAGGGTCTAATTTCCCCTGTTATGATGGAAGGGAAAAAAAAAGAGGGCTGTTTTACATAGTCATTCATCTGACCTGATTTAGGTATTTATTAGGAAGAGATGAACATTCTTATTTCATCAGCAGTACTGACCATGCTGACATACCTTTTAAATATGCAAAGACTCTAGTCTGACTGACTTATTTTCTGGTATTTGCATGCACTTAAAAACTGTAACCACATTATCCCTCAATCTTCTCCTGAGACACCAAATGTACGAAGCTCCACATAAAAATATCTGGGATTTACCAACATTCCTCTTTAAAAGGGCCAGTATCATGGGAAGCAGCAATGCAGTAATAATTGTGGCAGCCTGAGTAGGCAACATTGCATTGTACTGTATCTCTCCTAGGATTTCACTGGGGGTTTTGTGATTAGCAGCTCTAAAGAGATTTAACTGGGTGAAAAGGAAACTCAGTTCCCAAACTATTTTTTTATTTATTAATATCCATTAGCATGGTGTAATTTTCAGAGATAACAAATGAACATACTGACTTAATTTTTGTATTAAAATGGAAACTGAAGAGCCTTTCATTCATCAGATATCACACTTGACAGCTGATAGCTAAGATTTCATGATAAACTGCAGATCTAGGTTCTAGTCTCAGTTTTGCTAGCATTTTCGAGCATGACAAGTTATATAGGGTGGGGGACCTTGCATGTCTAAAACATCCACCTCTGCCAGAGTCCAGAGTACACTAACAGGCCTGAATTGTCTCAACCAGACTCACCTGGGACCTTCACCCTCTGTTCACTGGGCCAGGAGTTTTGTTAAATTCCAGTGAAATCATAGCCTAGCCTGTGCTGTGGTTGTCCTTAGTTCCTGACTTGTTTTAGCCTAACAGAGAAGCCCTGATTTGCCACTGATGTCTTTGTCCATGATGATCATCTCAAGCTCTGTGCAGTTAATAAACATGGCCTAACTCATCTTGCTCTTAAACTGACATCTAAAACAGTTCAGACAAATGGAGCTTTGTCATATATTATTTATTTTTCCTCAACAGAGCATTCAGATACAGCTGTAACTTTTGGCAGGTGGAACTAGATACCCACATTTTTTAAATGGCCAGAGGACCATGTCAGCTAGTGCATTCTATTCTATTATCAAGTGTATTTTCATCAGGTGAGTGACAGTAACAGCCCAGTGCTGTATTTTCAGTCCAATAGTATCATCAAGCATGATGTTTAGCATAAGACAACACCAGAGAGAGAAGCTGACAGCACATACTGAGTCTGTTTCTAAGACTGTGGCAGTCTTTTAAGTGGAGGATCACACCATTTAGTGATTTGCATCTTAACTTCACTCATTAACCTTGAAAATACATCCTTAGCCTCTTTGAATACAGAGTTTTTCAGCACATGGGCTCTTTCTTGCAAGGTGTCCTATAGTGCCCCAGTTCTCTGTTGAGTTTGTTTTAAAAATAAGGAGGTGATCCTCTCCTGACCAGAAGCAAGGCTGAGCAATAGGTGGATTCTGGGCAGGAGTCTAAGCATGACTACAGACAACAACAAAGAGCAGTAGATGTGCAGGATGTCCCCCCAGAGAGGAAGGAGAAGAGGTCAGCCATGATTAAATGATTCCTCCAAAATGTGCTTCACATGGGTAATAAATGTCAAAGCACTATGAAGCATCAGGAGACATGGAAAAGGAAATGGACAAGATAACAAATACTTGGAAAAACAAACAACAAAAAACCCCAAACCACCCTCACTGACCTCAAAGCCACCAAGGCAAGCTGTTTATGAAGTATCTGAAAGAGAGATCTGTTGCCATGCAGTGGACACTGTGGCACGCTGCCTTTTATGTGCCACTTCCATGACAAATGCCTCCAGCCTTTGGACCGTTCCCAGTGAGAGCTGCAGTAGAAGTGTAAGGGAGAATCTGGGATGTTAAAAGCAAAGGAATAAACAACTGGAGGAAGTACCTTTGAGATAGCTCCTGGGGAGCTTAGCTATCTTCTTACCTAATAAAGTTAATTTCCCTGGCCTACACATGTTCACTGAGACTCCTTTTCTGCTGGCACTTTTCCACACTTTGGGACCAGTGTCTTAATGGTGCTGACACAAATGATTTCCTAAAGAAAGCTCAAGCCTGCCTCCTGCCTTTCCTCAGATAATAATTTCCTATTAAATAAATGACAATCTAAGTCTGAAGTTCTTTCCAAAAGTAGGTAACATAGGAAGCTGCTGTCACTAATATACTCCAGGGTCTGTAGCCACCCGTAAATGAGGAGTCTGTAGCTACAAGTCATGCCAGACCACACTTGTTCCCTTGCTTGAATGAATGGATCTTCAGATACATCTGGGTCATTTGAAGGCAGCAGTTTGGTAGAACCCAGGATAAAGATTTGAATTCACAGTAAAGTCCAACATGATCTACTCAATGGGAGAACTTCTGTGATTTGTTAAGCGCATAAGTCCATTGAGGACAGAACCATTCCTTTAATCAGACAGCCAGAATCTGAAGTGAGCTTCCACTAAAGTGATTATTTTCATTCATCGGCCATTGGGTTTGTGTGTCAGTTTAACCCCTAGTATATTGTATAAAGAAGGTCCAAACATTTGTCATGAACCTTCCTTGGAGTCATCTAATGAAGACTGTTCCTAGCTTATGTTGAAGCAGTTTGTATACAATAGGATCAGGGTCCTTTTCCTGCTGCCACCTTGAAATTATGAGCCACAGACTGACATCCAAGATATTCTTGGAAAGGTCAAAACTTATTACAGGATTTTAACAAAATATGACTTAAATCCAGCTTTGAAAAACCATTGAAATGCTGCCTAGCTCTGTCCATTTGAGTTGGCAAAGACATGAGCACACACAGTGCACGCATCGTAAAAATTGAGGCATGTAGAAGGGCTAATTCTCCACCAATGTCTTGATTGGGGAATGCTCCTAGTTTTGCTCCTTTATATATATTTGTCATTTTCCCCAGAAAATAACAGTTTACATTTGTAAGTCCATTTATTTTTTGCATAATTGTCATTTGCTTATCAGTTATGATAAGCAATTTACAGTTTAAATCATTAGATCACCATGCCCATGATCATGGAAAGATTCAAAGAGGAATATGAAGTACTAACATCTTTCATTGATTTTTAGCGTATGTTGCATAAAGTCAGCTTGTCCAGGATGTGGAAATAAGAAGTAACAGTAACAGCCAGGTATGGGGCTGCTCTAAAGCATTCTAAGTTCAGCTGGCTACAATATAGATAGCTACAAATGAGCAAGACACTTCTGGTGTACTTCATAGTCCACAGGGATAGGTAGAGTACAAAGTATCAGATTTACTCTATTTGTATAAAACAAATTAATCCTCAAACTCCATATTGATTATTTCTCCATTGAATAAAATGGTTTCAAATGTGTCTACATTGTATGTTGAATATTAATATGATTTGGTGTGCTTTGATCGTGGCTATGGTTACAAATAGCAGCTCAGTTCCTTCTGTCTGGTAAGATAAATGTTTGTAATTACAAACCCCAGTTGTTAATGCTGCATGGGTCCATTACTGAACAAACTGAGCTTCTTCTGAGACATTTACCTGCTTTTCAGAACAAGTGATGGGAAAGTCAAATAGAGTATCTGAGCTGAGAATTTGAGGCATATGGACTGTGTAACACAAGCTGTTTGCAGGATGTAAAGCAGTTCATTCTAAACAGAAGTGACTGCTGAACCACAGCCAATTATTTTTTAAGTAAAATCTGCCTTGTTTGGGTTTAAACACAGAAGAAGAGCATTTGGGGAAAAACGTGAAAAGACACATGAGTTTTAGGAACCATGTATTAATGATGTCTCCATCCCACCTCTGCATGTTCTCATACCCAAACAGTAAAGTCATTAATAAGAATATATAGGGTGACTAAATAGCTAATCCTTCTCCTTTACTCCCCATTGTGAAGGGAGGGGCAGGGGCTCCCTGTTCTCTTAAAGTGTCAATGCACCAAGGAGGTAAGAACAATGCACCTGTAATCTTTTGCTAACTGACAAACATGTGCCACAGAGAAATGCATCTCGGAATCCTCGAGTCCATCTTACACACCCACATCCAACTTGCTTAGCTGAGAAGTCTAAACAGTATTTTTATGACTGTACAGTCTGTCAGGAAAACCTCACAGCAGATGAATACAGGGCTGATAAAGAACTTCCAGCAGAGAAACTGATGGAGCCTTGGGGAGCCGATATATGGGCTTTCCGATGACTAATGTTCACTGAACTTACTCTGAAGCCTTTCCTTAAGTGGCATAAAATACCTCAATCCATACCTTCATCATTCTCTGATATTCTGAGGAGAGGTATGATCCTCTTATTTTGGGACATATCCAACATTTAGAAGCAATACTGGAGAAGAAAAACAAACAAACAAAAAACCTCCACAAATTAACCATTCCACCTTGTGCTCATATCAATTCTTTTGAACTTACTTAAACACACTTCCTTTATGGACTCTATTTTTCAGGGATGTATTTATTAAAACATCAGCCTGTCTTTCCTTTCCATCAGCTCATCTGCTGCTAGTAGCCAGAGACGTAAGAATGGCTGTAAGGGTTCAAACCACAGAGCTATCCAGCCCAGTATCTTGTTTCCATAAATGGCCAGTACTGTTTCTAAATACAGATGCCTTGGAAAGAGTCTAAGGATAGACAAAGCATGTAGTGATAATTCTCCAAATATTCTCCAAACATCCAAGAATTTACAGCTCAAGTACTTCCTGAAATACAAGGGCTGTCTTTCTGTTTAATAATTCTCCATGAATGTTACTTCTATTACTTCATCCAGTTCATCCCTGAACCCATGTCAGCTTTGAGTATCCAGAAAATCCCATAGTGAGGAGTTCACATCTTAACTATACATTCCCTGGTTTGTGTAGGACTTAACTGTGTCCTGCCTCTCTATTCAGATAGTTAATCAAAAACTTCAATTCCTCAGGGATTTCAATGAGCTTTGCCTGGAGCAGTTATTAGAAGACTTCTGAAACTGCTTGCAGGATTTGAAATCCTAATTACAGGAAAAATCATAAACAATGTGGATGGTATTCATGCCAGCAGGTACAACATCCAATAACATTCTCCACTGCAGAAGATTACTCTTTAAAATGCCTTCTTCCATCCTTTAATCATGAAGGCAATACAGGGTGATCGATCTTCAAATTAAGTTATTTAAAATTCAAGTAAATCCCACCAGATATGTTGATCAGGCAATGATGACTGAGATGGCTCTGCCATCACACGGTGACAAAAAAACCCACACATAAACCAGGAGAGCAAGGCAGAGTGTTGTTGGGAAAGCAGGAGTGTTTGATTAAAGTTTTGGAGTTCATGCAAATAAAATATTTCCCTTTCAACCCTACACCTACTCTGTGACCTTCTCTACTGGACAAAAGCAGGTGATCAGGCTAAATATGTAGGTGTATGGTACAAACTCATTTGGCACTTGTGGCTTTTCCACTCCGCCCATAGATGTCTTTGTGAGACTCATCTGTCAGATCCCAGCAGCCTCCAGGCTTCAGCAATGCAACTGTTAGACAAGCAGGAAGAAACACGTGGCTTTTAAGCAAAAAAGGGCAGATAAACAGGGGTTGAGGAGATTTACACATGCTAATTCTTGGATAAACATCCTCATCTGGACTCTGGTCTATCAGTTACAAGCTGGAAACCCTGCCCTGAGTGTAGTTCAGGGTGAAGTTTCCCTGCTCATGCTGACTCCTCCTACCAGGAGTTGTCTCTGCTGTCCTCATGCTTTTCCAGCTCAAGTATTAATATCAACTTTATATTAATATAAAACGGGCCACGGGACAGTTAATTGTTGAGTCCATCAACAGCAGTGTTTTCTGAGCCCACAAGACAGAGATGCATGGAGTGGTCTTGACATGCTGGTCCAGTTTAACATATTTAGCAGAGATCATCCCCCTGTGCTTCTCCACAGCCAGACTCAGGTGGCCATCCTCATCCAGAGCTATGAACTGTCAGTCATCCAGGCTGGGTTCACAGACTCATGGAGCAAACATCAAGCTGCAGCTGCCTTGCACCTTCCCCAGCCTTTACTCTTAGTGTCTCTCCTTTCTCATGTCCCAAAACACTGCAGTCATCTCCCATCCTCTTACCAACCCTGGTACACTCTTAAATACTTGAGACACCAACACTAAAGCAACCTTTGCTGTTTTTTGATCTTGCCATCTGCTAAAAAAAAAAACCACCACAAAAGTACCTCTTAAGTGTGATGCCCTGCATCCACATTTAGGCAGTGGAATAACCAAGGTTTAGCACCAGAGAAGAAACATCGCCAAAGATTGTGGTGATTTCAGATGGAAGTCAGGTTGTCTGTTTCCTCCAAAGATGGACTTGGGAATCCAGCCTAAAGCAGGTCTTTGCTTGTAGAAAGTTATTTATCCTTTCCAGGCTGAAATATAACCCTCATGAACCATTCTATCTTGTGCAGTTTAGATATTTTATTATGGTATGTTCTGAAGAAGAGATACATAGTCATCTTCTGAGCACCTCGAGTGCTGTGCTGAAAAAGAATATAAGTTATGGATGCAAGACACACTTAGCACATACTCATGATTCAGAACACTGCAACTGATAGTAACTGTGCTCAGGTGACAAACTGAACCCAAAATCTCAGGAAGGGGACAAGTAACCAGGACTCCCATTTCATCCAAGGAACAAAGGATCTATTGGACTCCAATGGTTCATTAAGGCTGTCTGTACTAACTTGTGAAAGGGCTCAAAGTCCATGATGTCACCCCAAGGACATGTGTCATGGCACTTCTCACATCTACAGAGCTGACCTCTCTTCGTCACCCCTTAAAAAGGGAGTTATGTCCAAAGCAAAGAGTCCATTGTTGGGGTTTGGGTCCCGTATGGGAAGTGTTAGCAGGATCTGGCTAAAATTATGACGTATGCTATTAATATAGAGTCAGAGGACATGAGGAAAACGAGGGAACCATGAAGTATTAAAGGGATATGATGTCACTCCATTATGCAACACTCTTTCTGCCAACATATGTTAATTTATTTACACATGCAAGTATAGATATACATACATATAAATTAAATATATGTGCAAATATACAAAAAATCCATGGGAATTGTATATCCACACATGTATTACAGTTTATGTATATAGACATACACAGACATAAATATATACACATAAAATATATACATATGTGCATGCACATATATAAATGCATGAACCGTGCCAGGCTTTAACACAATGCCAGCTGGGGATGGTGCCTTCTTGTTGGGTTGTTCTCTTGCAAAGCTCACTGGGAGCCAGCACTGTCCAGATGCATTCTCCATGCAAGCCAGCAGAGGTGATTTTAGACACCAGCCCCCCCTCATTGCATTGAGCAGTACTCCCCTCTTTCTCCTGCAGTGGCCACAACAGCACAGGGTCTGCCAGGCAGCAAAGCTTGTTTCGCTCTTCTGCAGCTCACTCCCCCTCTTTTCCTATGCCTTCCTGACCAAGGTCATGTGGAGATGATAATAGCTGTATCACAGGAAACACAGCCACGCTTTGCCTTTTCCTCCCTTTTTGGGAGCTGAGGGTGTGGCTGTCACTGAAATGATGGATAGGCACAGCGAGCTGCCTCCCACTTTGGCTTGGATTCTGCAGAGAGGCCTGGGCAAAGCCAGTAACGTGTCAAAATGCTTTAACTTCTCCAAGAGGAGAGGGACAGGAAGGTGGGAAAGGATGGGGATTTTTTAAAGTGCACACCACAACAGTGTTGGATTGTTAACACGGGTGCAATCCTTAAGCACCCATTGCTCCAGGCCCTGCTCAGGTGATGTATGTGCTGCTTATCACAGAATCACAGCATGACTAGGTTGGAAAAGACCTTTAAGATCATCGAGTCCAACCATTCTCATCCTGTGCTAAACCATATCCCTAAGTACCTCATCTACCCTTTTTTTAAACATATTCAGGGATGGTGACTCAGCCCCCTCCCTGGGCAGCCTGTGCCACAGCCCCACAGCTCTGTCAGGGAAGAACTTTTCCCTCCCATCTGCTCTGACCCTGCCCTGGTGCAGCTTGAGGCCATTTCCCCTTGTCCCATCTCCTGTCCCCTGGCTGAAGAGACCATCGCCCACCTCTCTGCACCTTTCCGTCAGGTCAGTGTAGGTGGTGATAAAGTCTCCCCTCAGCCTTCTCTTCTCCAGGCTGAACACCCCCAGCTCCCTCAGCCATTCCTTATACAATTTGCCCTCCAGCCCCTTCCCTGGTTGCCCTTCTCTGAACACCCTCGAGGACCTTGATGTCCTTCTTGTAGTGAGATGTCCTTCTTGTAATGAGGTTTTCAAGGTCAGACTGATGAAGCTCGGAGCAATCTGATCTACTTAAAGGTGTTCCTACTTACTGCAATGGGTTGGACTAGATGGTCTTTGAAGGTCCCTTCCAACTTAACACATTCTTCGATTTGATGATTCTAGAGTCTGTAGAAGTCCCTCAGCCCAGGAATGTAGAATTTTTGATGCTGACTGATTGTGAACTGTGTTTCATGGCAGGCTCAACATGATGCTGGAGTAGATGTCATCCCTCCCACTGCATGCAGTTTGCCTTGCTGAGGTTAGCAGCAAAAGGAGATGTGAAGCACATGCAGGGGAGCCAAGCCATGGTGCAAGGGGCATGCTGGTGTGGTGCCAGACAGAGCCCAGAGGTGTTGCCTCCATCTGTGAGATGCTCAGAACAGTTGACCTTAAAAAATGTGGCTCCTCCTCAGAGCGAGACTCATGTCTCCCAGAAGGACCCTGGCACCTCACAGAGATGATGACGACGTTTTCATTGAAAATCTGCACCTCTGACACCCTCTTCTAGGTCTCTGAGAAGTGCAGAGCACCCCAAGCTCTCAACGTTCATTTCAGAAGATTGAGAAATGTATTCAGTGAAATCCTCACAAGCCACAAGGCTTAGCATAAACAAGGTGTCAGAAAACACCAGCTTTTTCCACCTGTCCCCACCCTTTGCTGACAGCCCATAGCCATGTCATCGCAGGGAATGGTGTCCAGATGCATCCTCCTTGCCCAGGAATAACAAACACCTCCGAGACGGTCTCTTCTCAAGCCTTATGAGGGCAAATCCTCATGTAAGTGTGTGTTTCCCTGTTTGAGTCATTTCCTGTTTTGCTGCCGAGGGAAGAGAGGCACCTGGTGACTGGCAAGTGCCAAAAGTTGCATCTTCAGGGTTTGAGGGAGGGTGTGGGGAGGGTTACTGGGCTCCCTGGATCACCAGACCTCTCCACTTGCCAGGAAAAAAAAAACCCACCTGATCTACTGGCAAGTGGGGCAAATGCTCAGAGGTTTGCAGCTCTGAGCAACCTGCTTGTGTGTGTCCGAACCTCAGCAGTTCCTGGAAGCTTGATACCCAAGGTTCCTGCTCCAGATTGTGCATTAGGATAACATCTGTCACACCACATGGTGAGGTGACACCCTGGACCCCCCACCCCAGCCCAGACAGCAGTAGGAGGAGGTGATAAGGAAACCTGCCAGCAACCAGAGGTGTGTTATCCTCCCCAATGCTGAGACATCTGCCTGCCAGCCCTCTGGCAATTACGATTAACATCCCAGGGCAAAAGAGAGTAGCACCATGATGTGAATACCTGAATCCAGGACCTCAGTGAGGAGCATATGGTGGCAGATAACAGGATGAGTTTTATGCTCAGCGTGCGAGGCATCGCGGACCTCCTGCTGCACCAGGGATGCAACCACTTCTCCTTTCCTTCTGCGGTGACAGGTGCTACAGTCACATCTCATGTTGTCCCTGACCCCACGGACACACCAGAGGAGGAACAATCTCCAGTGAAAAGTGTATCACAAA
Source organism: Zapornia atra (assembly GCA_013400835.1). Taxonomy (NCBI): domain Eukaryota; kingdom Metazoa; phylum Chordata; class Aves; order Gruiformes; family Rallidae; genus Zapornia; species Zapornia atra. The sequence continues at coordinate 34,829 of VZTU01030314.1, forward strand.
ATAGCTCCCTCTCCTTTTTTCATCTGTTATAAAAATACCCCCTGGCAGTGGCGGTGGGCTCAGCTTAGATACCCTTATGAGGACCCAGGGGTAAGGCAGAATTAGACAGGATGGCTGTTATTAAAAGACTGTCCCACCATGTGACTCCGAGCAAACATTCTCCAAGCCTCCTGAATAACGAGAGGCTGTTAGTGCCAGCTAATTAGCAGCAAGCTAATGGTTCGGTTGCTGGAGCCCCTGGCTGCAAGTAAATTAAGTAAGAACAAAGGAAATGAAATCTACTGAACAGAAATGTTATTGGGGGTGGTAGCACAGGACAGTTCCAGGAATAAACTTAATAGGCTTAGTAGTATTTAGGTGTAACTAATAAGAGCAGAGGTTCACATGCTGGTTGTTAATTTATTCCATCCTCTTGACTGAAGGCAAAGAGGAGGGACAGAAAATAAAGAAATCCATGGAGTGGAAGAAAAGCAAACATTAAAATGTCTTCAAAGGGAAGAGAAGTTATTTCAAGCAGCCTCCATGTACCCCCAAACAGGTCTTCAGGGAAAAATGAAGCAGGATTGAGAGAGAAATAGGTTATCAATTTGGGCACAGTTTGAGGAGTCAAATGGGATATGGAGTCAGCCTTCAAGTCTACTGTCCTTCTCTGCAATACTTAGACAAGTCACCAAATCTAGCCTATGACTTAGAAACCTTCTGCTCTTGCCCAGTCTTCTTGCAGAGGTCTCTTCCATGTATTTCAGTGGAGAGCCTGACCTTTGTAACTGCTCCCTTGGGGAAAGATTTTCTGTAACCCCATTTAGACCTTAGTGTTCAAATGCCCCTTAGAGTCAGGGCCTGACGGCTCAGTGGGGGGTTCTAAGTCTAAGAATGTGAGCTAGATCCATGAAACTTTCCTGCCTTTTGGGCCACATGTAGCCTGGACTTTGGCCTTATTTACTTTTCCTGTGGTTTATGCTCTTGCTGAGGTCCAAATAGAAAGAATACTGCAGTGGTTGCACTGGCAGCAGCAGTGCACTACCTATGCTTTTAATCACTAGGTCTTTCATCCAGATTCCCTCCTTTCAGTGACCACATATCAAAGCAAAATCTTCTTTGAAAAATGTATTTAGCTGAATTTTAGCTGAACTTTGTCCAGCTGCAAAACCAGGGTGAATTCTCCTTTTGCATCTCATGGAAGAAAAAGGAAGGACTGTTTCTGTGGCAAGATGTCTTCAGGGTGAAATCTGCCTTGACAATGGCAAAATTTCAATCCAGTTTTCACAGCCAAACAAATGACAAGCCACCAGGGAAAGGTGGGGTTTACAATTTATATAGTAGGTTACTTATAGTAACAATCATGTTATTAATAATAGCATTAATAATACATAGGCAGATATAGAATCATGAAGCCTAGGAAGATGTGCATTTGCTTTAGTCAGGGAGAGAATCTGTGATTAAGTCCAGTGGCCTAATGAGTTCACAGCTAATGGCTCAGCTATAGTACATGTCTGTATGCACAACCTTCAGATGTATGATGTGCTCTGGCTTAGCTAACCCTTCATGGGAAAAAGGTGAGCTTTGACCTCACAATTGGGGTGGGCAAAAAAGCTTGTTCACACAACTATGTTACCGATGATAATTTTAAGCCACATTTCCTTGATTGAGTGTTGAGCTCCACCTCTTCAGGTTGAAACTCACTGCAGTAGGTATATGTGGTTTCACTGTCATCCTGGTCTGAGAAGGTGGGGAACTGAAGCCACTTTTGGCAACAAGTCACTAAGTCTGAAGAGTTTCAGTCTGGTTCCTCAGCTCAGCTGACATACCAGCCATGGGGCCTGTGATTACATGATTACTCAAAAGAGCACTCTAGCCTCAACCTTCTCATTCTATTGGAAGACAATTCCTTCTTGTACATCATTAACAAGGCCCCAGTTGCAGGATCTTCACTAGTGGTAAAAACCAAAGAGTTAAAAATTACCCATCAAGTCTTTCCTGCAACATCCATCCTTGGCACTGGTTGCAAGAGAAGTGATTTTTTTTTTGTTTGTGGCTGGAACCTGCAGTGTTTGTAATACAGACAGGTTGCAAAAACTGCATAGATAGTAGGTAGCAGGTTGAGGCCACTTATAGTCCATTTAAGTCTCATGTGTTTCATCCTTGTTTCTTTTCATTTCTGTGTGCTCCCTGCCATTTCCTCAGGCCCAAGCTGGGTCTGGGTTTGTACATCAGTTTTATCTGTCCATCAGACCATTTACTGACTTCAACCTGAATGGCAGGAAACCTTTTACACAGTGTGAATCTCACAGACCCTGTGAACTCAGATCTCAGTGCATCTGCTCTGTGTATTAATGTGCTCCTTAGAGGTTGTCTATGACGATGGATTTAGTATTATTTTTCTCAGCCTGTCATGTTCTGTGTGCTGAATGCATCCTGGTTGCCCCAGTTCAGAGCCATCTTTTGCTCAGATTGGACTAGAGGTGAAGATTCCCCTAAACCTGGTTCACCTAAGCACTGACACAGCAGATTTCACAACATACCATAGAATTTTCCTGTTATTAAACAATTTTACAGAGGGAATTCAGCAGTAAGAACAGAACATGAAGCTTGAAGGTGTTGGGCAGATCATCTCTGAAGTTAGCATTACAACTGAAGAGGTTACAGTCTGCAAATGTTCATCACAGCTCTCCAGCTTTTTGTTCCTAACTTGTAGCACAGCTACACCAGGGGTTATCATCATATCTTGGGTTTATTCAATTCAGCATCAATAGGATTAGTTTAAATTACTAATGGAAATAGTTTAAACAAACCTGCTTGACTTTAAACTCACATAACCCATTAGGTTATCACTGTAAGAGATATATTGCTTAAAGGTATTAGATGGAAATATTCATCTTAAATCATTAGAACCAGCTTCACAGCTCATCTAAACCTTCTGGACACAACAGATTTCTTTGCTCTCAGAGATGGTAGGAACTTCAGGTCTTTATAGTAGGCAGTCCTTCTGCCTACATTCTACCTCCCTTCTACCTCCTAAGGAAGAGTTATTGGGTAAAGGCATTGGTATGGGATGTTGGCTACTTGCTGGTTAGGAAGCCTAGTATGTGGGTTTTTTATTGGAGTGAGAGTTTAACAGAGGTAAAAGCAAAAGCAAAATCACTTATCTATCACTTATCAACCCAACAGTCAGTAAAGATCTCCAGGATCTCCACAAAGACAGATTGTTTTGCTCTAATGTCTACACATGGATTTGGCCTTAGCCATCCAAGCAAGAAAGTATTGCCCTCTCTACTTAATATCTCAAAGAAAAGGTGAGGGGTTTTTTTAAAAGGTCTCTCATTCTGTCCTGATTCATGCTGCTTTAATTCTGGAGAGAACCCCTGGAGCCAGTTTCTTGTCCATGGTTAAAGCTATTAATCACTCTGTGACACAACTTTGTTGTGGGTCAAGGACTGAGAGATAAACATGTACAAATAGACCCAAAAAATAATAGCACAGGAGCCATGGAAAGCTCTCCCAGGTGATCTTGAAGAGTACAAGACTGAAGGGATTCACCTCTAGTACTTATGATCAAAGTTGATTGGGCAAGGACAACATTGCAATGAAAAAGATGCTGATTGGGGATGAGCTCTAAAGTTTGAAGACATCTTCCCCACATGGTTTTGTACAGATAAATCAATGCTCTGTGCTATTATGCAAGTTTCAGCAAGCCCTGATCATGTGTGAAAATTTCCTTACCAATATAAGACACCAAGTTTCTGTCATGAATTGTCTGCCAAAAATGGACAGCAGTATGGGTGTCCAAGACTTACACAACAGGTTGTTCTTCTGCATTTTAATAGATATTCTACATCACATTTTTCTTTCTCCTCTCCTCCCAGATGACAAAGGCTCCCCCTTTGCAAGCTGCAAAACAGCCCCTGTTCAGGAATGTCATTACTAGAGGGGCTTTAAAATAAAGCAGGGCACACAAAAATGTGATGACTTGTCAAAAATGCAGGCTGCAAGGTGTTTAAGGCATGAATTTCCTCTTAATGAAGCCTCGCTGAGGGAATATTGCATTCAGCCTGGAGCGCGAGCGATGATGTATCACAAATTTATGGCTGTCCCCTAGTGTTTCCCAGAGTGAGTAAGGGGGCATGAAAATAGCCACACAAGGAAGGTCTTGTAAAATCACCACCATTCAAGCTGTTGCTTGGCCCCAAGCCATATCTGTCAGGGGTTTTCAGAGCATTGGGGTGCAGCACAGCTCAGCAGGAGCACAGATTAGATGCAGAACCTGTGCAGATTTCCCCTGTGGGTGGGCAGTCCACAGTTGTTTTTGGGTGGGTAGGACATTGCAGAGGGTTAAACATCATCATGGGCTGCATTGAAAAGGAGCCTGAAGAAATGTACAGAAACAAGTTGCCTGTCAGAAAGTTGCTTCCCCCAATCCCAACAGTCACGTTCATCTCTTCCAACCCCAAATAAATGACTTGTTACTTCCATCTGAAACAGAACAGAGGTGATGGTTTCAGCACTGGGGGATAGGAAGTCTTTCCCTCCCTGCAGATGGGCAAAGCAATGGTAGAAAGAGTAAGTCAGTCACCATCTGTCACTGGGGCGCATGCATATATCAGGCATCCTGCAAGATCCTGAGAGACCCTTTTCTACCTTGCTCCTTTGAGCAACCCTCCACCAGGGATCCACCATAGCTGGGTGGGTAAGGGTGTTTTGAAAAGCCAAACTCAAGTGTTAATACTAGTTAGTGCAAAATGTCCCCAATCTACACATACATACAAAGTGGATGTTTCTATTTCTGAGTGACCAGGAATCCATTCATACATGGCTTTTCCAGTCCAGGGGGACAAAGCCTGGAAGTAGTCAAGCTTAGATCAGATGTACTGTTGATTCCCACAGTCCCTGAAGCTAAGGTAGGGTTGTGGCCTCTCTTCTACTCCATGCTCCACACACCCATCCTAGATGCTACTTTTTTTTGGAAAATTGGTCTTGTTGCCTGTAGAGGAAATTACAAGGTTGCATTTATGGGAGGAGAAGGGCAGAAGTGCTTGCTTTGGCAGAGCACTGAACACAAAGGAGTTGCTCTAGAAGATACCTGCTGCTTTGCCACCATCATGCAATAATATATTCTCCATACATTCCTTCTGGAATAACCCTCAAGAGCAAGACAGAATGCAGGATGGTACAGAAGAAGAGGTCGGATTTTGCAGGATTCAGGAAGCTGGCTTCCTTCCTGCAGTCTCATCAATGACTTCCAAAATTGTGTGAGATCAGAGCTGATAAGTAAACTTGTCTGTGCAGGTGGAGCGCAGAGATTGATTTTCTTTGGGTTGCATTTCTTAACTGGCTGTGTTTCACCACTGACATCCCTCAGGAAGTGGAGTGTACACATTGGACCATGTTTAGAAGCATTTGGCGTCAGCAAGGTTGCAAAAGGGACAACCTTGGCCTTGTAATGCTAAAAGTGGCTCCACAGTCTGTTTCTTTGACTACTAAATAACCTCTCTTTCCATGTCATTCTTCTTTAAGGAGGCAAAGCTGTCTTGTTCCTGGAAGTGTGAGACCATCAGGGAGATACAGAATGGAGCATTGTATCTCTATTTTACTTAGAGACATGCCGAGGTACAAAGAGGTGAAGCAGGTCACACAGCAGGTCACTGGGATTAGAATTCACGTCTCTTGACTCCCAGCCCAAAACTTAATTTGGAGTCAAATTTGACTTGACAGTATCCTTTTAAGCTTGGAATTTTACAGGCTATAGAAGTAAAATGATCAGTTATGACTAGAGCACTTTATTGACTTTAAGAAATGAAATAAAGGAAAAAAGAATAGCATAAATGTATTCAGTCAATGGGTTGGTCTCAATCCAAAGAAAGAAACAGAGTAGGAAGAAAACCCCAAACCTACAGAACATTCTCAATCAGGAGTTGGACTTTTATCTTTCATGATTCCCAATCATTTGAGATCTTTCACAGGTAATTTGAAACAGCTGACATTTTCCCTACATGAAAGAATAAACATTTAATTTGCACTGCAGATTTGGGAAGAAGAATTCTAATCCTATTTGCTCAGCCTCAGCAGAAGCACAACCAAATGCAAGATCTTCTGTAATTACTGCCTTGGTGCTACACACAGCGCAAGTAATTCAATTAGGCATCCCAATGGGGAGGATCAGGCAAAAACAATGCAAACCCAATATTTAGCAAATGGGCTTTAAGTCTCATCCATTCTTCTGGGTCAGTGCTTCCAAGGTGGCAAAGGCCAATAACGTCAGAAGGTCGGTTCTCAGAGGTGTCTGGGATTGATGTCTTCCATAAAGACAAGCTGGTGGTCCCTCCTAGATGGATGCCTGTCTTGTCCAAACCACTTCTGTTCCTTTGGAGCCACTAGTCATGTCTTTGTCAGTCTCTGAAAAAAAGTCAAGGGTTAAATGTCTTTCTGAGGAAAGCAAAATCTTTCTTATCTGAAGGTGGCCCATATGGAAGTGTCAACAGGTACAATTTATGCCATATCTACATAATTGATTATTATGTGGCTTTGTGATTAGATTATATGTCCTTCTGCTTCTATAATCCACCATTTTGGGTTTTTTTCTTATCATGGTGCTGGTTTCTAACTTGAGTTTGAGATCAATTAGGAATAGAGGTGGTGGATGCCCCATCCCTGGGGGTGTTCAAGGCCAGGTTGGATGCGACCCTGTGCAACCTTGTGTAGATCCAGGATTGGAGGTTGGTGGCCCTGCCTGTGGCAGGGAGGTTGGAACTGTATGATCCTTGGGGTCCCTTCCAACCCAGACCATTCTATGACTCTATAGAGGGAGCGGCAAAATGATCAGAGGTTCATAAAAAATGACATGATCAAAGCGTGAAATAAATAATTCATTCTGGAAGTAAAAAATTAGAGGAAAAATCAAAGCACTATCTTAAACAGGTTTCTGCAAAGAGGAAGCAGATAGATCATGTACATTGAATGGGAACAACAGAATACTTCTACCAGGGAAATAATAAAATATCTGGGACAGGATTTTTTTATGCTACTGAAGATAGTTACAGAAGCAGAGTATCTTACCCTGACATGGACATTTAAAATGGGTCCAGTGGTCCTTTACTCAGTTGACTGCATAGGGAACCCAGGGTGGACAAATTCATATGTAGATTTTAAACATCAAAAGTTTACAGAGAGGTAATGCCAATCTTGTCTTTGGGAAAACTTTCTAGTGACACAAAGAATACAGTGGGAGGATGTGTCACTTTGGAGAAGGCATGGAACCTTTGTTGTTAGAGGTTTGAAGACAAGTTACATAAATATTTTCTGGTGTAAAATTTCTGTATCTGATGCTGCCCTCGGGTGAGGTGTGGATCATGATCTTTGAGATCTCTTTCAGGTGGTTTTCTGAACCATCTTCCTGCAGATGAGCATATGGACTTTGCCAAAGAGGAAGGTTCAGAGGTAATCCTCCAAGGTTGTCAGGAATTACAGAGCTACAACAGAGATGTTGTTTAACATCTAGCAGAGCTGAGACCAGGGTTTACTGACACAGTCCTTTTGTGGAATCTTAGATGAGTCATCAGAGACCTGATTCACAAATAAGACCATCTGAGACGTCCTCAGATAGCCTGACTGGTCTCCCATTGACCCTCTGTCAGGTCTGTCAATGATTTGTGCCTGTCAAAGACACGCAACTGGATGCTCTATCCATACCCTGACAGCTCAAACAAATTCCTAAATTTTTCTACAGCCAAGGAGAGATTTTTCAAGACAACATTGCTCTTTCCATACTCAATCACCTGCTGAACCTCTTTCTTGCTCTCACTGGACAGATGGTTTAAGAAAAAGAAGTCCTGACCTATGGTTGAGTTGGCAGACACATGGCAAGCACCCAAACCCAAATATTCCCTCTCTATCCAAAATGGGATATTTCTTCTGCAATGCACAAGTTATGCACAGTTCAGAAAAAGTGTGGAAAATCAAACAGGATCAGTGTTTTAGAGAAGTGTGTTTAATCCCCATTGCTTTTCCACCACCTGAAATTTTTCATCTGCCAGACATCCTTATGATGTCACTATCTCCATAGCGGCAAGTTGACATCACTATGGGAGGATAATGGCTGAAGTCAAGTCTGGGATTTGCAGCTTCATGTGGCTTTGAAAAAAGAAACCAAACAGAAGAGAGGTCTGAAAATGACAGAGCATAAGTCAAATGATACTTATGTGCAGTATAAATCATAAAACATGTGAATTAAAGTCAACCAAAAGGGAATTTTTGATGTTACCTAAAAACCAATTTCTGCCTCGGATGAGTAGTGGAAGAGAACTGAAATCAGCATATGCTGTTTCCATACAAGATACTGAACCCCATCGCAGGCTCCACAGTGGAGATGAGTTGGATATAGGGCTTTAGAACCTCAGCTTGGTGTAATAATATAGGTTCATAAAACCATGGAATGGTTTGGGTTGGAAGGGACCTTTAAGTTGATCTAATTCAATGGCTCTGCCCATGGCAGGGACACAGTCCTCTAGCCCAGATTGCCCAAAACCCTATCTAACCTGACCTTGAACCCTGCCAGGAATCCAGAGGCAGCCACGGCTTCTCCCAGCAACCTCTTCCAGTGCCTCACCATCTTCACAGTAAAGAATTTATTCCTAAAATACCTTCCTACAAGTATCTTTCCTTCTACCCTTAAATATCTGGTCTCCAGAACACAATGGCCCAGGCAAAATGTGAACCTTTAGTGCATTCATTTAATTGTGATTCTCTCTTTCTATTCCTTGGTTATATTTTTGGTTGTTGAAGGTACTTCCAGTCATTCCTTTGCCTCCATACTACGTTCCATGACCACAAGAATCAATTTTGCTTAATTATCACCAGTGATCTTAGCTTTGCAACTGAGATTTGTGCAAAATTATTTTTTCTATGTTTTGTTACCCTTGGGGAAAGGTGTGGGAGGGTCTTTTTCAAGTACAAAACAAAGCTTATAGAACCTGAGTGGAAGAGTGTGGGGCAAAAGAAGTGCACCAAGGAGTGGGAAACTATTTAAAGTTGGGTTTCAATGAGTTGTTAGGGTGCTTTTCTTGCTGAAATAAAAACACTATCCTACAAATAATTCTTAGGCTGAAAATGAAGTTATTTTATTCCACGCCTAAGCCGGCTGGTGGGGTTTTGTTTTTAATTAGGTGTCAAAGTATTATCTAAAGCAAAAATTTAAATGTTTGAGATCTAAAACAACCCAAAATTCATTTCAAAATTTCACCTTCATTTATGTAAGCCTACACACAGAAGCTATTTTCTGTATTTTAAGTCATGTAAGGAGAGGTGTGAGGCTCCTTTCTGGAGCCACAGCAGGTGAGCAAACACCTTGCCATAGTTCCAAACACGTTAGGTACATCCCAGACAACCAACGACACACAAAATACCACTTGTCTCCAAGGACTCCCTTGTGATGGTATGTTTCCCCTGCTGCCCCCACCTTTGCCTGACTTTTTCTGTTAATCTGGATTAATTGATAACGATCAGTGATGGTCGTGATGTCTGCATTCACCTCACAATGTTTTTGAGAAGACCTATAACAACACAATAGCCAAGGGCTATCTATACTAACGTGCCCAACTGGACAGAGCTCTGGTTATTGTCCACTGGCACCCACGGGTGGTTTGTAAATATGACTATGAGCCAATCATCTTACTCCATAGATAGTGAGCAGCCCAAGAGCCCTTTGAAATCTCCTGAAACAACAGAGGGTTGCACATCAGGATCTCCCCTTGAAAGGCATGCCTTTCAAGGTTACTCCTCGAGGTGGAGAGAATCCTTGCCACAAGAGATCTGCAACAGATCCTCAGCAAGTGAATTGGGAATAAGTGCACTAAACTTTGTGATCTTAGCTAAGAAGTATAAAGGATTGATTGTGCACATATGAGACTTCAGACATAAACTGTTGACCAAGTCTGGGACCAAGACTGGATCCAGCCGCACAAAGGCTCCTCTCTGAGAAGGAGTTTAGAAAGCAAAGGGGGTCCTTCCTGAACCTTGTGACTCAATGGGAGGGTCTCCCAGACAGCTTCATCTGACCCTGTTCTCTAGGCACTAAATAATCAAGATTACTTTACCATCAAACCTTAATCACTGTTTATCAAACACCATTACACCCTTTGTTTTATATCAATAAACAGATTGTTGCCTCTCTCAAGAATGAAGTGCATCCCTCTTATCTCTCCATCCACGACAACCCTGGACCCAACAGCCACAAAAAGGAGTTTCAGCCTTTGTCAGGTACCCCATTTTGCACCCTCTATGCACAATGCTGGTGTTGCTTCTGGCCTTGTGGTGTCGACAGGATGAACAGTTAACAAGAGAAATAAGGAACAGAGGAGAACTGACATCACCTTTGCTACTCTCCAACCCTCTTTGGAAACCTGCACACTCACCAGGGGTTGTTTTATCTTGACATGTTCACAGGGGGTTATTCACTGCTCCTGAACTATGTATTCAACCTGATTATCTGATTGAGAGCATTGAATAATTTTGTTTTCTTTCTGCTGTAGGAGATGCTTAAATAGCTTTGTTTCTACTGACTGAACATATTTTAATGGAAACAGCTTATTTGGGTCAACATTTCAGAGTGGTATGAGACTTAAACAGTAAATCACTATAGGCAGAGCAGGCTTTCCACGTTCTCCTGTACTAGGGCACTGCTTATCTGTCCAGGCTAATCGTCATCCCTTATTTAATCCCTTCCCAAGCCCAGACAATGATCTTGTTCCACTGTCTTGTTTTAACCATTGTCTGATATTAACCATCTTTCTGAAGCAAATGCTAGAGCACCTGCAACTACTCAGATGCAGAAAGGAGAATGCAAGTCACCTCCATGTTTTGCTGTATTTACAAATTTTCCTTTTCAAAAATTGGAAGTGCTAATAGAGCACTCAAGTGTGCAAATGTAGCATTTGACTCATCTAATTTTGTAAGTGCTGTCTAGCTTGCAAATTTAGACAGCTGTATGTGGGTTCCTCTGTGATGCAACATTCTCCACATAGTTGTTGAAGAGTCAGTTCAAAAGTAAATATAAAGCAAATATAAGTATTTAAGATACATTGGCTTTACTGATTAAAGGGTCAATTCAGTTGTCTAAATTGAGGTGCTTAGTATGGAAAAAAAACAAACACATTGACATTGACATGGATCTGGTAGAAATGGCAAAGGACCCATGACCATGGGAATCAGCAGCTAGAAGCCAGGACATCTCAAATGCAGCTGGCCAAACACACATGGACAACTTTAGTTCACTGACTTGTGTGCTCAGCATACTACAATAAAAAGGAAAATTCAAGAGCCTAAATAGGCATTTAGTACCATTGAAAGCCATAGATTGTCAACATGACCTTTAACTACCACTCCAGATGGCTGGGCTCCCTGTAAGTCTTATGTCAAATCTGCCAGACCCATATAGAAGTCTCATGCTTTTTTGACACCTCCAGAAACCTTTGGCCATGGGTAGGCAGCTGATTCATACATGTTTAAGATTTCTAATAGAAAGTAGATTATTCCCATTGTCAGTCGCTTCAGTTACCCAAGAAGTCATCAAAAGAAGAAAGGACCTGAATTTTGGCTCCTTAGTGTCAGAGTCTTGGCCTCAACTACTGATCTACCCTGCTTCTAACTCTGCTGGGTCACATCTAAACATGTAAGCTGGGCTTGCCTGCTCCCCTCAAAGCTCAGGGCTTTTACATCCCATGCAGGGCACTTTGAACTAATTCCAATCTCTTCAGAGACAGTGTTTCCTGTTTCTACAACCCAGCCGACTCCATAATCCTTTTATCCAGCTACTATTGTGCCAACTTGTCCTTGTGTTCCTGTTTGACCTCCTCTTGATTCTTACACTCACAGGCTCCATTCCCGTCCCTTGCACAGGGCATGTACTTTAAACTAGCACTCTGTGAAATGGAATTATGTGCTTTATGGGGAAAGAAACTCTTGAGCATGTGTGTGTAAAAACTCATTCACACACACACATGCCCTAGGTCAGCCTCTGCCTGTTGCTTCACCTCATCCATTCCCCAACCAACTGTGACACTGAACAAGTCACTTAACCTCTCACTGTCTGAGTTTACCCAGCCATAAAATGAGGATAAAAATACTTCACCTACCTCAGACAGGACATGTGGTTTAATTCCTTCATGTTTTCAAAGTGCTTTGAGTTCCTGAGCTGGACAAGAATTGGCTTAAATTTTCTCAGGTGACTAAGGCTTCCAATTTGACATACATTAAAATTCTCTTGGTTGTGCTTGAGTGAGTGCTTCCACACCAAAGCTTGTCAGGGGACCTTAAGTAAATTGTTTGTTTGTTCTTGGGGTTGGTGGATCGTGGAGTTTTTTAACAGGAAAAAGGACTTTTGATACAGAAGGCATGGATCTTTCAAAATCCAAATCATTGTATCCTAGGCATTTCAACTACCAGGACAAAATTAATTTTCTCTGATTTCCACCCCACCCCACCCACTCAACCCCTCCTGCAGAGAATATTTCTTTCTTTTAATTAAGTAAACCTCCTTTTAGTCAAATCACTGCTAAGAGCTGTAAATATCATTGCTTCCCTTTCAGACAAGTTAGGAAGGTTCTGGTTGCTGAGGTTTTGCCCTATGTTGCTGTTGTCCAAACAGCAGATGCTGCAGTTTATCAGGTGGAGACATAACAAGATCCAAAGACACAGAGCTAGTATATTCAGGTTCAATTAAATCCCTAATTTTTTTGAGTGTGGGGTATTAATTAGTAAAACAGGAGGAGCAGTGGGTTTTTCATCATCCAGTGCTTTGAAATCAAGGTCAAATGCCATTCCAAAAGTGATGACCCAACTCAGACAGAATTTTTTAGAGGCATTTTACAGATGTTGAGATAAATTCTCTGTTCTGAACTCTTGTATTACCTTATTACCAAGTGTAATAGCTGCTGCTCTATAATAGCTCCTTTTCTACTTCCCACCTTCTTTCCAGGCTGAAATGTTAGTGACTACATGAGTAAACACAGAACTTTTGTTATGGTGACCCCTAGTAAGGTGTGCAGCTAGTGTCCAAACCAGATTAAGAAGGCGTCTGAGAGGCATCAGGTAAAAGGGAACCTTCCCCTTCTGGACATAAAAAAAAGGATTGTCCATCAGGTACTGAAAAATAAGACAGGAGCTGGCTGAAATCCTTGGTTTTCATCTGTCCTTCCCATTTTTTCCTCAACAGTTGCATGGAGGTTAATGTTTTTTGGAGGTTATGCAGATACCTCTCTTTTTTATCTCCCCGTTTCACTTTTCTTTAACATATATGTTTGCTTCATAACTTTTCTCACCTCTTCTCCCCCCCACACACCCCAACCACACTTTCTGCCATTCGCTTTCATGTTACTGTGCCCTAACAGCATATTAGTCACCAGTGCCAAAGGCAACATACATCACCCCGTGACGGCTCCTTCTGCTTCCACCCGTGACCTTTAGAAACAAAACAGCCAAACGCAAACAAGAAGAGATAAGGGTTCATTCTGAATATAGCATTTTTATTTGCTTCAGGTGTGATTTATAAAGCTGTCACTGTTGGCAGCTGCGGATGCAGTAGGAAAAGTTGTTTCTGTATCCCACTCAAACAGTGATGGGAAGTGACTTAACCCTTTGGCTGCTCCAGGAGGTGTGTGAGAACCAATCCTTTGAGCCTGTTTCTTGAAGGAGCACAAGGGAGAATTTTCAATCCAGAAGCTGAGAGCTGGTGAGGTCCCAGAGTAAATACAACCATGGGGTGGGAGGAAGGGGTGTCATTAGTGTTGGTAACTCAGAGCTATGCCCTTCTTCCTTTACATTACAGCTGCATTAGAAAGGAGATGATGACATGGAATTTAAGCACTCAGCTCCATCTGACTGGGATGTAGAACAAAATAGAGGGTTGGTTTTTTTGTCTTTGCTATCAGCTTGCTAAATTAGCTTGGAAAACTCATGTCGTGACTCTGTTCCACAGTTTCTCCATCACTTTTGTGAAGATAAGACACAGTTCTCATAAATAAAAGTCTTGGGGATTTACTAAAGCAGAGTAAATCCTCTCTACAAAGCAACTAGTCATTGCTGTGACCCTCCCTGTGGCAGGGGGGTTGGAGCTCTATGATTCTTGGGGTCCCTTCCAACCCAGACCATTCTATGATTCTATGATTCTATGATTCTATGATTCTATGATTCTATGATTCTATGATTGCTATACTCAGTCTTCTACCACAGTCCAATGATGCACTCTTCACTATCCCAACTTCCCTGTTTCAAGTCTTGCACTTAAAACAGTTGATTGCACATGAAAGCATATGAGTTCAAAGTATGCCATATGTGTCCCCAAAGACTCCAGAAGTTAAGTAAATTACTCCATCTTCTATTTGTAGGTGTTATCCTACAGATATTTCCTCATGTGTTAAAAGCCTCCCTACACATGAAGGCTCTGATCCCTCCTGTTATTTCGTACAGCATCTAATGAAGTCAGAATGCCATTAGAGACCTCCACAGCCTCTTGCAAGTGATATGAAACACCTCTATATTCCCATCCTGAAGCATGTGGTCCCTACGTACATTTGCACACGTCATAGTAGGACTCATCATTGTGATGCTTCACTAAGACATTTAGGCACCTATCTTTCTCTCCTACAGAACTAATGCAAACAAACAACAAGACAGAGAAGAGAATGGTCATAAACAATCTGGAAAAACAACGTGTCCCAAAAATCTGGGGAAATGAGTTTATAACAGCAATACAGGGGATGGTTCTTCTGTAGTATCCATGCTTTCCTGGCATGTAGAGTGAGGCTATTGCTAAGCTGGCAGGGGACAGCAGGGGGACAGCAAGGCAGCTGCCTCCTTTTCCTGTATGTAACCCTCAGAAGCATCCTGGGTGCTGCTGTCATGGATGGAGGAACTCGCCATGACTCTCTAGGGACCTCTCTCTGAAGGAGAAGAAAGAGAGCTGAGATGCTTGGGCTCTCCTACCAGCTCTATCTAACCTCAATTCTCAAACTCTCCTTTCCCATGTCAGGAGCCACCTGGTCCTTCTCCTCATTCCAGCATGCCAAACCTAAGTGTTGCCTGAGCTGCTGAGAAATTGAACCACGCCTGCTGAACCAGAGAGACACATCCAGCTCCTAGGCAAAGCACATCACTCAGGGTGTCCATCAGGTGCCAAGCATCCCCTCCCCTTAATAAACTGCATGGAATATTTCCATCAGTTCCTCTTATCTTCTTTACTGCCACCATTTTCTCAAGTGAAAACAGGTTTTTTTAGTCTCACCAGTCTTTGCAAATTATTCCAAAGGGCCTGAGCCCTGTGAGTACAGACTACTCTAGGGTACAGACTTATTAGTTCTCACTCCCCCACCCCCTTCTTCCCATTCATTTGAGGACTGAGGAGTGGCTGTAGGTAGAAAGTGGCCTTTAGGTTGTTTTTGCAGGCATTATTACACTGTCAAGGCGAGGTGTAAGGCAAGGTTGTTGAAGAAAGGGATTTGACAAGTGCATTTATTTTAACAGGCAACACAATTCAGCCCATTTAAAAACAAGGCAGGTTTGTAAATGCTTCTGGGAATCAGCCCTGCAAATACTGGTGTCCATAGGCACTCTAAAGTATAATTACAGCAGGAGTTGATTGACTGAAGAAAAATAGAACGTCAGCAATGAAGGCAATTATGGAAAACAGCAGCTCCTTTGCATTACTGTTCTGTTTTGTGTTTAAGCTTGGACACTTCCTCAAGAAGGAGAGGTCTAACCACTCTGAAGCCAATAGCAAAACCCCTCATTGGTTTTAGCACAGACAAGATCAAAGCCCCAAAATAAAGCTAATGCCAGGGAAAGCTCTGATGACCCTGTTTATCAAAGGTTATCTTTGGATGACTCTTCTCTTGGTCACAGTGATAGTCCATAAATTGGAGCATCTCTAAAATGATCTGAACTGGTAAAATTCGAATCTGACATTTGAGAGTCATCCTGTGTAAACCTCACCCACATCAGCTCCTCAGTTCAAGCTCCCTCAGCTGATCTTGTGTTCAATGTCCTTGTACCATGCGTCATCTTCACTTGCTCTTCTGGATGCCACCCACAGCACTTGTCAAGCACATTCACAAAAATGGACACAGACCACACTTGCCCTCACAGAGAAGTCTTCTTCAAGAATAGCATGACTCATCTCTGCAGTCTTATAGTTTGGTCATTCCTTTAGTACATAACCTCTTGTGCCAGCCTCTCAACCATCATTTGACCCATGTTGGGCTCTCCTAATTCAGAGAACATAGTAGCTGGATCTACACACCCTGTACAGAATAGGTCTTCAAGCTTAGACAAAGCTCTCAGAGAAAGCTTTTCCCTCAAAGATCTGGCAGAACACACTCAACGCCAGCTGCAGCCTGTAGCTGGCTTGCGCCAAAACTTCCCTGAAAAAATAAATATAAGAGTTTCTCTCCAAATTCATTAAGAGAAAAGTACCCCAAATGTGTTTATTGACAGTGGCTTTTTTCCCTTCCAGATAGGATTGGAAGGAACTGCTCCCTCTGGAACTTCACCAGCATCTGAGACACAACATTAGAAACACAGCTGGGCAACTCCAAATATCATCTCTTGGAGCTCTCTGTTTCGTTTTCCAACCACATTGTTTTCCACACTTTGGTGCAGGCACATTAAATGAAAAGCATGCAGTTATGCCTTTAGAGAGGAGAGAGAATCACAGCAGTTGCCAATGGTCTTGTGTATTGAACTCTATTGTAAATACTCCTCGAAATGCTGGAAAGGAAATTGTTACCATTACCCTTAATTTATAGATGGTGGAATGGAGGCCTAGGGATGCAAAATGAGTCACTAAAGACCATTCAACAAGTTCATGGCAGAGACAGACATCTCCTGAGAGCTATCCAATAGATAGACCTCACATTAGTTGTTTTGCAGAGTTTATAGAAGTTATCTATTTTGAGTCTGGGGAAAAAAATACCTTTATAAATCTTATTGTGACCTCAGAAGATCTTTCTGACCACTAAATCTTTCATAATTGCTACCACAGTGTCCTGTAGATCTTAGCAAGGAGGGGACTTGCAGAAGTGCCTCTGCCATCCTCACCAAAAATAGTTACCAGGAAAGCGATCCACTGGTCTGCAAGACACGATGAATGCCATGTGATTTTGTTGGCAGATTTCAGAAGCAGATGCACACATGCTGACAGGAATTTCTCTTTTCCACTTCAATTAAGGAGCAGAGGGAAAAAAATAACCACAAGGAGCTGTTAAACCAAATTGCTAACAACCTTCAGCCCATCAGGGTTACTGACAGCTTCCACAAACCATTTGCAAAAAAGGGTTTCTAGTAGAAAAAATAAAGCTTTAGGGCCAGGCTTGGCAAAATCTCAGTCTCCTCTGAGAGGTGCTAAATGTCCTCAGATCCCCATGGAGACACTTGCTTATGTTGCAGGGTTATTACAGGATAAATGAGGGCACAGTCTGGACAACTTGCCTAACTAGGGAGGAAAATATTTTGGACACTGTATGGCTCTGACCAGAGGAGCTGACCCCTGAGACGCAGCTCCAATGAACAGTTACAGTACTAATGAATGCAGACCTGAAGAGTGCTTGAGCTTTAACTTCTGCTGTTGGTGGACCTGTTGGTTTTTAAGTATCTAAATACACCACTGAGAGCATCAGCAGATTCATCATCGATGGAGCCAGATCTGCTCTGCCTGCACAGGCAAGTCCCCATTTGCCATAAGATAAATTAACTTTCCTGCTTTTGCCCTTATTTGCTGCTTAAAACTTTTTGGGGAAGGACTTCTTGCATCATTATCATCTTAATACCTTATGCTTATTTTTATTTAGGACACTCCATGCCCAGCTTGGCTGACAAGAGTTACCCAGAGGGCAAAGGAAATGCCTACAGGACCATCAGGACACTTCTCTTTCACATATTCTCCAGGATAAGAGTCTCATAGAGTCTCCTCCCTGCTCTCTTCCCAAGGGATGTATTTTAATTTTTCTGGTTTAAAGGTCTTACACTTACTCTGTAGCATTAGAAAGGGTGAAGTGGCTGATGTTGGTAATGATGAGACTTGCTGCGAAGCATCCTGAGGCACAATCCCATTGAACAGTGAACACGGGTTCTCCTTTCACCTCTAGCAAAAAAGAGATACAAACCAAAATAAAAAATAAAAAATTCTTTCTTTCCATGAACTTTGCCACCCACTTTGTACCTGTTGGACTGGAAGTTCTCTAAAACTAGGTAAGTAATTTTCTAGTTGTTTGTTCCCCTAATTGTAAATCACAGTGGCCTCCTGCAGCTGAACACCTCCTTGGGTCCCATTTGGGCAACAATGCTATACAAGCCCTGAGAGCAGCCACGGGGGAGTCCTAAGCCTAAGTCCTTTCAATGCTTTGCTTATATTTAGCCTTCCAACATTACCATACCTGTTTT
The DNA here is from genome assembly GCA_013400835.1 of Zapornia atra. Taxonomy (NCBI): domain Eukaryota; kingdom Metazoa; phylum Chordata; class Aves; order Gruiformes; family Rallidae; genus Zapornia; species Zapornia atra. The sequence goes on from VZTU01030314.1 coordinate 53,249, forward strand.
TAGGCTGTTTCCATGACAACCAGCCCAGCAATAAAAACCAAAAGTTGGCTGCAGGGTAGGAGAATGAGGGTAGGAGAGAGAGTTTTGTGTAGAATTAGAGACTCCCAAGTTACTCCAACCCTACACACTGTGTTATCTCAAGCAGGATGGTTCTTTCTAGCTCTATGCAGAGTCATCATCAAGTGTAGGAGAGTGCCAGGAGAGCCTGGTGTCTTGTAACTGGTTTTAAGACTTCTATAGGATTTTCACTGTGAGTGGGAAAGGCTTATTTTGTGCTGTAGCAGAGCCCATGGGAACAGGGTAGTGAATTATGCACAAATAAAAATGCATTGCATCCTTCAGGCCTTTCTTTTTAACAGCTTTTTCCTTGGGCATCCCAGAAAGAGGGGTCAGGCACAAGTGAGGTTTTGTGCAACTGAGAAGTTGGGGGAAGAGGGGCGGAAAAGGATTCTTCCCACAGCTAGATGCTGGGAAATTTAGGGTCTGTGTATGAGTTTCTGGTTTTGAGAGCTTCACAGAAAGCCTGTCAGCTGGGTGACAGACTGAAAGGACTACAAAGCACATCTTTGCAAAGGAAGATTTCATGTGATCATTAAACCATGGGCATTAGCATGGTGTGATCAAGTAAAATGGTTGGTGAGCCATAAAAGCCAGAGGAAAAGGTTTTGCAGAGGAGGACAATGTCAGGTGGTAAAAATTGTTCTGATGGGGAAGGTTTATTTCTGTAACACAATGGCCTTCCTATATTAAGTTTTCTTCTCTGTACTCTGCCCCTTGCTCTGGAGGGCAAGATTTACAACTCACAGGATAGAGCCTCCAACTGCTTAGTGTGAAGTCCAAAACAGCAAGTATGCCTCCCATAACAGAAGCAACCCATTGTGTATTGGCCTCCTCAGAGAAAAAAATGCAAGTTTTATTTTTAATTCCTATGTTATAATCAGATTAACTGCTTCCCATCTGTCTAAATGTTTAGCATGACTCCCCAGCACCTTCCCAGACAATGCTGGAAAAGATTAGATATTCCTTGATAGTAGGAAGTGTAAAGAGGACAAAACCACATACACATTTACACTGAGATCAATTTTAAACATATCTTATGCTGGCTGAGTGATGAACTGCAGATGCATGTTACTCACGGTCCCCTGAGATACAGGGGCTTGCTACAGATTGATTTCTTTTACTGCAATATCACTTCTAATAACACTGTCCAACGTAATTTTTTATGACAAGTATGACACTACCTGGTGGGTTTTTTTTTCCTTTTTAAAGGAAAAAAATATAATTAATTGAAAATCTAGGAACATGAACTCTGAAGAGTTCAGTCCCCATATCCAAAGCCAAATAACTGCTATTTTCAGCATTTCTACATGCCTTAATGGGAAGGCAAGGCTTACATCTAAAGGCCTGCATGATGTCTCTAAGAATGAGTGAATATCCCATAATTTTGAAACTGTAGGAGACATTTCAGAAGGTGGCATGATTTGGTGTAACGCCACGGAAGTTAATTTACAGGAAATTACTACAGCAGAAGGTTAAGCCCATTGTCTTTGAAGTAAACAATGTTTTTATCTATCCAAGGCTAAAGATTAGTCTATATGGTAAAGGAGAGTGCACAATACGGACTACCAGTGTATTAAGGGTATAAGTCTCTTCAACATGAATTCATGTACACACTTGTGTATCTGTAATCCATAGGCACTATGGGTGGGGACTTTGCATGACATGATACCTGCTGGATTACAGAAGCAAGCATCCACCAAGATTTCTACAATCTACCACTCATGTTTGCCAAAACAGAGTGGAAAGGGTCTCATCTACCTCACTTTAAGAGAAAAACATTGGAAGGGCATTTTAGCTCAATCGTTAACTAGGCTTCCACTTATGCAACTCTATGTGTTTACATACATTTAACTGAAAAATATACATAAGCTTATAGTGAAAACAAAAGGAAGTGAGGACTGCAAGAAAAAATCCCTCATTCGCAAAAATAGGAAGTCAACATAACTGCATTATAAGAAAGGTTCTAGTACAGTTGCTTTATCAACTGGGACCCTTAAGAATCTCAATAGGACAAAATTGCATTCTTTTTTGGATGAATAAAGGGGAAAAAATATGCCAAAGAATGCCTAATGCTGGGTGAGAAAGGGGACACAGACATGTGGTTGTACATACAGTTACTTGCAAGAAGCAGTCAGTGGATATACAAACATTAACACTATATGTGACCCACGTACTTGGCACTGTCAGCTACAACATCCATGTAGGTCTTCTCCAGGGTAAGACAGAATCTACTGAACCTCAAGTTTCTGAGACCTACCTGATGGCCAACTCTCCCTTCAATCCCAGTTAGTTTTTTTCCTAGTTTAACACAAAACCTCCATCGTCACAGCCCCATTTGCTCTTAAAATCATTGAGTTTTCCTATGGGGGGTGCAAAACATGACAAGTTAAATGAATTAGGTAATGCTTTACCCCATATAATTTACGATGCCATTGGGAGTGGAAGCACATACAACTCTTCAGCTTGTACTTGGTCACTTCTCATGGACTAGAGCTAATAAATTAGAGGACCATGGAGATGAGATGAAGGAGGGGAGGTGCCTTCCCCCTTCGTTTCTTGATCTTGGACGGGCTAGCCTAAGAAAATGGTTACCAAACACCTGGAGCAGCACCTAATTAACGAGAATGAGATTTTAGTTTGGCAGGATTAAATGCTGACAAGCACCCAGGGTGCTGTGGGGTCTGGTTTGCTCACTGCTGGGAGCAGGGATAATGTGCTGCATTGCACAGACCTTTGGGAGCATAAATTTGGGGGAGGTTTGAAACAAGTACCTTGATGCACAGGTTTGTTGATCGACATTCCCCTTCGGGACAGCTGGGATTAAAATTGGGCAGGACAGTGTGTTAAAAGTTTTGCTGGTCTTACTGGATGCAGTTCCACTCAAATTCATTGTGATTTATACTGGCATGAGGGATGGTTCAAGGAAGTTGCAAAAAAAAATCATTGCCAATGAATTCCAAATCTAGAATAGAGGAAAGGTGATTTAATGGAAATCTTAAGCATGCTAAAGTCTTGGTGTGTGAGTGCTTCTTCTCAGAGAAGACCGAACTCTTTTCTGTAAGGCAGGAGAGCTACACTGGTTTGTGCCAGTGGAAGATCTGCTTTGCTCTCTTTTTGTGGGCCTTTGAGAAAATGGGAAGATAAGACACCTTTTAATTGAGTAAGGAAATAAAAACTTGTAAGTGAAAGCATCTATGTATAGTTGAAAAACACACACTAGCTGTCTTGACTTGTCATTACACAGGTAATCCTGAGAACAAGCCTATGGTGGAAGTACATTAGCACAAATCTGGACAATGTTGATTTAAACTTGAAAAGAGCAGCCCTGTGTTGTCAGGGGACAGAGAGTCAGATATTAAAAGAGCTGAAAGAGTCCTTACAAAACTAAAGGCAGAAATGTTTCCAATGCCAACAGCATCCTGGCCTGTATTAAGAACAGGGTGGTGAGTAGGACTAGGGAAGTCATTGTTCCCCTGTAGTCAGCACTGGTGAGACTCCACCTTGAGTATTGCATTGAGTTTTGGGCCCCTCACTACAGAAATGACATTGAGGTGTTGGAATGTGTCCAGAGAAGGGCAACCAGGCTGGTGAGGGGACTGGAGAATAAATATGATGAGGATCAGCTGAAGGAACTGTGTTTTTTTAGTCTGGAGAAAAGGAGGTTGAGGGGAGATCTAAATGCTCAGTACAACTACCTGAAAGGAGGTTATGAAGGGGTTCTGGCTGACCATTTCTCCCTAGTGACAAGTGATAGGACAAGAGGTAATGGCATTAAGTTACACATGAGGAGGTTTAGATTTGGATATCAGGAAAAAATATTCAGAGAGAGGGTTGTCAGGCATTGGAACAGGATGCCCAGGGAAGTAGTGGAGTCTCCATCCCTGGAGGTATTTAAAAGATGGTTGATGTGATGTTGAGGGACATGGTTTAGCAGTGAATGGCAGGTTAGGGTGATGGTTGGACTTGACAATGTAAAGGGTCCCTTCCTGTCAAGACAATTCTATGATTCTCTGAATAATACTTTCCTTGACTGTCCAGCTAACTTCTAAATATGATGACCAAGAGACACAAACTCCTCCTCTCCAGGTAATCTGTTCAAGATTTTCTTACCTTTAGTGTTGAGAGGGTGCTGTATGGGCATTTTATTACATATTATGAATCATAGTAACAAGAACTGTAATAATGTTTTCATTATTTCTAAGCCCACTTACACTGGCTGAGTTTTATGTTCAGGACTGCATGTCTGTTCTACTTATAGATGTGGAAAGTTAATTATTTTCTTCTGCTCAAAAAACTTTTCCCTATCCCCTCATACTTTCTAGTTTAAAAGCCTTATCTCCTTTGGTATGACCTCATAATTTTTTTCTTAACTTCTGATCTTTCCAGTAAATCTTCCCCAGACTTATTGCAATTGGTCCCAAGTTTACCCAAATGTGGCTCTTACTAAGTGCTTGTAATATTACTAAGTGCTTGCTGTAATATTGACTCAATGTTGATAGACTGCAAGAAACACCCAGAACAAGTGGAGACACAAAGAGCAAGATTCAGTTGCCCAAAGATGGGACATTCTAAATGCCTAAAAGTATCTTTAATACCTTGAAGTACCTTTCTTCTAATTACTACTGCAGACAGCATTGGATATCCCTTAAATCTTCTATCCTCTCTGTAACACCTACAACTGAGATCATTTACACCTCAGATGATGCTATCTGACTGTATGCATGCAGCCAGATGTGATGAGTCTTACTTTCAGCACCAAAGCCAATAGATATGGCATTAATAGAAGTGAGTTCATCTGCAGGATGCTGGGATGCTGAGACTCACACAAAGGGACTGAAGCTGACAAACCTCCAAAGTCTCATCTCTGATCTATCTTAATTTTTGCACTTCAGTGCCCCAGCGCACTCTGTGATGTAAGTGGGATCATGAAATTCTCTGCATCACCATGAAATTGTCCACAGTTGTTAATCTGTCATCCAGGGTCTGTTGGGGAGATTAATTTCTTCACAAAACCAGTTTACCTTCAAATTCCAGTAACATGTAAATTGAAGTAATGAGGGGAAGAGCTAGCTGATTTTCTTTAGTTCCTGCAGAACATAGGGTTTTCATTAGGGAAAAATATGATTCCACCAATTTCATACTTTTTTTTTCAAACACTTTTGTCACCATCTGAATGGATCTTTTAAAGTGTTTGTGCTTGTTGCCAGATCACCCAGTGCAACAGTACTCGCGGCCTCTTTTATCCAAGTTAAACACTGGTGAGCATATTGCAAAGCCAATATTTATTTAGTATCTAATCAGGCTTGTTAAATTATCCAGGCCCTGCCAAGATCAGCAATGTAATTTGAGCTCCACACTCACCCACCACCGCCATTCAACTGGTTCTGGGTAGGAGCTGAACACGCTGATAGACTGCCATGGCCATTAGGATTCAGAGGTGATCATTTATCACAGCAAACGAGTAGGAGTTGTGTTTTCTATTTTCTGTGCACCGTTAGGCCTGGGGTGTTTGCACTTCATGGATCTCCCTCTGACTAAATCCATTTGGAAAGTTGATTTCAATTGAGCTGAACCAGTTTCAGCCCAGACTTCAAGCCAACACATGACAAACCTTTGTAGTCACAAAGAGGACGTCGTTGTGGAGTTGTTGTGAGTTGTGTTCCAAATGCCACGTGTTGTCAGCCCTGTTCATGCTGTAATAAAGCTTTATTTAGGAAAGGGAAGGATATTCCTTTGATGTTCTGTCCATATTGTGTTTAAACCAAGACTCTACTTAGGACAGCTAAAACGGGAGAAGAAACAGTACAAAACAACACAGGAGAGTTGGCCAAAAGGTGGCAACAGGTTGGTAGATAAAATATTCACCCAAGTCACAGGAAATTCCATTTCAAGTAATTCATCTGAATTAGGCAGAGGAAGAGCCTTAGCAGAGGGTTGGAAAAGACTTTTATGACTTACACAGATAATGACTGAGGTCCCTGACAGCTAGAAAATGTCTGTTCTTGGAGGAAATCTCGTACTTCCACTGCGTCAGAAATTCAGATGGAAAAACCTCCCCTGAAGAAAGCATCACCAGGACCTTTTATGTTCCTAAGAAAATGTTCTATTTCAACATATCCACCTTTTCCAAACTACAAAAGGGAAATCAAAATATCCCTAAACAGTATCAACATATTTCTCAAACAGCCAGTCGCTGGATTCATCTGTCCAACATTGACATGTGAAAGTTCGTTGGGCAACTGTTATGAACAGAAGGTTTTAGCAAGTTAGAGAGCATATATCCAGCATGTTGTCAGTAGGCCTTATCCTTTTCTAGAAGGAAGATAAAATGGTGAGGTAGGAGAGTCTCATCCTGACCTTTCTTTATTACAATTCTATTCTGATATTATATATCGTTCAGTACTTTCAAACACAACAGCACTCTGATGTGTTACCCAATAAAATCTCAGCTCAGAAAATATCCAAAATTGAGCAAATGAATCTAGATGAGTTAAATTACTGTGGTTTTAAGGAACTTAAGTCACATGTAAATTCTCAGTCCTAAACTTTGTGCTCAGAAGGGTGGTGGTACTTGGAGGAAATCCCTCTGAAGTTATTGCAGCTAGGAATGAACCCTGAAGTTCTCTGAATGGGATGAGCTCTAGGTTTGGGGTCATGTGGCTTCCCACTTGTGAGAAAATCCAGAGGAAATTCAGATGTACTGAAATAGACACTATAAAGAAATAGATCAAGGCAACTCATGCCCACAAGATCTTTGTGTCTTTAAACACAAATCCAAGTGCCTTACCTTTACATGACACAGCACTGTTGGACTAGAGCTCAGATCTCTGCTCACAGCAGTCACCATCATGCCTACACAACACTCCTGTCAATCATCACCATGATCTACAGCCATCCATCATGATTTACAGTTCCATCAAGATCTACATGATCTTGAATTCCCACAGTCCACAGACTCCTCTATCTTCCCTTTGTTTCCCCGCAGGATTCCCGCGGTCTGAGAGGCGGCAGACAGCCCAGGCATCTTCCAAAAAGCTGGCCTAGGCTGCTCCCTCCCTGCTGATTCATAAACTGGAATGGCAGTCATTCCTAGGTGCTGCCTCAACAGCCCTCTCACACAGGCTTATGATCAGCTGCAGGAGCCTTTATTTTCTTGTGGTCAACCACTCTCCCCTGAAAAGTCTCTGGAGGAAGCATTATATTTCCTCACACAGGCTTTGAACTTCTGGATTAGCACTTTCCTTTGCAGCCTGAGCACTTCCTGCACAGAAGGAATTTGTTCTGCAGCCTTTGGGGAAACCTTGGGTTAACACGAATGAGTGAAATCTGACAGCAAGAGGCCATTTCCAGTTCCCCTCATCCTAACAGCCCACGTTTTACCTCCTCCCAGGTTTAAGTCCTGATGCAAGATGAGCTAAGAGCTTTGTGAGACTCCTGCCCTACAGAATAAGGCAAGGCAGCTTAAATTTATTTCACTGAGGGTTGAATCACCTTAAAGAATCTTGTAGCTCTCTGATGGAAGAGATCAGCCATCACAAAGCAGCTCACTTGGGGTAAATTGTTACCTTAAAATTTAAAATTTCTGGATTCATCCCTCTGTATGTTATGTTGCATCGAATGAACTTGCAGTGGTGTGTGCATGCTCCATCCACAGTGGAGTAAAGACTGGAAAACACCTAGTACTCAAATATTTGTACTAAAATATTCTTAAGAGCATTTGAAAAAATATTTTTAAATATTAAGGTGAAATGAAGTCTTTAAAACTTATGTGCTTGCCCCTGATTTGGTCAGAACTTAGGAGAAAGAAAAAAAATTGCATTAATGTAAGTCTTCAGGACAAGTTCTCTGTAGTCTAACAGGAAGGTCAAAGGTCAAGAGCATGACCCTCATGGCACAGCTGAGGTCTCAGCAGTTGTTTCTCTCCCTGGAACTACTTTACCTACTAGGTTTTGAATCATGCTCAGGTCATGCAGATTCCTCCTTGTTGGCATTACCTGGGTTTCACCTTTCATTATTATCATGTGGATGGATTCAGTTATGTCTTACTGTACACAAGGACTGTCTTAGTGTTAGACCTGAATTTATAAAACAAGAAGAAGTATATGTACAGGCATTTCATGCTTTCAAACCTGAAATGGAATTATTTCCATTTAAATTGTTGAGGATGGGATTTACTTAAAAATTATTCAAGTCCCTGGTTTTATTGCTGACATGATTTCTGCCATCTTCTCAATGCAAGAATATACTTGAGAAAAAGAGCAAGATGTTCTCTGTGATGACACTAGCCTAACGTAGAAAATCCCCAGCATTCAGTAAAAACCCAGTATGAATTGAACATGAACACAAGCAGACTGTTTTTCAAATAGCCTCTGAATTGAGCTTTCCAGGAAAAGAAACCTGGAAAAACTGAACATCTTCTGTTGGAGGCCGTGTGGGTTGGGTTCTGTTCCACCGCCAATGGAGTAATTTCCTTCCTGATTCCTCTTGTTGCACCTTGAGCCACCTCCATGGGATGGGCAGCCTGCTTCTGTATTGAGCACACAGTTTGGACACCTAAGGAGCCTTTGATCAAATGGGGAAAATTCTTTCCATTTTGCAGAAGGAAGATCCAGAAACATCAATGGCTGGAGTAACAAACCTCTCACTGAGATTTTGTTTCCTGGATGCAAAAAAACATCGCCTCCATGGTGTGTCTAAATGGTCTGGAAACCCTCAGCTCCCCATACTGGGACAGAGCATATTGTGGTGTCCTGAGGAGTGAAAACCTAGCAGTTTTATCAAGGAATACAGCCTGGTTAATAAGGGGGATCCTACATGCTTTTTAGAGAAAATTCAGTTAAATTCAATTTTTCAACACGTCTCACTTTTTCTCAAAAACTCTTTAATGAGAATATTTCTACTCCATTTTGAGATCGTGTTTTAAGTAGATTGGGCTAGGAATAGGACAAATGCATAAAAACAAGGAGGGAAAAGAGGAGGCAGACACTTTCCAATACAAATAATCCAGCTGTCCCAGAAACATGATCAACAAGTGAACAGGAATTGCAGAGGATGGCTGCTTGCACTTCTGGCCATTAATCTGGACACCAGGTGAGGTTCAAGTCCCTGTTATATTCTTGTAGACCAGGGCATATTACTAATTCCCCGTTCCACAACTCCTTCTTGATGTCCACATAGACCCTGTTTCTGTCCCACATGTGGAATCCAACCTCACAGACCCACTCCCCTGCAAAGCAGATGAGAGTGGGGCAAGGGCTTTCAGGAGCAGACTAGGTCACAGGAGAAAAAAAGAGCGAGCCTAAAACTGGCACTTTTCATTTCATTGGCAACCCTTGTTGCATTTTTCTTTCTCTTTCCTCCTCCTCACACTTGCTTGTTCAGGAAATGAGGAACGGCGGAATTTGTGGATTAGAATTGGCTGCAAATGTTCTGCTAACACTTCTTTCCTAGAAAGAGCCCTGATTCACCAAGCTGAAGCCATTTTCTTCAGCTTTTTTTTAAAAATGTCATTAAAAGAATGGGGGGGGGAAGGTGTTTTGTATTTCTATAGAGCTTTGAGCTTCTTTGAAGAAAATAGTTTACTTTCGCTTTGAAATGGCTCTTTCTTTAACATTCTTATTAGCCTTTTTATTTCATTTTCATATCTCAGATCGCCCATCCTGAATTTTTCAGAGATTCCTGGACTACAAAATTTGTCAAGTTTTGACAGAAAAGCTTCTAAAATCTGAAGTTCTCACAGGACAAAAGGAAGTTTCACAACCAGCTCTATTTTAATATTATGATTATTTTCTTTGTGTGTCTGGGGTGGAGGAGATTTTATGGAAATCTGATTGAAAAATGTTCGCTGGATCTAGCCACATCCTGCGTTCTTTGTCCCACAGCAAATCCAGAGTGACTTGAATAATCTTCATGGCTTTGCAGGCTGCGCTGAGATAAACAAGAGCAGAATAATTTGTCATGATATCCCTAGAAGAAAAACAAGTTTAGATGTCACATCATATTCATTTCTGAACACAGAAGAGTGTTGCTCTCTTTCAATTGTTAGTCCAGCCTTGGCAGGCTCACCAAATCCTGCCTGCAAAGTCTGTCAAGAAAAGTGGTTACACTATTAGTTTTGAAATGTGTCCTTCCACGTTGGGAAGTACTGAGCCTCCCAAAGTGGGGTACAATGAAAATGAATGCAGAGTTTACATTGGTCATGGATCAAACTGGAAGGCAACACAAGAATTTTTCTTCTTTGAGGGCTTTGAGCATTCACTCAATGGTACCACTGAGTAGGCCAGCCTGACGCAATTCAACAAATATTTCTTCTGCAGGTGGTTCTGGAGGTGGCAGGGACTTCTGAAATGGAGGGAATGGGAGGGCAATCCTCACTTCTTCCTCTCTTCTACCTTCATGCCAGAGTGCTGAACTCCAAACTCTCAGCTGCTGTCGTCTTGTTGGTTGTGGTAGAACATCTGAAGAGTAAGTTCAGAATAGACACTGTGGTTTTCATCTGTGAACATTTGTGCGATAAAGGTGTTTTGACAATAGGCACAGAACCACAGAATCACCAGGTTGGAAAAGACTTTTGAGATCATCGAGTCCAGCCATACCTGTCCTCTGCTAAACCATATCCCTGAGCACCTCCTCTACCCATCTTTTGAATGCATCCAGGGCCGGTGCCTCAACCCCCTCCCTGGGCAGCCTGTTCCAGTGCCTGATAATGAAGAACTTTTTCCTAATATCTAATCTAAACCTGCCCTGGCACAGCTTGAGTCCATTCCCCTTATCCTATCACCTGTCACTTGGGCAAAGAGACTGACACCCATCTCTCAATAACCTCCTTTCACATAATGGTAGGCAGTGATAAGGTCTCCCCTCAGCCTCCTCTATTCCAACCCAAACATCCCCAGCTCCCTGAATGTTCCTCGTATGATTTGCCATCCAGCCCCTTCCCCAGCCTGGTTGCCCTTCTCTGGACTCGCTTCAGGACCTCAATGTCCTTCTTATGGTGAGGAGCCCAGAACTGGACACAGTGCTTGAGGTGCAGCCTCACCAATGCTGAGTACAGGGGAACAATCAATTCCCTGGACCTGCTGGCTTCTCTGTTTCTGATACAAGCCAAGATGCTGTTGGCCTTCTTGGCCGCCTGGGCACACTGCTGGCTCATATTCAGTCAGCAGTCAGCCAACACCCCCAAGTCCTCCTCCACCAGGCAGTTTTCCAGCCGCTCTTCCTCAAGCCTGTAGCACTGCCTGGGGTTGTTATGTCCCAAGTGCTGGACTCTTTGTTAAAAACAAAAGACAAAGAGAACATTAAGAAAAAAACCAGAGACAAACAAAATATACCACCTGAAAACTGGCCTATCGAGAGATAATTAAGTCCATGGCCACATGAATCCATATGGGATTTACTAGGAAAGATAAGTGTGCCCAAAGAAATCACAGCTCCAGAAATGGATTTGATTGTACCATTTTGTTTCCTTCTTCTTTTGGTTTGGATATGGTTGGGGTTTGTGTTGACTTTTTGGTTTTGTGTGTGTTTGGGTTTGTGTTTTTTTAAATCTACTTCAGCATGCTTTTCTCAGAATTGAATCTTTCATGTAGCTCGAGCTGATGTGAAATAAAATGACAAAAAGCAGCATTTTGGAAGTGAGACTACTTCTCGCAATAGAGAAAGGAAAACTTCACCTCCCATGAGGCACTGCAACAGTTCAGGGAGATGACATGTCCCTGCTCATCTGGCCTGAAACTCATCAGCCTAAATTTTTAGAACTGTGTTCCATTAAAGCTTTGATCTTGTGGATTTTTCATTCCTGTTTTAAAGGGCTGTAAATATTAAATTATCCAGATTTCCCATAGGAGGGAAATTTAATTTCCAATTTTCATAATGTTTACATTAGCAGAAGAACCACTTTCTGTTTTAATATTTGGATTAATAAATTCTGGAAAAGCAATGTCCCACTACCTAACACAACCCCAAAACAGCTCTTTACGATTCTAGTGTGCCAGTTTCACCAGAGCCTTTCTTGGGAAAGGTCACACTGCTCTGGGCTGGAATTTACAATCAAAACCAAAGGAGAACAGACACATTTAAAAACAGGTAGAAGTGTGTTGTATCTAAAAGATGAAAGACATAGTTTTCAAATTAATAAAATGAAGCCTTGATGTCTCAGTTCATATAGTTAACTATTGGGCTCCTATACATTGAGAACTTTAACTTCTGGTCATTTCTTTTTTAAAGAGGATGAACTTCATGTGTGGACTGGACACATTTTTGCCATCTCCAATCTATACAGGACAGGGAAATTCATTACAGCACAACTAAGACAGCAAAACCCTTCCAGGAGGGTGAGTGATGTACAGGACTTTGCTGTCTTCATGTTGGGATCATTAGGTGGTTGGCACTATAAACATGTAGAACACTGCTACTGGGTTGCTACTGTTTTCTCACTCCAGCAGCCACCATGTTTTAATGGTAAAGTCTTGGTATACTTAGGGAAGATGATGGAAAATACTGAATTGTGAGCAATTTTCATTGCCAAAGAATATTCTAATTTTTTTTTCAGGTCATTCACCAAGTCTGAGGTTAGACTTCACAGAAATTTATAATAAAACATTTCCCCTACAAAACTGGAGGGGCTTGAACTCAATCAGCAATTACTAATGATGTTTATTCATGTTATGGTATTTATTTAGCTGCATAAAGTATGCTGGGGATTAGAATTTCTCCTGGCAAGTCCTGCAAATGTGTCAAGGAAAAATCTCTATTCTGAACTCTGCCAGTGTAAAGTCAGAATAGACTGTGTTTGCATTATTTGCCCTCGAGCAAATATATCTAGTGAATTGGAAGTGTGCAGTTTGCACACAACAGTAAAACCCAGCAGAAAAGTGGAATTCCTTTTGTGTCAGCCTAAGGTGCTTCTGTGTCTCTTGTCAGCATGGGACCTCCTAAGTCTGAAATATACTTCTTTCTGTAATTCCCGTGCTCTCCAGGGAAAGGTCATTATCCATATTTACCAAAAAACAAAATGAGGTGACAAGATTAAGGCCTTTTTTAAATTTATTTTTTTAAGCAACAAAGATGCTTTGCTTATATTTATTTTATCCTAAATTAGTCCTTTTTTGTACCTTTAAAAATCCTCCTCATCCAATCTGCCCAGCATAGAACATCAGATTGCATTAGAACCAAGTATCAAATGACTGAAGGCTTAACCAGTTGACTGATGCTGGTAGACCATGAAAAACACATTCAAAAGCTTCAGGAGAAACAGGAACACATAAAACTTTCTATAGTTATGAGAGGTATGTACTCCATAACATGTGTGGGTCTCTTCCAGACTGATTTCTTTAGGATTTTGTATGCTAAAGGCACAGGTGAGGAGACTTCTAGTAACTCACCTTTGAGTGTAGGATGCTGTGTTGTAACATGGTCACATGTAAGAACATGGTTGTAACATGTAACAGCTACAAGTAAGAACTTAGGTTTCTCCCATGCATGATTCCCCAACTGACTTGGTTTGCTGAGACCATGGTGTGGACTTGGCCTTAGCCATGGGGGGGGATGTAAAGCAGAAACCAGTAGTGTGAGTCCTAAGATGTGAGATTTATCTGTGATTTTGCATCAGTTCATTCTGGATCTCATCCTTTGTCTGGTGTAAAAGCACATGGCTCTAAGGCAAATGCAAATACATCATGTTACATGACAAGTGGCCTCTAACATCACAGAAGCAACAGCAGACTTTTACTAGTACACAGGAGCAGAAAAACATGCTACAACCATTCAAAAATTTGAGGCCATGGGGTATGTGAATTTTGAATATTTGAATTTACATTACTTCCAGCACCTCAGATAGTGTTGATGAGGAAGGCAATGGAAAGGAAGGTTTGGTTTAAGTGAAAACACAAGTCACCTCCCAGAAGATTCCTTTCACCTGATTTCCACTCTAGAAAGATAAACCTCTATTTCTTGTTTCAAGTTTTTGTGGGTTTCTATAATGTCATCTATTTGCTATTTACATAATAAATTCCCTGATGTCCTGCTGTTAACATTCAGAACCCACCAGAGAAATGGGGAAGGAAGGAAAACAGATGGCAACCATGCATCATGAAGCAGTAGTACTGCAGTGCAGACTTCCCCAAGTCATCTTATATCCCATATTCCCAGGACACATCCTCCACCTTATATCAGGGGTCCATGAGATAATGAAGTGTACATCCTGCAGTATCACCTTGCAACTGTCCACACAATCTTTTAAGATATTATAAGGTCAATTTGTGGCACTGTAAAAACACAATGATAATGTTTCTAAGATCAGAATTAATATTTTTATAGATTTAGCAGCATGAGGAAATGCCAATATTTTCAATATTTCCAATTTTGTGCTTCAAATACAATCACCTCATTGCCAAGTATTTAAAGGAGTGGAAATACAAGCCATGGCTTTACTCTTTCACTGCAGGAACTGTTACACCCTTTCTGAAGTCATTAATCCACAAATGTGAGTGAGGCAAATGTGAAGTGGGCAAAACTTCTTTCATCACATTTTGGTTCATGGCCTGCCTTCTCCAGGATGGGGAATGTCAAACCATCAGCAGCCCCTGTAGCTGTCCTAGGAGCAGCGTGTAGATATAACTCTGGCACGTGGAGTCTGGCTTGGAGAGAGAAAGAACAGGGACACAACTTTATATTTTTTAAAAACCTTTTCCTTCAGTTGTAATTTAATATCTCATTTCTACACCCCTACTAAGCCCATAGCCAAATAGAACCCGTATGAGCGTGTGCCATTTGATTGACATCACTGGAGAAAATTATTGGTCCCAGTTTAAGTTTTAGAAACATGTGGACCATCTAAGATTATAATATCAGTGTCAACTTATCGATCAGCTTGATTCATCCAGTACAATTATGACAGAATATTGGAGAGGGTTCAGAGGAGGGCAACAAAGATGATTAGAGGGCTGGAGCACCTGCCCTACACAGAGAGGCTGAGGGAGCTGGGTTTGTTCAGCCTGGAGAAGAGAAGGCTGCAGGGGGACCTCATTGCAGCCTTCCAGTACCTGAAGGGAGCTTATAAGCAGGAGGGGATTCAACTTTTTAAAAGGGCAGATAATGGCAGGACAAGGGGGAATGGATTAAAACTAAAGGAAGGAAGGTTTAGATTAGATATTAGGGGGAAGTTTTTTACAGAGAGAGTGGTGAGGGGCTGGAAGGGGCTGCCCAGAGAAGTAGTGGATGCCCCATCCCTGGAGGTGTTCATGGCCAGGTTGGGTGGGGCCCTGGGCAACCTTGTGAAGATCCAGGCCTGAGGTCGGTGTCCCTGCCTGTGGCAGGGGGGGTTGGAGCTCTGTGATCCTTGGGGTCCATTCCAACCCATGCCATTCTATGATTCTATGATTATATATATATTTATATATATGTATATATGAGTACAATATGGTTATTTAATCTGGGACACTTGCTGTTCAAAATCATGCTCAAGTAGAAATCTGCACTTTTATTGTGTCCTCTCCTCTACCTTGTCAAGCCTGGGCATATTTAAAGGATAAAAGATCAGGATAAATCAGTAATGAGTGTAGAGAAGACTAATGTAAAAAGTCGCCAAGAATAACAGGGTGAATGTCTCTGTGGAAACCACATCCTTTGAAATATCTATCCTGCAATCTTATGCCCTCAAATTTCATTATCCTATCTGGTGTGTGTGTGTGTCACTTCAACTTATTCATTGAAGAATCCCCAAATGCACTGTCATACATTTGGGAGGGATGTGCTGCAGATAATTATAAGAGGGAATAAAATTTTCCCTGTACTGTGAAGGAATGGTGAGAAAGGGGTGCATTTATGGTTTTGCTTTTTCTATAATACTCTTGTCTGTGGGTTGTACCACTGCATTACCAAGAACAGCCATCAAGCATGAAAAGAAATTGTCTCTCACTCTTCCCATTTCATCCTTCTATATACTGCTGCTGTAATTGTCCTGTGATACATGAATCCCAGTCTGAGAGATATGTCTTTAAGTTGTGGGATTTGGAGGACTACCTGCCACCATCTTTTCAGTCCTCTTTGATATTCATGTGACATGAGCACAGCAGCTACATAAATTTCTGAGGAAGTCACTGTAAGGTTAGGTGGTGCCACGCACATGTAGCTCCAGTGTACTCAAACACATCCAAATGAGTCATGCCCATTTCAACAAAGACACATATAGCTATTATCCCTACCAGGTGGCTCTTACAGTTCCAAATTCATCCATGGAAATGATAAAGGCATCACTGATATCCTCCTAGACTGACATCCACCTGGACTTACACATGGAGAAAGCATTTGTGGACAAATACACACACTCACAAAATTTTGAAATTATGGCTAAATCCATATTCTGAAGGCTTTTGTTGGGATGTTAGGAAAAGTATCTACACTGTGGGATTGTTCTGGCCAAACCACTACATTGGAAATGGGACTGATTTAACCAAATATAGTGAAAGGCTTTTGCGGCTGAACTAGCCACCAAAGCTGAACTAGCCACCAAAGCTGAACTTTGCTTCCCTTGGATTCAAAGAAGAGCTGGTCAATACAGTTTAAGCTATGATTCATTCTCTCCTAAAATAGAATTCTAAACTGGATCTAAAAGTGGCTATTTCTTTTTGTTGACTATAAATGGAGCCTGGCTCAACAGTAGCTAACTATGTGGCACTTACCCAAATCTAGGTGAGGAGAAGAGAACCTCAGATAGTTTCATTTAGTTATTTGTAATGAGCTATCCTTCTTCTTGAAGCTGTCTTTGGAAATAGTATCTCTTGCAGGAAATCACAGAATCACAGAATTGTAGGGGTTGGAAGGGACCTCCAGAGATCGAGCCCAAACCTAGTACAGGGCACACAGGTCAGTGTCCAGACGGGTCTGGAATATCTCCAGAGAAGGAGACTCCACACCCCCCTGGGCAGCCTGTCCCAGGGCTCCCTCACCCTCACTGTGTAAAAGTTCTTCTGCATATTGGTGCAGAACTCCCTGTGCTCCAACTTGGAGCCATTGCCCCTTGAGCTGCCTCCACAGACCACAGAAAAGAGGCTGGCCATTTCCCACCTTGTCCCATACTTCAGGTATTGATAAATATTAATAAAATGAAAAATACCCTCCATGAAAATCACATCCATCACAAAGACCCAGTGTGCTGCATCTTGCATGCAGAAATCCTGGGGCAAGGATGCTCTCTGAATAGTTGGAGAGGTGCTTTTTGTAAGATGGAATCCTTACGTGCCCACACAACTAGGCAGGAATAGTTTCATAGAATCATAAAATCACAGAATGCATTAGGTTGGAAGGCACCTTTAAAGGCCATCTAGTCCCACCCCGTGCAGTGAGCAGGGACATATTTAACTAGAGCAGGTTGCTCAGAGCTTCATCAAGCCTGACCTTGAGTGTCTTCAGGAAAAGAACATCTTCAACATATAGCAAAAGTCTTGACAGTTCAGGACACTATAAAATTTTGTGGGTGATCCTTCTCTTTGATATTATTTTTTATAATGTATCCCAATGCACTCTGCAAAATTTACAATCAACCTACAAGAGAATCATTCTTATCTCCTGTCTTTCTGGGAGATATTTTGTTAGAGACACTAAGCAAGAGCTTGATTCACCTGAACAGGAGCAGTTCCAGTCGTTTGGCACACCAGGCATGGGATTGATTTTCCCAGAGCAAGACAAATACTGGGTTTTGCATGTAGGTGTTTAGAAGTGAGCTGGAGTCCAGGCTCAGATTATAATCAGTGGAGGGTTAGTCAATACAGCCAACAAAGCCTAGCAAGCAACTTCTAACACACAGGGACTCAATTCACCTGTCTAAATACAAACACCTTATGCCATTTGAGAGGGTCTGAGACACCCACACAGATATTGTGTCTGGCAGATTGACAGAGGGTTTACAGGCTTTCCTCACCCCTGTGAGGTGGAAACATGGAGGTTAGGAGGGATACCAAAGTGATACTAGCCACCTCTATGTTTAAATGAAGAACAGAGCTTTGCAATTGGGATGGATAGCCAGCATCCCAGATAAACCCTGGGATTATGAAAAGCTCAGAAACCTAGGATACTTATGGACAGATAATTGTGGATGCCAAATCCTGGTTCTCCTAAAAACTATGTAGGATGAACCCCTGTATGTCACCTCCTCTATTAGCGATTCCCTATCCTGCAAAGCAGTTGTGTTACACTACGCTCTTCAGTGTGCTGTGGCACACTGAGTGTTAAGACTCAACCTCTATTGGCTACCGTGAGAATTTAGATCCTCACCACACATATAGGCAATGTTTCATTCTCTCCATGGCCATAAAAGGAGTTACAATAAATTAGCTCAGCTGTAGGCAACTATGTTGTGGATTTGCACTTTCTCATGTGTAGGCATATCAATTTAGGAATCTTAATCTGTGAGCTAAATACCACCCTGGATTAGTAACTTCTATTACTTTAAATCCAAGCTCCATCACACCCTTTGCAGTAGGCTTTGGAGCCAGAGTGGGCTGTAAAAGTGGTTGTAGGAAAATTAAGTTCTACATCTCCATCATCCTTTAAATGTTTTGTTGGTTTGCCTGAGAGTTGGCTGGAGGCAGGATAAGTAATAGGTGGGTTCAGCACTTTTTTAAATTATTATTTTTCAGTTTTCAGAGGGTTTTCACTGCAATGCACAGCACTCTGGGACATCTTTGTTCACATTACCGCTAATAGCTGCAATACGCAAAGAACAACTGCTGATGGGTTACTTCATAAACCTACTGCCACAGCCCCTGCAAACTATCTGAAGGCCCAGGTAATCTAATGTGTAATAACTCTTTACTCTTAACCACTAACTTATCTCAGAAACCATAACCAAGAGAGCTGCAACAAAGTGGAAGGACACAGAGGTTGGTAGAAAAGCATTTCTGGGTGAGAAAATATTGTAGAGTACTGAAGACTTTCTGCTGCTGACAGGCTCAGGTATCACCTGCCTTCTACTTACAAGCATACAAGCAGATTAGTATTCATTTGCGTATTCCCAGACTCTTTAGGTTGTGTGTGTAAGGGCAAAACTTCTAATATCACTACAGAGTTTTTGTTTATTAACCAACTCCATATCTGCCCTCCAGCAACTCACACAGAACCGAAGCAGCAACAACTGGTTTGTCTTGAAATTTATATGGCACAAAGCACCGGCAGCTCAAGAAATGAGAGAGCGTTTAGCTCTGTCCTGGGACTCATGAAAAGAAGTCAGAGACAAGTCAGTCATTGCCTAGAGCTGGGAAATAAAAAGGGACCTTTTCTATCTGTGCATTCAGCAATCGCTGCTTGCGCTGGGAACCTCCTGGCTTTCCCACTTCACCTAAAGCCTCCAGGTGTATTTTATAACCCTCATAATAGGTTTGGAACCTCAGTTCAGGAGTTTAATTTTCACGTACGATGCCATCTGCTGTCTGGACAGCCCTAAGGGGAATCCTTATTAAAATAACTCTGAAGCAGTAAAGCCATATGTGTAGCTTTACAGCTCATGGAAAGAATTATAGTCATTCAACCAATAAGAAGAAATGCTCTACAATGGCATGGCAACTTTTCTGTGTATGTAGGGCCTTTGGCTGAAAAGGAAGTTGTTCTCCAAAATGCACTGAGAAACTTTGAAGTAAAACCTTAATAGGCGACAATTAGTGCAATTAATAGCGTTTCAGTACAGCTGTGGGGCTTTAATATCACCTAGGAACCAGTTTGTATTTACCAATTGAGGAATGTGAAGAACATGATGTCACCAATGTCATCACCATCTGAGTCAGTCAACCAAAGCTTCCTTTATAATCAAGGGAGACCTATTCAATTTAGTCATTGGAGCTGAGGGTACCATTCCTAAAGTAATGTCTCAAGTTGAACTAATCATATCCTAAAGTACCTATTTCTATTTCCTATGAGATATATGAAGGACCATATCGACCTTTGCTGATTACACTGTAGACATATGCAATTTATAGAGGAGCTTTTTTCCCATGTCCTGAATCATTTCACATGAATTCCAGATTATTTTTACTTTGGCCTTATAGAATGCCATTTAGGCTGTCATTAGGTCACTGGGGTCAGAAAAAATCTCATCTGCCCACCCATATGATGACCGTAGGGAGGAACATTTGTAACATGGTTATAGCCACAGTAGCATGAAAGAATGGAGGAGACAATGGTTGCAGGCCAAAAGAGTTTCTTAGACTCATCAGTGTTAATGAAGAATAAAAGTGACAAACCGTTGGGGACAAGCCCTTCTTGTGACAGCAGGTGAAATTTAAATATTGTCTTCACTTTTAAATGAGGTCCAGGGTAGTGCACCTGAGAAGCTGCTGCTAATAATTCACTAGCTATGTTTCCATCTACTTGTCTCAAAACTATGTAAGGAATTACAATTTTCTGTGCTCAGAGTGAAGTTTGCTTCATGCTCCTCCAGTGGCATGAAGAAATAATATTTCCAGAATATTGGTTGAATGGGGGTGTTTGAAGTCAGGCTTAAACAGAGTGAGGGAGGGGCTCTGCAGACTGGTGGACATCACCCAAGAATGTGAAGACATTCTTGCCAATGTGAATTGAATCCACAAACACAGGTAAGCAGAAAGTGAGATGTTAATTGGGACAAAGGGATAAGCTGTAAGGGATAAGCTTAATCATAGATTCATTTTGATTGGAAAAGACCTTTAAGATCATTGAGTCTAACCATTAACTTAACACTGCCAAGTCCACCACTGAACCATGTACCTAAGCACCACATCCATGTGCGCTTTAAATATCTGCAGGGATGGTATCTCAAACACTTCCCTGGGTAGCCTGTTCTAATGATTGACAACCCTTTCAGTGAAGAACTTTTTCCTAACATCTATCAACCTAAACCTCCCCTTGCACACCTTGAGGCCATTTCATGCAGTCCTATTACTTCTTACTTGGGAGAATAGACCACCACCCACCTGCCTAAAACTTCTTTTCAGGTAGTTCTAGAGAGCCATAAGGTCTCCCCTCAGCTTCCTTTTCTCCAGGCTAAACAACTCTGGTTCGCTCAACCACTCTTCATAAGACTTGCCCTCTACCAAGTCTTTCTTTCATCAGCAATTGTCTTACAGCAACTGTCTTACAGCCTACGCCTCAAAAGATCTAAATACTTCCTCATTAAAAAGAAAAAACCCACCAAAAAACAAAAAAACCCCCAATCCCAAAAACCCAAAACCAAACAAAAACAGATATATATTTCTTTAACCGATTGAAGTAGTAAAGATGGGCCCAGTCTTTATTTTCCTCTGAGTTACTCTACTTGTGACCACCTAGAAAATAAGAGGTAGATGACCTTGCAAAGGCTGTAAAATGCTAAAAAATAAATGGGGAATATGGAGTAAAATTTCTGAACTTCTCTGAGCCTTGTAAACATGCTAGCTCTGCACAGAGCTTAGCATCCCAGCTCATTCCTGATTTTTCTGTTGCAAAATATTTTAACTTTTTTTCTTTCCAGTTTGGTGGAGAAATCTCTTCAAAACATATGTTACACATGAGGGTCTCAGAATGGTCCCTGCTCTGTGACTCAACTTGACTAGACCTTGCTTCCCACCTTGGCAGTGATGTGGTCTCACTTGGGTTCACAACCCCATTGATTAGGCACAACTCCTTGGCAAGATCCCTTTGGCTGCTCCCTATTATAGGCAGGGTTTGCTCAAACAAGGGAGCAGAGGACTTTGCAAGGTCTTTTGACCCCTATGGATTCTGCTGCAAGGTATGTTCACGCCCCAGCCACAGCCATAGCCAAAGCCTGTCTCCTGCCATATGACCCAGCACCGACTTTCACAGGCCACTTGTGTCCAATACAATCAAAGCAGAACAAAAATGTGAGAGAGATTATGGCTGTAGAGGAAAACACTCTACCAGTCCTCTCAGCTTTAATTAGGCAACTCGAGAGGAATTGTGGCTGCTGTCTGTGAAGTCCAGGGAATTTTACAGGCTTAAGTCACATTAGAAGCCAGGGAAATTCAGGTGGTCAAAACCAGCAATAATACAAGGATCACTATCATGATAAGCATATTCAAGGCATGAATGTGTAGAATATGTAAGGCAGGAGGATATTTCTTCCTTCTTTTCAGGGATTGGGAAGACCATCCTCCAAAATGTGAAACAGTTTGTAAAGAGCATATGGTTAAAGCCCCATTGCAATGAGGAACAAAATCTTAGTTTTTGTAAGCAGAATATCTATTCTTAGGTAATTTTAGCTTTACATCAAGATTTCACTTAAATTCAACTTGATGGCACATTGAGGCCATGGAATTGTATCTGCGTCTGTATCTGACTTTATTTCTTGTGCTCATTAGTCTGTGAAGTTAGTTAGAGGTAAGGCACCTAAAAACCCCTGTAGACTGAGCCTAGGACATTTGCTAATGCAAATCACTATAGATGTATTGACTAGCTAAAGTACTGATTTCAAATTTACAGATTACTAACGTTTATAATTAGAAGTCATCAAGACCCAATCAACACACTCTATCTTGCTTGCTATCAGTAAGCAAATGCTTCTTGGAACTGGCTCCCTTTATTTCCTAACCAGCTGGTATATTAATCCCAGAAATTCAATATTTGCTTAAGATAAAATGTCCTCCCAAGAGAAGTCAAAGCCAGAACGCTTCTGTCCTGAGCAAGCACAGGAAGAACCAGTGGGAAATGTTCTGCTTTTCCAGAGCTCAGCTCTGACAATGAGAACATGAAGGAAATAGCAAACAGATTGAAAAGAGGAAGAAAAATATGCAAAAAATGTGATTGTGGAAAGAAAAATGGGTGTGGGGTGAGTTGCACATAATGCAGTGTGACAACTTTTGAGCTCCAGGAATTGTTCAAGGAATTTCAAACTCTCCTTTGTGGAAAATTTGGTCTCATATGTCCACGTGCTTTCTGATGGAGCCACTAGTACTCCATCAGATTGACAAATGGTGTCTCTAATCTGGTAGCATTAGTTACCATGGACAGTTATAAAGTTTACACTGATGGAAAAGGTTTTATCCGGCAGTAATGTGAGTAATAACAACACTGACAGTCCAGGGCAAGTCATCTCTTTTTTCATATAAACTTAAATAACTATATTCTTATAACTCCCACCTCCTGTGTCATCTGGATTAAGCTAATAGGGGTACATCATGGCAGGTTACAAACCCATCTTCAATTGCCAAGTAGATATGTCTTTAAAATTTCTCTGAGGCATTTTGTAGCAGGTCTATGACAAGTATAAGCAGAGAATCCAAATGTTTCAACTCATGATCACACCCAACTACAGTGGGTTTCCTTCAATGCTAACATTAGAGACCTCCTTTCCAGAGAAAAATGAAAGTAAATCATGCACATACGCAAAACCAGACTGCATTCAGACTGTTTAGGATGTGATGAGATGTCTCTTAGAGGGGTTATAGATTAGATACAATTAAGAAGGACTATGGTAATGTAAAGAAACCCACCTCAAAAAGCTATCCTAACAGGATGACAAGAACACCTGGAAACCCAAAGTGTGCTCTTACTTGGCTCTTCCCCTTCCTGGTAGTCTAGTGTTTTGAAAACATCACAGTGGAAAAAGGAGGTGAACATGTCCCTGATTTCTAACTTGCCCTCTGACCTGTACAAAAAGCATGCTGTGAAAATTCATACTTTACTCTCATCATTACTTCACCAGATGAAAACTTTTTCTACCTGAATTCTCTGCTCCCTTCCTAGTGCAAACTCAGTGGTACCATGGCAAGTGAGTTACTTGTGTTAGGAAACTTTGTATCTCAGCAAAAAATTCTGGAAACCTTTATTCATCACCAAATTAAGGGACAAATATATATCCTGGGGAGAGGGATAAGGTTGGGCTAGACTTAGAACTAAGTCTGGCTGAAAGTGGAGTCATAAGAGACTACTGAGCACTGCACTGACATCCACTCCAGGTACAGTTTTGGGACCCTCACTACAAGAAGGACATTGAGATGATGGAGCGTGTTCAGAGAAGGGCAACGAAGCTGGTGAAGGGTTTGGCACACAAGTCCTATGAGGAGCAGCTGAGGGAATTGGGGCTTTTTAGTCTTAAGAAAAGGAGGCTGAGGGGAGACCTTATCCCTCTCTACAACTACCTGCAAGGCAGGTGCAGAGAGGTGGAGGTTGATCTCTTAGGTAACAAGCAATAGGATGAGAGGATATGGTTTCAAATTGCACCAGAGGAGATTTAGGTTAGATATCAGGATGAATTTATTTACTGAAAGGGTAATCAAGTGTTGGAACAGGCTGCCCAGGGAAGTGTCACCATCCCTGGAGGTATTTAAAAGGCCTGTAGATGTTGTGCTTGAGGACATGGTCTAGAGGTGGACTAGGCAGGGTTAGGCTGTGGTTGGACTCAGTGATCTTAAAGGTCTCTACCAACCTAAGTGGTTCTATTATTCTATGATAAACAAAACAAGACCACTTCTCTACTGGAGGACTGGATAAAGGGAAGGGAGCTCAGAAATCTAGTTTAAACACAGACACTGATATATGGAAGTGCCTTAATCTGGAGCTGCGTTTTCCTCCAGAGGGCAGTTCATTGCCTAAGTGCAAGCGTCTGAAATCCTGCTGGGCCTCCAGAAAAGGGCTGTGCAGTGTAAGAAGCTGCAAGTAGAACCATGGATTTCCAAAACAGTTTGATCATGCTCCTACTGAGCATAAACTGTCCAAAAATAGTCAGATCATTGCTCTATATTAACACTGCTTTGCAGTTACTATACAGATACATAGACCTATGTGTGCCCACAGGAGAGTATCTGCATATGCCCTAGCAATGGGAGTCTGTCTCTTATAGTTTGATGCCGAGTGCAATTTGAGATATTATATTAGCCAAGACATGTACATGGGCCTTGCCAATTCAACAGAGGATCTATCAGAAGCCTCCTCCTCCCTGGCAAGTAGGAGGAGTTCAGAGAGAAGAGCCCAGAGTGTTTTAAATGATCCCAGACATCTCTGGGCAATTGAATCTCACACTAGACACCAAAACTCCTTATGGATCGTAGATGGATGATGGATAGCTAGCAGTCTAGATCAGCAGTCTAGATTAATTCAGCTGACAAAATGCAGGTCTTTGCTTTAGGGAGAAATGTACAGCTTAACCTTATGAACTAGATGTCTCTCAATTTATAATGAGGTCAGAGATAGCCAGCCCCCAGGTAACTAACTACCTTCATGTGGATGAAAAGCTGAATGAGGAGGTAAAGATCATCCCCAAGGGGTTCTTTACTTCACATGCCTAAAGAGAAAAGGCAATCAGGCTTCCCTGAACATCTCTCTTATTAAGAATTTATCTATCTTTTCCTACTGCCTCTTTCCATAGAACACTGAAGCACTTCATGACCATAAATATATATGCCCTAGAACATCCTCTATAAAGCTGGAAACCATTTTCATCTCAATCCCACAAGGGAAGTGAGAGTTTTTCTGTGATCTGTCCAGGACCATGTCAAGAAGTCTTTAGCAAGGGTCTGCAATACAAATTTCATTGCACCCATGCCCAAAGAGCAACCCACCTTGAATTCCTGAAGCTGCAAGAACTGTGATCAGGTGGGTGTTACAGATGAAGGAGCCTGGCACATGAGGGTCATGGGCTTTTCTAAGACCACACAATGATTTTCCTAGAGACCCCTTCCCAACCAGATGCACTGAGGACAACAAAACCCACTGGACAGTGAGGCAAAATCAATTGCTGCCACACAATGCAGACTGAAAATACAGTAGGGTGATGGAAAAAAGCAAAAGGAGATGAAAGCTTGAAAAACTTTGGATGAAGGAAGGGAAACTGCAACGTGATACCCCGTGCCAGGCAGTTGGCCCAGGGCCAGGCTGTAATGAGGACCATCGCCCCTTCTCGCTGCGCCGCTGTTTGACCATGAACCTGGGTGTTCCAGCAGCAGCATGTGAAAATATTTAGTCTGCTGCAGAAGGGAATGTTTGGGAAAAGAGATAGGAAGGCCTGCATTCCTCCAACCCCACAGCCCGGTCCTCCCCACATTCCCTGGAACCCTGCCAGTGCTCAGACTGGACAAGGATTTTTGGGACCTTTTCTTATTTCTCTGTTTTCCACTCAGAAGCAAGTGTTGCCATCAAATTAGCCCTTCAGTCAAAAAATCAGAGGTGAAGAAACTGCTGGGTGGATGGGAAAGAGTTGTGAGGAGGGGGTGAAAATCCCCTTCTTCTCTAAGCTTCTCTCTGTCTTTGAACCACCTATCTGGGCAGGCAGCTTTACTAGACAAAGTCAGTCATCTTATCTTCCAGAGCCCAACATAAAATAGCCCAGTCTTGGCCCTGACACCTAAAACTGACTAAAACAGACATTCTTCTGGGACCAACAATTTAAAAAACCCCAACAACTTACAATTTACTTTTCCTGTTTTAGAGGTGGGTTGCAAATGCTGTGCACCAGCTCAAAAGGTATTCCAAGAAGAGAGCTGGGACACCTGCATGGCTCCCAGAAGCCAATGTCCAAGAGCAATTGTCCCACAAAGACAGCTAGTCAACAAATGAAATTCGTTCTTTGTTCAAAGCAATTGGCTGTAGAAGATTAAATGAGCTGCTGATAGGACTCAGCCAGGTTGTTTCTGCTTTCTCTGAACAGCTTCATTGCTCAGTTCATCCACAGATCACCTGTGAAATGAAAGAATAAACCACAGTGGTGTAAACTGGGTGCAGAAGAATTTTCTCTCCCATTAGTATGTTGTGAGGACACTTTGGATACGTCTTGCCAACAACAATAACCAAAAAAAAAGAACCAAAAAAAACCCCAAAACAAAACAAACAAAAAATCATCACCAGGGAACATTCCCAGGCTCCAGAATTCAATCCCTCAGGTAAATCACTGCAATAGTCCCCAGCATGCTTTTGGTCCAGACCAACAATCACACTCCCAAGCAGGTACACTTCAGAAATTAGCACCATCCAGGGACTGCTTCCCCACAGACAGTTAAGATGCAGACACCCTGTCTTGTAGACTATGGAGGTTTAATAACTTAAATGTGGTCAGAACACAGGCTTAGCTGGCCTCAGAGCCAGAGACATGCCTAAGCCAGAGCTTAGCTCTGATTCGTTTACTAGTGCAGATGAAGCCATTATTTGTTATTCTTCAGAAGAACTCGCCAGCCACAGGAATGGAGTTATCCATGGAAATCTAAAGGGGAAGCCTGGCCACAGTTGAACTGGTGGAGTTTTACTCTTAATGGCTTTCAGGAAAGGATTGTTTTGTGAAGCTTAATGAACTAAGAGAGGAGATCCCACGGACTGTTCAGCAAGCCTTTGATTTATGATTTGTCTTGTCTTCACTTCCAGCCTTTTCCCATACTTTGCAAGAAAACAGTATTTGCTAGAACAGGGTGAGAAGCATTTTCCCATTTGTTTGGAAATATCCATTTATGCAAAGCCATCCCCATTCTGATACAGAAGGCAACCAATGAAACTTGAAAACATACCATGCAATTAAATCCATGAACAAAGCAGGAGGTGGAAAGGGAGAGGTAACTTTGTTGGATCATTTATTCTAATTTCAGCTGCTTTTATTTGACATATGATGTTAAAAAAATAAAAGTTTGTGAGGATGCATTCCTTCATGGGAAGGTAAAAAGGGTGTGTTACAACCTACAGAAGCAATATTTTTAGGGGAAATTCAGAGTTTGGTAACTGACCTTGAAAAAAGTGAGGCAGAAAATGTAGCTCAGAAGTTTGGGACTGTCAGGCCATCTATGGATCTGAAGAGGAGAGGTTTTAAAAAGTCTGTTTCTCAGATATTCACTGTATTTTGAAAAATCAGGTCCTTTGGAAGTGGCTCACCTGGGGTCCCTTCACATCCTAATGTTTAGCAAACTTTCCTCTTTGTTAAAGAGACTCAAATAACAGTTGCGTTGATTTAGGCCCTGATTCTTCCCCACCTGGTCTAAGTCAAGAGTCACAGGAACTCAGTCAATGGCTTTCACTTGGCAAAGTTTCTTGAAGTGAGAGCATGCAGCGCCAACTGGAGATGCAAGAGTTACTGAGAGCAGAGAAGATCCCAAAAGCAAGGAAGGCATCACTTGTACAGGCAAGCCTTCCTCTGACCTTGGGATTTCAATGGTCTTCCCCCCTTATACCCTACAGAGTTTTTACTCAGGAATACAGGTGAGGGTAAGCCTGCTCTGCAATGAAATTCACAGAATCACAGCATGTTAGGGGGTTGGAAGGGACCTCCAAAGATCACCTAGTCCAATCTGCTTTGCACGTGAAAAGTGCCAAAGTCAGAAGAGTTGTCTTATCTTTGCAACCTTCATGGTGAGACATGGAGAAACAGGGTCTGCATAGCATTAAATGTGGGCAAATTCTACTTACTTCAACTGCAACCCCAGTCACAGCGTCCAGGAGGGCAACCTAATTTGAGATAGCCTTTGAATTTGATAAGTTTGATCTTGTCTCACTGCTACCTTGAGCCAACTCAACCCTCTTGCTAATCTTTTCCAAACATGAATGTACATTCTTAGGGGTTGAAAACCCAGACCAGTGCAGAGGCATATGAACCAGATTAATCTCACCAGGATATGGGTGGGGACCAGCATAGGGAAAATTTCAGTCCATTTCATACCAGATACCAAGACATGAAAGCTTGAACCTCAGATGATTTCCGAATTGAACTTCTGACCTACCAGAGAGCTAGCCAGTTTGAATCACTGAAAATGTGTGTATAAATATTTATACTTTTTTCAAATGCACAAACATAAGCCCCTTCCCCAATAGGAAAGAGTAAACTAGCTAAACCCTGGCCACGTATTTTTACTTCACCATGAAGAACTGAGGTATAAACCTTACAATACGCTACCAGGAAGCCTGAAACTATAAAGTTAAAACCAAAGCTGTTCTGAGTTAATAGGATCCATTTGTTGTGCAAAAGAGGCACCAGTATATTTTTTTTCTTTGAATGTAGGAATTAGGTAAGTGAAATTGTCAGGCGTGCATGTATGAAATGTAATCTGGCTAACCCCAGCATTCCAGCCAGCCTGGGTTTCAATAGCTGAAGTATGCATGATAAGTTTTATTTAAATGCAGGCAGTCTCCTCTTAATAACTCCCTCATTGCTTGGAGTCCAACATTTCAAGATGCAGAGACCTCAGCTTTATCCTCAGTAGCTTGCTGTGAAACTCTAGATTCCTTTTTTTTTTTTTTTTTTAAATAGAGATAACAATGATTCTTTTCAGAGATACTGGGGTCTCTATGACTAATAGTGCTCTAACAGAGCAAAAATATAATCTTTATTATTATTATTTATTTATTACCACTCTGGTTGACACAAGGGGATAAGAGTAAAATCAATCCAGAGCCTCTTCATAGAGGCCCCTAGTATATTTCCCCTAAGACTCACAAATCAACACTGCTAAGTAAAGAAATTTCCACTTAACACCTCATCACCACCCCACCCTTTCCAATGTTTATGTATATACTTACCTTTACTAGTAAGGGGGGGGGAACCCCTGGGATTCCTGGCATTGGTAAGGAAAATGTGTGTATTTTCAGGGTAAAGGGCAAGCTCGAGGTTCCCTCGTTTGCTGGTGGGTTTGAGTTTCTGGCGGTTAATGCAAAGTCTTATAGAGGATGGTCTGGCAAAGAAGATCTTTAATCTTGAAAGGAAAAAGGAGAATTAGAGGACTGAGGTTGGAAATATGCAATAGGAAACAATATCAATCTCCTTAAACTTGGGAACTAGTTGCACTAGCATGAGGTCTGTTAATGTCGCTTGAGGTCACTACACCGCAAAGGGGTGTCATTCTACAAGCAAAAGCAATAGTTAAGTCCAGCTGGCAGAGAATTTGGATTTCTGTCTTGAAATGGGAGTTACTGGGTTGGTTTTTTTTTGAGGAAATCAGATTTAAATGAGGCAGGAAATCAGATGTAAATGAGCCAAGTGTTTTCTCCAAACATCGACAGTGTCTAAACCTGTCTCTACTGTGAATCAAATTATACATAATAAAATTCTTTATCATTAAAAAAAAGAAGTGACACAGAGAAGGAGACGTTCTTTCATTATAAAAATATATTTTTGCCTACAAAAATATAACTTTTCCAGTGTTGACCTCCTAACACAACAGAAAGCTTTTCCTCCTATGTGAGTGCCCTCAGGATGAACCGTGAGTTCAGCAGCATCATTTATTGGGTGTCTGTCAGAGAGTTGGGATGCTTGTATCATCTCATTTATCAGAAAGTGTTAAGGATGCCATCAAATGAACCAAAGGGAAGGGTTTGAGTAACAATGGATGGAAGCTGAAACTCCATCAGAAGTTTTGACCTTCTGATATTACTTAATACCTGCACTTTGGGATAATCAGCTAAGATATTCTTCTTTTCCTCCTATTTAAACTCTCAACCATGTCACCAATGCTGTTTTTGGAAATGTAGACATATGCTGCATGAAATTAGAGAAGGGAAAACATTTTTCAGGAGAGGAAGAGTTTGGAGGTTTACATGCACATCAGGGTGCCCTGCTAAGTTTGGACACTAAATTTGTATTGAGCCAGTATGGAGTTTATTGACTCTGGCTGGTACCTGGTTTGATCATTAGCCATAATTTTTGTTTGTCTGTGGCCAGCTGTCTCACTTAACCATCTGGCTCTTCCTCAAAGACATTCATCCATCTCTTTATTTCCTTCTATGACAGCATGTCCTGCTTTGTGGACACGTTGCCAACAATAGAATGAAGAATAGGCCTTAACAATTCAAGATTAACTAAGCTCTTTCTTGTACAAACCAAGTTATCTCCAGCCTATTTGTTACTGGAAGGACAGCCTGTTTAGACAATGAGGACAGAGGAGCCAATGAGGACAGGTGTCATGCTGGACCTTGTTCTCGTACAAGGAGGGGTTGATGGGGAATGTGAAGTTGAATACAGCCTTGGCTGTATTCAATGAATTGGGGGAGTTCAAGGTCCTGAGGGCAGTGAGGAGGGCACACACTGAGCTCACTACCTTGGACTTCAGGAGAGCAGACTTAGGCCTCTTTAGGGAACTGCTTGGTAGATACCATAGGACAAAGCCCTGGAGGGAAGAGGGCCCAAAGCAGCTGATTGGTATTCAAAGATCACCTCCTCCAAGCTCAGCAGCAATGCAGCCCAATAAAGAGGAAGTCAAACAAAATCATCCAAAGACCTGCATGGATGAACAAGGAGCTCCTGGGCAAACTCAGACACAAAAAGGAAGCCTACAGAGGGTGGAAGCAAAGGCAGGTAACCTGGGAGGAATACAGAGAAACTGTCCAAGCAGCCAGGGATCTGGTTAGGAAAGCTAAAGCCCTGATAGAATTAGATCTGACCAGGACATCAAGGATGACAAGAAATATTTCTATAGGTATGTCAGTGATAAAAGGATGAGGAGGGCTCCCTCCAGCAGGAAACACAAGTCCTGGTTACCCAGGATATGAAGAAGGCTGAGGTACTTAACAAATTTTTGGCCTCAGTCTTCACCAGCAAGGGCTCTAGTCACACTTCTGAGGTCACAGAAGGCAAAGGCAGGGACTGGGAGTTGAAGAACCACCCATGTGGTTCTGTTGAGATGTGGAACTGTTGGAGACAGTTCAAAGGAGGCCACGAAGATGATCAGAGGGCTGGAGCACCTCCCCTGCAGAGAGAGGCTGACAGAGCTGGGCTTGTTCAGCCCAGAGAAGAGAAGGCTGCGGGGGGACCTCATTGCAGCCTTACCATCCCTGAAGGGATCCCAGGAACAGGAAGGGAATCAGCTCTTGGGAAGGGCAGAGACTGGCAGGACAAGGGGGATGGAGTGAAGCTGAAGGAGGGAAGGTTTAGATTAGATATTAGGGGGAAGTTCTTTATAGAGGGAGTGGTGAGGGGCTGGAACAGGCTGCCCAGAGAGGTGGTGGATGCCCCGTCCCTGGGAGTGTTGAAGACCAGGTTGGATAGGGCCGTGAGCAACCTTGTGTAGCTCCAGGCCTGAGGGTTGGTGGCCCTGCCTGTGGCAGCGGGGTTGGAACATTATGATCCTTCCAACCCAGATAAATCTATGATTCTATGATTCTTTGACTGTAGGAGAAGATCGGGTTTGAGAACATCTGAGGAACTTGAAGGTGCTCAAGGCCATGTGATCCGATAAGATGCATCTGCAGGCCCTGAGGGAACTGGCAGATGAAGTTGCTCAGCCACTCTCCATCCCAGTTGAGAAGTTGTGGCAATCCAGTGATGTTCCTGCCAACTGGAAAAGGGGAAGTGTAACCCCTATTTTTAAAAAGGAAAAAAAGGAAGACCCGGAGAACTACAGACTGGTCAGTCTCACCTCTGTGCCTGGCAAGATCATGGAGCAGATCTTCCTGGAAACTATGCTCAGGCACATGGAAAGTACAGAGGTGATTGGTGACATGGCTTCACAAAGGGCATGCCTGGCAAATTTTGTGGCATTTTGTGGAGGTGTTACAGTGTTGGTAGATACAGGAAGAGTGACAGTGACCTGGACTCGTGCTAAGCATTTGACACTGTCCTGCATGTCATCCTGGTCTCTAGGTTGGAGAGACATGGATTTGATGGATGGACCACTTGGTGGATAAGAGATTTGCTGGGCACTTGCATTCAAAGGGACAAATGGAGAGCAGAGACAAGCAGAGTTCCTCACGGTCTGCTACTGGGACCAGCACTGTTTAACATCTTTGTTGGAGATGTGGACAGTGGAATCGAGTGCACCCTCAGAAAGTTTCCTGATGACACCAAGTCGTGTGGTGTGGTCAACACACTGCAGGGAAAGGATGCCATCCAGAGGGACCTTGACATGCTTGAGAGATGGGTCCATGTAAGCTGCATAGGTAAAGTGCAAGGTCCAGCACATGGGTCTAGGCAATCCCAAGCACAACTACAGAAGGGCTTTGGGGTGTTCAGGAGAGAGAAGCTCAATATGACCCATCAATGTTTGCTGGCAGACAAGAAAGCTAAAGCTGCATCAAAAACAGTGTGACCATGAGAGGAGACTCTGCCTCTCCACTCTTGTGAGTACTACATAACCCCACTGGTGTACTAGAACTAGACGATCTTTCAGGTTCTTTTCAACTCAAGATGTTATAATTCCATGATTCTATGATTCTGTATCTATGATTGATTCTGTCATTCTATAACTATGATTCCTTTTCTATCTATGACTGTATACACCTCCTTTCAGGATAGCTATTGTCCTGCTGGAAGTGATCTATAAACTTCTCCTGAAATCAAATATGTATTCCTTGAGCAGCCTGCAGCAGAGCTATGTTTCTCTTGCACCAGCCTTGAGATATCTACACTGGTGTTCATCCTTATTTCATATCCAGCTGGGGACATGACCTGTAGACATCACTGCAGAGAACTTAATCTGAACCAAGGGGACACAAACGTATTTTATGCAAGGTGAACATCCAATCAACATTTTTCAATGTGTAGAAATTGTGCCCAAATAAAGGGTACAGAATACATGCAGAAAAGCTCCAAGGCATGATTATCCCTTTACACAGACAGCCAGACATTTTGGTCCTGCTTATCCTCAGATCTTCTGATAAAAGCCTTGGAGGCTTGCTAGCAACCCATGCTCTCACTGTAATTTTGGGCTGATTGTTGGCTTGGCTACCTGTTGAATCTGCATGCAGATCTAACGATCAAGGGTATTGTTTGCTCCAGCTACGTATGCTGCCCAAGATTTGTCTTCCTTTTAAGTAGTTCATTTGAATATGAGGGCAAAACAAGGATAGCTCTGCAAGGATATTTTTCTTGG
The DNA here is from genome assembly GCA_013400835.1 of Zapornia atra. Classification (NCBI taxonomy): domain Eukaryota; kingdom Metazoa; phylum Chordata; class Aves; order Gruiformes; family Rallidae; genus Zapornia; species Zapornia atra. Next base: position 87,040 of record VZTU01030314.1, read on the forward strand.
GCAAATATTTGTAAACCTTATGAGCATTTGTGGCTTTACACAGCTGGAAATCATATGTGGCCCCACAGACACTGCAGAATGTTTTGAGTGGAAGGGGAAGGGGCTTCATTATAAGCATTCAACCCTTTCATTCTCCCATTCCTTCCTTCCTTTCTGACATATCTTTATTTCTCTCATTCTTTCCTTCAAGGGAGGGGTGAAGTGAATGTATAGGATGTTTTATGCCTCCACCCCGTGCTCAATCCTTTTGATTTCTCAGAATCTGTCTGCCTACCCATCCTAAACCCCATTTTGCCCAGTTTTACTCAGTTTCTCCCCTTATATTTATATGTCACCTCTCCCCGTGACAGTTACATACGTGGATCAGCAGATTAAGTTGATTTTGGAACAAGAGTTTTCCATTGCTTCTGTTCTTATACAGCACCTTTCCTGAGTGGGTTCTGCTCTATGATGATGAACTCAAAGCATTACTGTTAAAATAATTACTGCAGCAACAGTAATGCAGACAACAGTTACCCTACTTCACTCTGAGCTTCTCAAACGTGGATGCATAAATGAAACCTGGTCTACTTAGAAATAGCGTGAAGTCTTGCAGTTCCCTGGGCATGCAAAGCCACTAGCTTAATCCTCCTTTACTCCTTAGTTTCTCCAGCTTTAGCTGCAGCCATCATACAATGTTTAAACCTCAGAAGTACAAGTATTGTTTAGCTTTCTCTTCCCAGTGACTTTAAGACATACAGGAGTATTTTTCTTCCTTTAATCTCCACTTCACTTTGTGGAGGTGACTTCCCAATACTGATGCCCATGTTCTCTCTACAAATTAAGAACAATATGCTACCTGTCTTAAGCTTGCACCCACTTTTATACACTCCCTTAGGGCATCTCTTCATCATGAACAGGGAGAGAACAAAGATCTGACTTTTGGAAGACAGTGCACATGACACACAGACAACTGAGGTTCCTGGGAGAGCCAGCCTGGCTCCCCACGTACATTTCTACCTGAGCTAATGTCATCCCAAACCTACAGTCAGGTTACCTGAGATGAGATCCATATTTTAAATAATTGCATACAACTACAAATCATTTTCTGGCAGTGATACCAGCTGGCAGAGATACCAGCTGGCCCATCTCCTTCCAGTTAAATTCTCTTACAGACAGAGGATGATGGTGAGTATCTCAAACTGCACATTGAGAATGGCCCCTTGCTTATACTAACCTCAAATTGTGCACAGGGAGAGTTTTTTTTAAAGAGTCCCCAATGGCACAGGACAAAACTGTGCCAGACAACATGCCAACAATTCAAAAGTATAAACTCAGCTGTTTTCTAGTGCTGAAGAATGTTCCCCAGCATTTTTAACTGACTAATATAAGCATAACCTACACAGTCACATGGTTCCCATGTCACATCACCAGGTTGCACTGCTCATACCTGAACACACCCACACGGGTCTTTCATTCAAACAACTTCACTGCTTCCCTACAGCTTTATGATTGATTGATCATGTCACTTCAGCCTTGACGGATCCTCTCTGGAGCCTTTGTCATTCTCTACAGCCCATGAAGCTGATGTATCTGCTGGTGGCAGCCAGCATGATCCCGTGGATATGAGGGGATTGATGCTGAGTTATACTTCCTGAGGGTCTGGCCTGAACTTATTAAACTTCCTCCACAGACTTCGTTTAGTTTTTCTTTACTGGAAAGAAGGTGTCTAAGGAATGTGATGATCTCAGTCACATTCACGCTTCTTGAAGTGGAAGACTACCCACATCATCTGATCTTTCCTCAGTATTATTACAGCCTCATGCTGTGCTTTTCCAAGATCCTGTGGGCCAATGCATTATCCATGTGGCAAATAAAAGCCTCCAGACACCTGATCCTAGGGATGGAGCGGAGCCAAGGGGCTGTCAGCAGAAACAATATTGTTCAAAGGGTGGGCTCAAAGCAGTGAGGTCAGCTGGTGTGCCAGAGCCATGAGTTGGCATTTAGTGGAGCGAATGGCCTCTCTCCTAACCCTGTGTCTGCTCTGCAGATGGGAAAACACATTCCTCTGTGCATACCGATTCGTTCTGCCCTGTCACGCCAACATCAGGGAAGGTGCCTGAGGTTGCCGCTGAGGGATGAAACCCTCATCTGATTCCCTGATAACCCCTGCTGCTAATGCTCTCTTGGGACTGTAAGCTAAATACTCAGGTCTTTATGAAGCCAGAAATATTTTTGCCTATGGTTTTCATGGAATCCTGACGTAAAGGGACTGGAATGCTAATGTCTTTGCGGGCTTCTGCTTCTAAGGAATCCTGATCTCCAGTTGTGGGGCTTTGATCCTGAACCCCAGTTCTTCACTTCACTGCTTTCCCAGGAATAGATGACGTCTATTTTCTAATTCCCTCATAGAGAAATAACCTTTGTGGTGTCCAGACAAGTCCTAGAGAGATTCACGTAACCCTTTGATCACCTTTGAAGGAGGAAGCCAGAGCCACAACATTTAATCTCCCATTAGTGCAATGTAAACCTGGTTATCTACAATCCCCATCGATCAGGACCAACCTCATTGCACAATGGAATTAGTTTTATTGCATCCACACTTGCAAACAACACCAGAGCTTTTGGAGACCCAGCCCATGTTTCTCTATGCTGCAAGGAGCCGACTCAGTCTAGAAATCGTACCTCTTTGAATCACATAAAAAATTATCCATGCTTCCTGGGCATGACAGTCAAGAGACAGGGGCTCTGGCCAACCTTTTGGAAAAACGCCCATTCTTTTTGCACACTTAGTGTGCAAAAAGTGTGTTAGTATCTGCATTTCAGCAAAGACTCTGTGTAGATGCTCACACAGAGGCCAGCAAAGTCAACTTAGAATAATCAGTGTTTATCCTTGAAGTGATGAAAAAATAATATTCCATGAAACAGAAATCATGTAAGAATTAACTTAGCAATATATCCAGGGACTGTGTGTCCCCCCCTGCTTACTGGGAACAGCATGTTACTCTTTAAGAGCTGTGATACAGTAGAGGAAGCACGTACAGATGCTTTCCAAAGGAAGAGATCTATTGATCTGCTCTGTATTGCCCTACAGACATTGTGTTTTCCTATCTGCTGGCACAACATTTTCACCTATGAGACTGATCATCCTGACTCTTTTCTTCTTCCAGAGGTATTAAGCTGGGGAAGAACTGTTTACAAAAGCATGGAGCAATAGGATGAGGGGTGATTGTTTTAAACTAGAAAAGGGGAGATTTACGTTGGATATTAGGAAAAAATTCTTCAATCTGAGGGTGGTGGATCACTGGAAGAGGTTGCCCAGATAGGGGATGGAGGCCCCATCCCTAGAGATATTCAAGGTCAGGCTTGATGGGGCTCTGAGCAACCTATCTAGTGAAGATGTTCCTGCTCACTGCAGGGGGTTGGACTAAATGGCCTTTAAAGGTCCCTTTTTTGTAATCAATATAGAGAAATCAGCAATTCACATGAGACACCACCCCTATCATGCCTGTCATCTGTCCTTGTGGTTTTTAGGCAATTTAAGGCAGATGTACCTTCCTCAGATCACTACCCATCAAACCACACTGGCTCTTCAGGTGGTGGACTGGTAATCTGGTTTGAAATCCTTGCTGTTCCTGGAATATAGATTCATTATCATATTCAGCCTCGGTGTCTCAGGATGTGTCCTTGCTGTCCTCCATTCACATCTTCATCTGCTAGATGGAAAACAAGCCTAGAAACTCCTTGGCCATGTGTCAGCCTTCATGGTAATTAATGTTGGCTGACCTCATGTAGTCATGGGCAAGCATCAGGCTTATGTAAATGGCCATATGAAATCCAGAAATGAGCTAATATATCCATAATAATAACTACAAATTATCCAGCTCCTAGATTTTCAAGTGAAAGCTCAGAAGCACTGGGAATTCAAAGTAATTTTGGAGCCCAAAAGCTTTTCTCCTTTTCTCCATTAAAGAAGTCCATCCGTGTCACCCACTATCTCTTTCCTGTGTTCCCAGACAGTCCTAAAAGCACACTCCTACAGCCTGCAAAGGGACACTACCTGCCTGTGCTATGTCAGCCCTTCAGAATTATTACTTTCCTTTGCTTCTCCCAGGAAATTAGCTATAGAGTGACAGTGATAGTGTTGCACTTACTCAATCCTAGCCCCATTTAATTGGTAAATATTTGTATTTTATAGGCAACAAGAAAGAAATTAGCATTACCCAATAGGTGCCATAAATAAATTATGGCAGGGACACACATGCCCATTTAAGATGATGGTTTGAAGAGTTCCCAACAAAGCATTGCTTATGAGCAAGAATTTTTACCTATTTTGATCACATCTGTCAATTAAGTGACTTGTGCAAGTGGTCTCCTGTCTGCAAGAGAGGAAGGTAACAGAGCGTAAAACTCAAGTGAAAGACATCCAGGAGAGGTTATCCAATTGCCCCAGTCTAATGGGAGATTATCATCAAGGTGTTTCCCTGTGCTTAGCCACAGTTTTCCCATACACCAATAGTCCTGATGCCTCCCAGAAAAGCCTGGGCACTCCAAAAGCTGGTCATGTCTTTCAGCTCTGTCAGGTAGTTGAAGGGAAGTTGATAAAGACTGGTGTCTCTCATTTGTAAGGTCTATGTGACATAGGAAGCCAGTGTGAATGCAGACCTGCTTTGTATGTTGATATTTCACAGTGATTTGACTACACGTGCTACAGAAGTGTAAATATTTCTCAGTTAGGGAAAGCTGAAGGTGAGTTGGACCATGAGACAGAACAAATGCAGTTCAGAACCAAGAGCTGGTAAAACAGGTGTATTAGTCATAATTCCCAGTCAAAAAATGTCTTTTCATAAAAGCCCAACTGGCTTTTACATATTTTCACAGAATCACAGAATCATAGGGGTTGGAAGGGACCTCAAGAGATCATCAGGTCCAACCCCCTGCCAAAGCAGCTCCCCAGCTCATATTGGGAGCTAGGTCGGTGTCCAGACGGGTCTGGAATATCTCCAGAGATGGAGACTCCATAACCCCCTGGGCAGCCTGTCCCAGGGCTCATTCACCCTCACTGTGTAAAAGTTCTTCCACATGTTGGTGCGGAACTTCCTGTGCTCCAACTTGCAGCCATCGCCCCTTGTCCTGTCCCCACAGACACTGAAAAGGGGCTGGCCAATTCCCCCTGCATCCCATACTTCAGATATTTATAAACATTAATAAGGTCCCCCCTAAGTCTTTTCTCCAGGCTGAACAGTCCCAGTTCACTCAGCCTGTCCTCATACAGGAGATGCTCCAGGCCTTTAATCATCTTCGTAGCCCTTCTCTGGACTCTCTCCAGGAGATCCCTGGCTTTTTATCCCAGGGAGCCCAGAACTGGACACAATACTCCAGGTGGGGCCTGACCAGAGCAGAGTAGAGGGGGAGGATCACCTCCTTTGACCTGCTGGCCACACTCCTCTTGATGCACCCCAGGATCCCATTGGCTCTCTTAGCCAACAAAAACCTAACTCCATTTCATGGAGGAAATGAACAATGTAAGAAATAAAATATATAAACTCCGTAATTTTTGTTTGTAGCATTATCAGTGGATACCCCATGTGATGCCCCAACCAGGACCATGCTTGCTGACTGCTCAGCTTTGATCTCAGAAAAGATGAGGGACAGAAATACCACATACAGAATCACAAGGTTGGAAAAGACCTTTAAAGATCTTTTAAAGATATAACCGACCATCTTCTGTTCCTCCTCAATGCTCAACTCAACAATGTTCAGAAGTCTTGTAGTGATGAATTCCTTGGGGAGCTCTATCCCTCTGTGTGGTACAGCCAGCGGGTTCAACCAGAGATAGGAAGAGGCAGGCAGGCAAATGGAAAATCAGCACCATCATATCAGCTGTTTTCTGCCCAGTCCAGGGTAAAACTTAACGAGGAAAAGGGGGAAAAGGCATGGGGCCAGTAATTTTGAAGGCATTAAATGGAGAAATACGATGAGAGAAGCTACATTCCACAGCTCTCAGGACCCTAGGAATTTGTTTTGAATATTTTTAGGGAAGACAGACGTTGTAATAAAAATAAATGCCCATTTCCAGACGTAGATGATCAAGCTTTGAGGAATGATGGTGGGGCATTCAATACATATTTGTGTTCTGTATTTAGCAAGGCACAGGAAGCTGGATTCGTATCATGAGAAACAACTTTCCGACCCACCTGTAATGAAAAATGGTGTTTAATATCATCTCCTAGGGTTATGCATTTGCAAGTCAGTAGGCCCTGATAACTCCCCGGAGAGATGACTGGCTGCAGGAGCAGTGCTTTGGCAGTTTCCTAAGGAAAGCAAGCCATTCCCCAGACATGTGCAACTGATTTCAGGGGTCATAAATAGACTCCTGCCCTCCTGCATTTTTTTTTTCTTTTAATCTGGGCCTGAACCTGGGGAAACCAGTCTGGTGGCTGCTTGTGCCAAGGGAGAATGGGGATGTCTACTACATATCAGAGAGAAGGAAAATATAGAGAATACCACAGTGGAGCCTTCATATGCATTTGCCTTATTCTTATACTCTGCTATTGGCCACAGATGCAGGGAGGATACTGAGACAGGGTCAATCGTAGACTGGACCTACAATGGCCAGTCTTAGGCTTGTACATTAAACTTAGTTTTCTTGCTCAAAAAGGCAACATGGAATAACTAACTGGCAGAACTGACAAGTGGTGATGGCCTCAAGTTGGAGCACAGGGAGTTCCACACCAATGTGGGGAAGAACTTCTTCACAGTGAGGGTGAGGGAGCCCTGGGACAGGCTGCCCAGGGGGTGTGGAGTCTCCTTCTCTGGAGATATTCCAGACCCATCTGGACGCCAACCTGTGTGCCCTGTCCTAGGGACCCTGCTTTGGCAGGGGGGTTGGACCCGATTATCTCTGGAGGTCCCTTCCAACCCCTATGATTCTGTGATTCTGTGAAACTACGCACTAATCCATCTGACATTAATTCAGGAAGGCTTAAGAAAGAGACAGTTCGATGTCCAACAGATAGGAAATTGCTTAGCCTGGAGAAGAGGAGGCTGAGGCTTATCACCAGCTACAACTACCTGACAGGAGGGTGCAGAGAGGTGGGTGATGGTCTCTTCAGCCAGGGGACAGGTGATAGGACAAGGGGAAATGGGCACAAGCTGCACCAGGGCAGGGTCAGATTAGATGTTAGAAAAAAACTTTTCCCTGAAAGAGTTGTGGGGCCTGGAACAGGCTGTCCAAGGAGGGAAGAAGGGTGTTGAGTCACCTTCCCTGGCTGTGTTTAACAGATGGGCAGATGAGGTACTTAGGGATATGGTTTAGCATAGGACGGGGACAGTTGGACTTGATGATCTTAAAGGTCTTTTCCAACCTTGTGATTCTGTGAAATTCACAAATCAGTGGTGTCCAGCAGCACTGGGAAAAAAAAACATTCAGATGAAACCATATTGTGTTTCAATTGGGTGAGTCTGACTGATAAAAATAAACCACATATAGATTAATCTGCCCAGGCAGGTGCCTCTCTGGAAGATAAGAGATGAAGAAAACACAAGTTATGGGGCTCAGCGCAGACATCACTGGGTGAAATTATAAGATTTGTGTTTTACAGCAAGTCAGACAAGACTCTCTATAAGCTACTTTATCACCCAAAAAATCTGGAATTAGAGTAATTATATTTCTGGATGTCTCTCATCAGGTATTATATAATTATATAACAATCAGGCGTCCACTTCAACTTGTCTGTGTTTACTGCTGAGTTATTTTGAACATGATTAATTCAAGGCATGTTTTTACTTTTCCCTGTAATTCTCCACTGAAATAAATATTGAAAGCTGTCACTGAAAGCCTTCTCCAGTGTCTATTTGTGTTGAAAATACTTCTCCTCAGGATGTTGAGGGATGTGTGTATTTAACCCCATCTGAAAGTCAAATGAGTCCTTGACTATTCTGCTGGTCTAATTTGATTCACTTTGTTTATTAAATAAGAGCCAGATGGCAAATAGCCGTAAGGCCAGTTAGTGATGTAAATATATATATATTATTCATTACCACTGGTCTGTACAGTGCTACAAAAAAACTGTGGAATAACTTTACTTCAAAAATGGCAACTTTTTAGCCTTACAGATCACATCAGAGACACTGCACTGAAAGGCTTCTCTTCTAATGATGTTCATAAGTACTATTATTAGGATTTTATTAGGATTTGCAGCTACTTCATCAGGCTTAATTCTGCCTGGTGATTTTACAAGCTCAGACATTGACAACTCCCTCAATGTGACAGCTTTATCTTTGCATGGGTGTCACAGCCACCAGTATACTGGGTATTTTGAATACGTGTCACCTGCTTCCAGAGAAATCTTCTCATGCTCTGGGAGACAGATTTCTTCTCCATCCTCTCATCCCAAAAGCCTTCTTTTCACACCAAAAAAAGCAGAGGAGATGACACGCCCCACCCCTTTAACATCAACACTGCCCTTCCTGAGATGGAGGTGTTCAAAAATGGAACCTTCTCAAGCCCAGCAGAGACCTGAATCCAGGTTTCCCATTTCTCAGCTCTGTTCCCTAGAGCTTTCCATCCAAAAGTGGAACCTCCTTCCCCGCCCATTTCCCCCCAGTGAAATGAGTAATGGAATTGTCTTTTCCAGTGCTTGAATTAGATGTCTAATACCAGAGCTTGGGAATTTTCCTTCCACATGTTTTCTGGTTGACATGTTAATGGCTGAATTTCAATCTGGCTTTTCAAAGCAGTATAAAAGCCACCTAGAAACTTCCACGCTATTAAATCAACCACTACCACCAGCATGCAAATGTCTATATGATCCCTGACATGCTGATGTAGGTCGACCAGCACTCTCCTAAACAGCTCCTCAGCAGTCTAGGGTCAGCATGGATCAAAGAATAGTCCCCGTTTCTGGTATGAATTGGGCCACATCATTTTAGCAAGTAAGGAGGTGCAAAGCAGCCTTCCAGTACCTGAAGGGAGCATATCAACAGGAGGGGATTCAACTTTTTAAAAGGATAGACAATGGCAGGACAAGGGGGAATGGATTAAAGCTAAAGGAGAGAAGGTTTAGATTAGATATTAGGGGGAAGTTTTTTACAGAGAGAGTGGTGCGGGGCTGGAACAGACTGCCCAGAGAGGGGGTGGATACCCCATCCCTGGAAGTGTTGAAGGCCAGGTTGGCTGGGGCCCTGGGCAACCTTGTGTAGATCCAGGCCTGAGGTTGGTGGCCCTGCCTGTGGCAGAAGGGTTGGAGCTCTGGGATCCTTGGGGTCCCTTCCAACCCATGCCATTCTATGATTCTATGAAAGCAGGATTTGTGGTGACCAACTTGCAGTTAGACACCAGCCACCTTGTTTTGGAGGACTGTGAGTTTGCCAGCATGTTTAAGTTGTCCTATGCTAGCTAACCTCTAAGACAAAGGACATCTATTCATATTTAATGTATAATACAGGCACACCTCTTACAACCTTGTGTCAAAAAGGTGGACTTTCCAAATCCCATCTAATGCTGGTGGTGCCGAGGTCCCACAAACCCTCGAATTGCAGGTGCTGAAGTGTTCAGGAAGCACTACACAACTGAGGGAGAAGCTAGGGTCCCTCAGGGTGGTCTTCCATCTCCTGAGACTTTTTTCTCTACCTGCTATCAAACCTGTTCCTCCTAGGTATAAAAAGTGCTCATTAAGGCAGGGACTGCCCCCCAAACCACCACACAAACTCTTTATTTGCTGGAATAGAAAAGAAATCTCAACTTTTCTCTCTCTGGCCTGTTTTATGGTCATCCCTTCTAGGTGCCTAATTCCATAGGTGAAAGCTTGCCTGTTTGGGGGCCTAAGGGGGACTTCTGTGTGGGGTTTGTTTGATTTTTTTTTCCAGCTGTGCAAGTTTGACTAGTAAAAGTTATTCTACAAATCTAATGTTGCGACTCAAACCAAAGCAGGTGCACAGAAGGGTTTTTTGGGCTCCAAGAAGAGTCTGGTTAGTTTGAGAAGACTAAGATGCTTCTATATTTTCTGGGCAGCTAAGTCAAAACTGAAAATTGATTAAATTGCTGATAAGAAATACATCAGGGGAAATAAGAACAGGGGAGCAAGAAGTTATTTAAGCTAAGAGCAGCAAAGTTGCCATGAGTAAAGGCAATCGGGAACACAGAAGAGTGTTCCTGAAGTGGAGAGGACAGAGATGTGTAACTCACTTCACACCTTAATTTTCCCACCCATACAAAAGGGGGTTCTTCCTTAAAGCCTGTTTTTACCCACTGGAGCTAGCCGATATATCACTTCTGTCACCTGTGATCAGTAAAGGACTATTACCAGGTTTATTTTTCCATAGTTCTCACTTCTTCTATATGAATTATACTTTTTTTTCAGGAAAAATCAGAATCTTTTCACTCAGAGTTAGTCACAGTAGCTGAGCTTTGAGGAGACAGGAGGGGTGTAGAAATCTCAGAAACGAACAAAAGAAAGGTCATTCCTCACCCGAGTATCAAATTTGCAGCACAAAAGAAGTGTGACAATCATGCAGTTCTCTGGACTTACCTCTAAACATAAAGTCCTGGGTGGGAATAAGTTTCTTCCTGGTGGGACACAAAATGTTTCAAGTTTAAAGGCTTTGGTCACAGATACATGCTCTGTTAAACCTTCTCCAAATAGATCAGAGAACTATGTTTATCTGCTTTAACTGGCTTAAGAGTATGACCACTGAAAGTGAAGCTGCTTTGCCTTGCATTTTTCTTTTCATGTTCCAGGAAATATATTGATTCTTTGTAATAAAAATGTTTAAACACAAGAAAAGAAAAGAAGAAAGTGTTTATTTCAATGACCTTTTCCAACTTTCCAGTAGGAAAATTCAGACCAGAAAGCCTCAATTGCAATTACTCTTTTCATTTGCTCTGTTTCTTTGTTTTTTTAATTAAAAGCATCAATTTTGGTGGTGTTTCCAAGAAAACTTTGTTACAAGGTTTTGTTCCCTGAAATGAATGAATAAAGGAATCATAATCAGGCTGTTGGAACTCAAAGACTGCCAAAATGTCCCACATCTGGCACAATTAGGCTTTTATTTGTTAACCGCTTGTAATTTCCTCAAGACCTAGATAGACACCACGGGGCAGGCTGATGCCAGCCAAAACCAGCAAAATCAAATGGTGTTTAGTGAATTGCTGTTCTAGGCCAGCAAATTTCAAAATTTTGATGAGAACTCTGGGGAAAAAGCATTGAGAAAACATCTCTACCTCTGTTGGCATGTCGAATGATTCTTCCTATCCGTTGTTCTTGTTCATGTCAATGCACAGAAAGGCAAAACAGAGCCCAGACTTATTTAAACATCCTTCTCTCTTGTTTTTCATCTTCATCTGCATTCAGACGTTCGTGTAAATGCAGCAACCACATCATGAGCTGCCTTGTAATGAATTTCCTGTGCATATGACAGAATCAGAGAATCGCAAGGTTGGAAAAGACCTTTAAGATCATCAACTCCATCACTTTCATAGAAACAGAAAATCATAGGATAGTTTGGGTTGGAAAGGACCTTCAAAGGTCATCTAGTCCAACCCCCTTTTGGAACGTTTTCAACTGGATCAGGTTGCTCAGAGCCCCCATTCAACCTTACCTTGAATGTTCCCAGTACTACATCTACTCTTGCTGTTCAACCAACATGCCAAGAGAATTCAGCTGGTCATTCATTGGAGAATTGGTCATTTCAAGTGCACTAATTATAATTGCCCTCTTTATCCATTTTTTTTTTCTTAAAACCATTGGATGATGGGCAAGTCTATTATAAAACCTGTATCTCTTGTGGATCTAATGCTGCGGATGGCATTGAAGTTGCATCTGCTTGCCCAGGCAGAATTTACCCACCTGGCTGTCAATGACTGTGACACCATTTAACCCCACTGAGGATGCAGCACATGCTCATAAACAGCTGCAAATTCTTCTGGATCTTGCAAACATTGGGGAATGCATTAAGCTGTTTCAGATATTAATCAAAGTGAGGAGAGGCTATACACATCCAATCCCCAGCCCCAAGTGGTAATTCTTAACTATCTTCTGTTTGGATTTGCAAATCTGGGAAAAAAAAAAAAAA
>VZTU01030314.1:99131-138404 GCA_013400835.1 Zapornia atra
GAAAGAAAAAAAAAAAGAAAAAGAAAAAAAGAGAAAAAAGAAAAAAAAGGAAGAAAACAAAGCCCCCCAAAAACAAGAAAAAACCCCACCAAAAAATTGTTCAGGAGTATTGCAAGGGGCAGAACTATACAGTTTGAGGAGCATTGCCAGGAATTCCTTCCTTCAGAAGCCAGTTGTGAATGTAAACCACTGGCAGAAAGCTCATTTCTAGCAATAACAGCTATGTCATGTTTCCTGGAACATAGGCAGTGTGGAGTATCATAGGAAAAGGAAAATAAACACCGGTTCACTTTCTGAATCACCGGTCATAAATTCTCACTGAGAGAAACACACACACACACACTCACACACACACACACACACACACCCCTCAAAGGAAGTTAATCCAGTACCAGAAGAGGGTTCTGACTCCCTCAAATGATGCATTGAGTTAATATCCACCTTTTCCAAGCTGGAATAAACCTATAGAACCAAGCAATTGTGAATAAAACAAAGGCAAGCCACATCCTCCTCCACTTTCTGAAGTGGGACATGTTGTAAAGCCAGTCATTCAATCTGTTTTCTCTGGTTTTTAAACTCAGATCTTGCAGCTTTAATGGCTCATTTGTTTGGGGCTTTTACTTTTTTTTTTCCTTTTCTCTCTCTTTTTTCCTTCTTTTTTTTAATTTTTAAGTTACTTCTCTTGGAAGAGAGATGGCAAATCATACGAAAGCCCATGGTGGTGCCTAATCTGGTGGTCAAAATTTCATTTAATGTCTTTAAAAATATTAGGAATTGATCCTGAGCTGGTGAAAATAAACATTGCACAGCAGAAACTATGCTGATCTATACCATCAACACGTCAAAGTGCACCAGGACCAGATAACATCTCCCACTGCTTGTAAAAACTGGGGGTATCACCAAGGTGTTCAACCCCTGAGCCATATAGGTAGCTGGTACAAAGAAAGTTGGGGCTGAAACTTCAATCTCATGCTCTACATTAGAAATAGCTCTGGGTACCTGTTGCATCAAGTCATTTCAGGTCAGGAAATCCCCCGGGGAGGTTGGGATTTCTGTCCTGGTGAACACAGGCAGGACTACCAAGGCTTATTGGAAACTTTGCTGGACCAAAGGAGAGCAGCATAAGGACCTTTTCGGCTCCTTGGTTTGGCTGTGGTACCATTCTGCCCAAGTCACAGCAAGTTGGGCAGTGTAAATTAATTACACAGTGAATTAGACCTCCAAAACTCTCCCCTGGCTTACACTAATAAAGAGAAAAATCTCAGCATGAGGAATTCCCTCCCAAAAGAAAGTTCTACCTGAAGGGATTACTAGGAATATCACTGCAACATGAAGCTTGGCATCTTTATCCAGTACCTGCATAACTGAACCCTGAGAGCCCCATTTGGAGCCCCTAGCTGACAAGATGTGGTGATGCAGGGAGGCTCCATGCGGCTTTTGACATCTGATGCCCTCTGAAGCCGTTCCAGCAGGCTGAAGGAGTCACACAGGCTGATCTGTATCTCCTTCTTCAGGCAGCCCCGTCGGATGGCTCTCCAGAGAGATGGCAAAAGATCAGTATCTGAGTGCTTCAGAGGGACAAATTGTTAGCCTTGGTATGAACAACAATGGAGGCTTTGAGGACATCAGTGACCAACTGCACCGAAGCATTCCTTACCACACACTTACCTTCATTATATCCCTGCTAATCACCCCTCCCGCCTTTCAGCAGTGAAATGTTATCACCCTTCAGCAAGGCATCAAACCGGAGCTGCAGAGGGATTGCTAACACCAACCTGCCTTTCTCATCCACATGAAAGGCAAAAGAGAGAAAGCCTGTTTGGGGGCTGCGTTGTGCTGCTGGGAAAGGACAGCAAGCAGGCAGTTCAGCTTTGTGAAGCAAGGTTGGGCATACAGCTCAGGCAAGATGGAACTTCTTCCAGAGCAAGCCAAAAGTGCTGCCTCTATCCCCTTCCAGACAGTGTTTCTCAGGACTCAGAGTCTTTTATTTTTAACTTTGCTTTGCTATTTATTGTGCTTGCAGCTTTGCAAAAGGCCAGTCGTGTACTGCTCTGCAGTGTTGTCAATGTGGCCTTGGTAAAATGCTCCATCAAAACCAACTCCTAAGGGGAAATCAGGTGCTTTGATTTCAGTTTTGTGACTTGTGCAACGTGCCTGCATCCTATAGGAAAAAAAAAATCATCAAAACCTGAAAATTTACATTATAACCTAACCATGAGAGACACAGAATGGAAATATATAGGTAAAGATGTACAGCTTCAGTGCCTCTTGGGTTTTATTTTTCCTTATGCTTCTGTTTTCTAATTGGCAAAGAGGGGGACTCAGAAATAGTGTCTCCATGAGAGTGGTTGGGGAGAAGGGCCCCACTCAATTTAAGAAGCAGCCAAATGAATTCTGGAGTACAGCAATTTGATGTGCACGTTTGTGTGACTTCTCAGCTCTGAGCTCTTGGTTTTTGCTCATCCTTATGCACCCTGACTACATCGAAGTATCACGGATGCACAGTATCACACATGAAGTCCATTTTCATAAGCCTATGATTCTTCCATGTGGACCTTGATGGTATGTCCAATGACAATACCAACAATACTTTCATTATTCCTGCTTGGAGTGGCTGGTTGGACTAGAGATCTCCAAAAATCCCTTCCAAAAAAGCACATCTATATTTCTGTGGCTGTGCTAAGCAGTGTTTATCAGGTGTAAAGAAAGCTGGGATGACTAAGTAAGTTAAAAACATTAACAGTAGCAGAGATAAATCTCCATTCCATATGTTAAAGAATTTAAAATCACTGATTTGTTGTTTGATCACTCAGTATTTTACCAAATTGACCATGTTGTGTCAGTTGTCAAGGCAAAATTGATTTAAAATATCCTTACCCATTTTTAGCCATTCTTCTTTGCCTTCTCAATTTACTGACTCATGATCCTCTTCCCTATAAGATACATTCTAAAGCAGAAAGATTGAAAATAAATGCAAAAAAAGGCCAGTCAAAACACTGAAATTACCTTCATTTTTTAACATAAGCACAAGCAAAGCTAGTAAAGTTTAGAAATCATCACTGGTGGAACAAGTCACCATCTGCAGATTCCTTTCTCTTTATCAGCTACGGATGGACGTTAAACATATAGGTTCTTCACTATGCACACTTTTTAATGGCTGAAGTTAGGAATATGTATCATATGATAGGTATTTTCAATAAATAAACATACTTTGGTGCTTGAATTATGCCCAGCTTTTATGAAGACAAAGATACAGAACTCATATCTAATATTAGAGGGCTGGAGCACCTGCCCTACGAAGACAGGCTGGAGAAGAGAAGGCTGTGGGGGGACCTCATTGCAGCCTTCCAGTACCTGAAGGGAGTAGAGAAATAGGAGAGGAATCAGCTCTTGGGAAGGGCAGAGACTGGCAGGACAAGGGGGCGGGAGGGAAGCTGGAGGAGGGAAGGGTTAGAGGAGAGATTGGGGGGAGGTCTTTATAGAGGTAGTGGTGAGGGGCTGGAAGGGGCTGCCCAGAGAGATGGTGGATGCCCCATCCCTGGAAGTGTTCAAGGCCAGGTTGGCTGGGGCCCTGGGCAACCTTGTGTAGCTCCAGGCCTGGAGGTTGGTGGCCCTGCCTGTGGCAGGGGGGTTGGAACTGTATGATCCTTGGGGTCCCTTCCAACCCATGCCATTCTATGATTCTATGATTCTAGTTTGATTTTCCATGCCAGGCAGAGGTGAAACCTTAGAGAGCAGCTAGCAGTGAGCTAACCCATCTGCGGTGTGGGCCCAGCACCGTGCAAAAACACACAGAAAAGCGTAATTGTAAATTATGCTTAGAAATCAGTGTGAAAGAGGGACTACTTCAAACTGACTGCTCACATGAGGCAATCCTGATTTGGGAGCTAAGACCTTTTAATAGTACAGACACAGCCTACCTGAGCCCAGCTTAGTGCCAGAGAACAGCCCTGTAAATATTTAATTGGTATAGGTGCAAACAGTGGAACCCTCCCCAGCTTACATCTTTATTATGAACCAGTACTAATTAAAAGTTCACCATCCAACTGGTATATCAAAACAGATGTTGAATTCATTTTATTTCACTTCTTTTTTTTTTGGTTTCATGGAAAACCCCAAGGCATTGGATTGTCCTCTTGCTGGATTGTCTGCAGGGGAACAGACTGACTTTTGAAGGCAGTGAGACTATACATTAAGGAATGGGCTGTAAGCAAAACACGGTCAGCTCATGATTCACCCAGACAGACTCATCCTCCTCAGTTCTCACACTTCAGTGTTACAGAACAAGAGTCCCACTGTTTAGCATCCCCCCTAATTCTTTGGCTTCACACTATTTATACTGCTCAGGATTTATTCCAAGGGTGGAGGTGGTAGTGTTGGGAGATTAAATTGCTCTGTTTTTCACGAACAGAAGATTTCAATGGGTAATTTACTACTGTATAATTAAGCTTCAGAATTTGTTTTTACTTGGAAATGTTTTAAAAAGGAAGCCAACTATCTGGTCAGATTTGTGATGCGCAGTTGATGAGAAACAGAAACCCAAAATGCTGATCAGAAATCCAGAAATGGTTCATTAGAAAGAGGTCTGATATCCTCTGGAAGACAGTGAGCAGAGGTTAGCATTCCCAGTAAGCTTCCAGTATTGCTCCGGTAGATGTGCAGAGCAGTTAAGAGAGAGCTCTTGTTTTGAACAACACGGGGCTGCCTGCTATAAGCAGGGAGTTTGTCTCTTGGAGTCCCTCCTTGCTGATACAGAGGTGAAATATAAGAGGGTAAGATTCATGATACAGTTATCTACAATGTGGCTGAGCTAATCACCTCAAGCTCCCATTGTAATTACTGGAGAAAGATAAGCTCCCTGGAGGAGCTCTCTCTCCTGGAGGTCCAGGGAGCAAGACGATTGTCCTGTCCTGGACACCTTCTTAAGAAAATTACACCCCAGGTACCACAGCCTGAAGGACTGTAAGGTCAGTTGAGATGACGACTGCTGGTTCATCCCATCTTCTGATATGTATTTGAGCCTGGTGGGAATACTTTCCTCCTGGAGGTGCCATTCTTTATGAAGCACAGGGAAGGACTGGACTACTTAGAGGATTATTTACTAATAGTTACTACTTACTGTTTCACTTGGATGAAGTAAGGTGAGATGTCTCCTACAAAGGAAAATGAAGTTGCAGCAAGGTTCTTTAGTTCAGGATGTCTTCCAGCTTGGACAGAGTAAAATGTCAGTCTTGTAGGTCCATTATTCTGCCTTCTTTTCCCTGCCTATAGAATCAGAGAATCATAGGGGTTGGAAGGAACCTCAAGAGATCATCGGGTCCAACCTCCCTGCCAAAGCAGCTCCCCAGCTCATATTACACAAATAGGCATCCAGAGTCTTGAATATCTCCAGAGAAGGAGACTCCACCACCTCCCTGGGCAGCCTATTCCACTGCTCTGTCATCCTCACTGTGAAAAAGTTCTTCCACATGTTGGTGCAGAACTTCCTATGCTTTAACTTGCAGCCATCGCCCCTTGTCCTGTCTCCACAGACCACTGAAAAGGGGCTGGCCTTTTCCCCCTGCATCCCATATTTAAGATATTTCTAAACATTAATAAGGGCCCCCCTTATTCTTCTTTCCTCCAGGCTGAACAGTCCCACATCACTCAGCCTGCCCTCATAGGGGAGATGCTCCAGTCATTTAATCATCTTCGTAGCCTCCTCTGGACTCTCTCCAGGAGATCCCTGTCTTTTTTATCCCAGGGAGCCCAGAACTGGACACAACACTCCAGGTGGGGCCTGAGCAGGGCAGAACAGAAAATAGATCTTTCTACTTGTTTTTTAGGTCTACTGTAAAGCCAACATACTGAAAGGTGTAGTTCCTTATTGTGCCCCAATGAAATCTTTTGATTTTCCAATACAATCATCTTTATCAGAATTTCATCTCCCATGCAGTGTCTTTCCCAAAGCAAATACGAGTTTGAGTTTCACAATCCCTGTTTGCTAGGTAGGAAGTTCTAGACAAGCTTATGGCGAATCCTACTGTTAGCATGAAGGACTCACTCTCTCTGCAGGGAGAAATAAAACCTTGAAAGCATGTTATCCCATATTAATCTCATATAGAGCTATCTCCAGGTCAGTTAAAACTGTGGCACATGTAAATACAGGACCTTGTGAAAGGCAGAAAAAAAGGAACATCTCTAAGCAGCACAGACAAACACCCAAAAGGTGAGTCCAAAAGGGGCAGCAAAGACAATAATCAGCACATGCCTGAACTTTTCATTTTCAAAACACAAGCCAGGAAGAAGATTTCTGTAATTCAACTTTTCCTAGACTTTTACTGCTGATGACTCATGCAGACAGTTTGCTGGGCCATAGGGGCTTCTATTTGCCTGTATTTTTTCCTGGAGTTTCTGCGGAAGTCAGTAGTTTTGGTTAGCTGAGGCTAGGACTTCTTCATAATGGGAAGTCTTCCAATGCTTGTGTTTCTTGGAGGAGCTGAGAAAGTTGGCTGCTTCTTGGAGGAGCCCATCAGAGGCTCAACTGAGATCCAGATGGCACTGTGTGAGTTACAGTAGAGAGAAAAGCATCTGACATAGAATCATAGAACCACTGAATGCACTAGGTGGGAAGGGACCTTCAAAAGCCATCTAATCCAAACCCCTCTCCGCTCCCCCCAGTAAGCAGGGACACCTTTAACTAGATCAGATTGCTCAGAGCTTCTTCATCAAGCCTGGCTTTGAATACCTCCAGGGATGGGGCCACCCTGTCTAGAAAGACACACAGTATAAAGGAAAACACAGCAGAGACCTCTCAAAGGTCAAAGACCACTGCTGTGCTACAAGAACAACAGAACCCATGTCCATCAGTCCCAGGTCAGTGTCTCAGCTGGACACACTACTGCATGGGTTGAAAGAAGCCATTTGACCATAACACGATCCAGCAGCATGGTGTCTGCTCCCGGGGCTTTGTTTTTCCATATATGGCAAAGAGCCTGGCCTTCTCATCCAGTAACTTGGGCCCTTGCTAGGTACAAAAATAGCAAAGCAGGCCAGACATCTAGTTGGCACAACGCTCATGTTCCTTACCATGAAGCATGGGGCAGCCATTTGCTATGAGTCATCACCATGAGGATCCTCTTTCAGAAGGTATGTCAGCACGAGGGTTTCAAGAGGCTCTCCCAGGCCACATCTCTTTCCTTGGTATCTGGGGCTTGTTGATCCTGGCACACCACCTGGGAACAGGCAAGAGGCCAGCCTAACAGATTGGCATGTGTGCAAGCAGGGAAGGAAGCTGAGCATCTGGCTTTAAACACCGGGGCTCAGATTTCTCTCTGAGGGTGTTGACAGGAAAATGCATGCCGGCACTCCGCTGCTGCAAGGACTGCTAAGGGAGTAGGATGTCTCTGAGGGATTTGTTGAGACAGTTTTACTTCTGAGGTCTTTCCTTCCTGCCTCCTGATCATCATAAAGAAAGGATCTGAAGAAGCGATTTCATCTCTTGAGAGCCCATGGACTCAGCAATGGCAGAAGTCACCTCCACGAGCTCTGGAGGAGATTGGAAGTGTCAAATGAAGGCCACGAGCCTCAGGGAGTGTATTTCTGTGTGGTTGATCGCAATAAACTGGATCTTATTGCTGGTGGACATCGCCACAATTTCACCTCAGTCAAGAATTGGCCAATAATGAAGAACCCACCTGTTGCAACCACCCTAAAACAGAAGCAGGGCAAGGAAAAAGAAAAAAAACCCTAAGAAATAAGTGATTAAATGAGGTGAGGTAATGCATTCAACATATCCCTTATTTCCCTGACACCTTGGACTGCGTTTGCCTTGCCACCTTTAGCCAACTGAAGTTAGGCAGATGGTCTAAGCCAGTCCTTTTGGCTCCCTCCACACTCTAGGGAGACAAAAATAGACCCCCAGAGTTTTGATGCCTTAATACAGATGAGGTAAATCATCTCCTGGAGGTGTCTGTGTCCCTTGGCTACAGAGAGCTCAGATTTACCTAGGACCTCTTCAATGACTGACCCTAAACAAGACAAATCCCACTCTATTACTACTATTCCCTCTCTCCATGTACTGAAAAGTAATAACTTTCTCAGCTTTTGGCAGAATTCAGCTTTGTTGAACAGTCTGAGACCCTGAGAGACTTTAATGGCAACATATTATCTAGACACGGCTGTGGCAATAATTTTGCTCCTTGCTACTCTAAAAGGCTTTCCAGAGCTGCTAAGGAATGACAGAAAGGTTATTTAATAGGAGGGACTTGGCTTCTGTAGAGGCAGCTGTTTAAATTATATACTCAGCATTGGTGAGGCTGCACCTCAAGTGCTGTGTCCAGTTCTGGGCTCCTCATCATAAGAAGGACATTGAGGTCCTGGAGCGAGTCCAGGGAAGGGCAACCAGGCTGGGGAAGGGGCTGGAGGGCAAATCATCTGAGGGGCAGCTGAGGGAGCTGTGGGTGTTGAGCCTGGAGAAGAGGAGGCTGAGGGGAGACCTTATCACTGCCTACAGCTACCTGAAAGGAGGTTGTGGAGAGGTGGGCAATGGTCTCTTCAGCCAGGTGACAGGAGATAGGAACTGGGTTGCTAAAGTTTTGGAGGGAAAGGAAGATATGTTTATTTGTCAGTGGGTCTTTTAAATTTATTTTGCATAAAATTCCAACACTAAGTGTTTTTCTTTAGTTGGTGGAGAAAAAAAGCCACCACAATGTTTCCTCCTGTAAACAGAAATTTTTTTCAATTTATAGTTGTCAAAAAAGAAACAGAATTTAAAAATTAATTTCTGGTGACATCCTTCAACAAGTAGAAAATTAAAATGTTTCCAACTGAGTAAAAATGTAATGCCATCAAGCACTTTCTTAAATCTACCAAAAATTTTTTCACCAAAACAGTATTTTCTGAAGCCTTTTTCCTCCTTAGATCAGTGCCCTCACCATAAGACCATCTACCCCCTCGGGAATGAACATGATAGGAAAGGCAAACAGCATCAGTAACATTATTCAGCATGGTGTTGGCACAGCAACAGGAGCTGTGGGCATTCTGTGGGTTTCAGAAGTGATTCTGGACAGTCTTTGTGGTTTGCACACATACGTAAACTGGTCAGAGTCCACAGATCTGGCTTCTCCTTCTGGCTCTCCCAGACATTTGTGGCACGGTGTTGGACAGGTTCCCATCCACAAGCCATTCCTCAGTTTCTCCATCCTTTGAGGGTTGCAATACTCCCTTTCCCATGTGCCTTCTAAGTTTTATTGGCTCCTGAAGGTAGGGAGAACAACTAGATTCAATACATCAAGGCTCCACAAGGATCTGCATCCACATTATTGGATGGGAAAAGCTGTGTGTTATACTCACACCTTATCAGTGTTTAAAGCAAGAGACTGAACCAGACACCCCTGTATCATTACATGCAGGGACTTGAGGTAGAAACGTGCTACATATAGTTCAGGTACAAGAGAGGCTGTCCCTCATAGAGGGCCTTCCAAACCATCACTGGTTTCCATGAGATACAGTGCCCCAGGGAGAAGAGGAGGTGGACAGAGAAGAAAACTGCTTAATATGCTTAAATGAGGGAAAAGGCATGTAAATCAGAGCTGTCATCCCTTTCCTGACCTGTGCTGCAGCACATACTTCTGTCCGAAAGTATGTTTATACTGGAAAACAGATATATGTCCAAATGGCAAATATGGAAGTGAAAGCATAGGAAAGGGAGCCAACACCTCCTCACTGCAGATCCTGGTATCTGAATTATCCCAGGTTTTATACCTGGGTTATAAATACCTATATATGCAAGTATAAACACACCCACACATACATACTTGTGCCATCACAGATGTGAGAAGATGACTGAGAAAGCTGAAATGATGGTTCTCCCGCTGCCAGAGCCAGTTTGGTTTCAGCCCTACACTTCAATCATTGTGGACATCATGTAGATGCCCCTCCAGAGCTTCCACCCAGGCAGAGGCAGCTTACAATGAGCAAATTTAACTCCCAGCACCCCATCATTGCCACTCTGAGCTCCTTCACAGCTATCCAGGTGTCCATGTCCCACATGTCATGGGAATTCTGATCTGAATTTGTGGGTGGTGGATCTCAGTCCTGTGTGCTTTGCATCAGAGTGGGGGACCTAAACATAGGCTTGTCGTTGAGCAGCAGCTGGCTTGGATGAATAGATTGGCTCAAATGAACTTAAAGCTCGTTCCTCTGGGGCAAATGCCAGGGTGTTAATGGACTGTAAGAGCTAATGCTCACCAGCACTGGGTCTTCCAGGGGACAGGCTGCTGCTCCTGGAAGGTGGTCACAACGCTACTGCAGCCAGAAGGGTTTCAGCTGAGGGATATTTGCCAATGCCTGGTTACACAATTCCTTTTGCTTCCTTTGCCTAGGTCAAGCTATGCCACAGGGAATGAGACCTTCCAGCTCCTTTGAAATTAAGGCCTTGAGAGCAAACATGACCTCAGTAGAACACTTGCCCTGCTTGGTGATCCCTCTGTATCTAACAATGCTAGATAAAAGATTATTTTTAAAAAGGAAAGGGCAAGCTTCTGTGTGAGGAAGCCCAGGGAGAGATCCAGCTGTGTAACTCCTGCTCAATACATGAACCACAACAGGTATACCATGGGTTATTACCTTTGCCTGCTGCAACCACCACATTACCACTGCTTCCTGGCTACAGGAATGTTTTCATATCCTCTTTTGGGTCCATCAGGCAGGGACAATGGCTGGGACAGAAAGGAGAGAGCTCCCATTTCCTAACAGAGAGACACCTGCCTATTGCAAAGCTCAAGGGACTGCGGACAGCCACAGTCAAGGATAAAGAGTTGTAGTCTGGAGGGTGTTCCTGCAGGAGTGAACTCACACGCTGTAAAGCAGCAAGTGCTTAAGGCCAGACCCCATAAATCCACCAAATTAGATGCTGGTGACATTATAGACCCATTTTGTTAGTTTTTCCAGCTGAGCTGCAGACCACAGAAAATGATTTATACTCCATGAGTTGGGATGGTGGGGGAAGGGAGAGCAGGATGGGGGAAAGGGGGCAAAGGGGAGTGACTTACAGTATTTAAATTTCTGCAGAAAGGAGGAGAAAAAGGAAAGAGAAACTTGGTCCTGGTGCTGGGAAGATGAAAAATACAAACTGGGGTGAGGGAGGACCAGAAAGAAAACGCTAAAATCTTGTTTACAAGCTTGCATCTAAAGAGGGAGAACTCAAGCTATGGCAAGGACAGAGCAAACAGGAGGGGAAGATGTGAACCCAGGGGTCACTGTGTGCATGGCACATCTGATGTAGAGGTATGTAGCAATATTGCCTAGAGCTCTTTGGCTTTTTTTTATAGACTTAGCAGAAGACAACTTTGAGTACGTGACCAAAGTGCTTATTCATCCTTTCAAAAGGAGGTGCCAGCGCCTATGTAGCTGACATGGGGACCTGTGCTGGTGGAGAAATAAGCCATCATGGCTTTAACTTGAAAAATAAACTGCATACACTCTTGTGTCTCATTATTTACAGCCAGCAAAGACTTATCTGAGAGTCATCCACTGAATCATTCCCTCCACGTGTTACCAGTGATGTGGCCAGAGATGGCTGTCCTACAGAAACAAGTGAGATGATCAGTCCTTCAAGACCTCTGCACCACTCATTCCTAAAACAGTCACCTGCAGAGGGAGAGGGTCACACAGTAGTGAGATCCACTGAGCTGTGAGTCAGAAGTGTTTGGGTCTTTTACTGACTGCTGCCAAGTAGGTTACTGAAGTAACTGGTTAAAACCAGGCACCTGCTTTCTCCATCAAACTTAAAAATTAAGGATGATCACAAATTTTCCTTTCCCATTAGTATGTGATACAACTTTTACAGGTTTGTGGGTTATTTTAGTGAAATAAACTCTTAGACTTTGCAGGATTTTTTCCTGTGAACTGAAAAGAAAAAAAAAAATAGTATTTAATCTTGGACCAACACAATTTCAATCTTCATTTTGACTAAAGCATAAAAGTATCTTTTGCTGTTAAATGACCAGAAGTCTATTTTCTTCAAAATATTCTTTAAGTTCAAGGAAAAGTTCTCACTGTGCTTTTCTGCTCACTCAAATCCTGCTTAGGGATCTAAATGGAAATCCTACCCTACATTAGAAAACAGAGCTACCCAAATGCTGTTCATCAACCCAAAGCTGGTATCTTAAGTAAGTCAAACACATCGTACCCTAAATATTTCTCTCCTCTGGATAATTCAACTGAAGAGATTTAAAGTGAGGTGAGTCACACCCTGCCCTGCATGAATCTCACTTCTTCACCATGAGGGCTACTGCTGACAGCAGCACCTTGAATTTACCATTCACTGCTTTATGCAAGCTTCATAGTAGCTACTTGGCATGGCCTGTGCAAGCTGCCACAGCACCAGCATCTTCTGATGGACCTAAGATAAGTAGATTGTGGCTTTATTGGGTCTGACTGGGATAGAGTTCACTTTCCCCAGAGCAGCCCTTTGTGTTTGTAGCTAGAAAGGTGTTGATGACACCCCAGTGTTTTGGCTACTGCTGAGCAGTGCTCTAAGAGCATCTCTCCAATCCACCTACCAAGGGCCAGTAGGCTGGGGGAGGGGAAGAGGTTGGGAAGGAACATAGGCAGGACAGCTGACCCAAGCTGACCAGAGCAATATTCCAAACCCTGTGGTGTGGAAGAGGGGAAGGGAGGCCATCCAGAGGGACCTTGACAGGCTTGAAAAATGGGCCTTTGAAGACTGCGTGAAGCTCAACAAGGTCCTGCACATGGGTCAGGGTGATCCTAAGCACAACCACAGGCTGGGAGAGGAACAGATTGAGAGCTCCCCTGAGTAGGAGGACTTGAGTGTGTTAGTAGATATAAAGCTCAACATGAGCCAGAAATGTGTTTTGGCAGACCAGAAAGCCAACTGTGTCCTGGGCTGCATCCCCAGCAGCATGACCAGACAGTCTGGAGGGGAATTCTGCCCCTCTGCTCTGCTCTGGGGAGATTCCACTGCAATGTGGTGTCCAGCTCAGAGGTCCCTAGGACAAGAAGGACACGGAGCCATTGGAGTGTGTCCAGAGGAGGCCACAGANGCCATTGGAGTGTGTCCAGAGGAGGCCACAGAGATGATCCATGGGCTGGAGCACCACTTCTCTGGAGACAGGCTAAGACAGGGAGACCTTAGAGCAGCCTTCCAGTACCTAAAGGGGTACTAAAGGAGAGGGGCTGTTTATCAGGGAGTGTAGTGATCAAACAAGGGGAAATGGGTTTAAACTAAAAGAGAGGAGATTTTGTTCACCTATTAGGAAGAAATCCTTCCCTGTGAGAGCGGTGAGGCCGTGGCACAGGGTGCCCAGAGAAGCTGTGGCTGCCCCTGGATCCCTGACAGTGCTTAAGGCCAAGTTGGCTGGGGCTTTGGGCATCCTGGGCTAGTGGAGGGTGTCCCCACCCATGGGATTTGGAACTAGGTGGGCTTTGAGGTCCGTTCCAACCCAAACTATTCTACGAGTCTGATTCTACATGCTCAGCAACAAAAGCTAAAAGAAAGGAGGGAGGGAAGTGGGGCAGCTTTTGCTGTCAAGGTGTTTGACTTCCAAAGCTACCACTTCACACACTGAGGCCCTGCTTCCCAGGAAATGGATGGACATCACCTGTTGATGGGAAGTAGAGCATATCTTTTATATTCTTTGTTTCCATGTGTGACATCTTTTTCTCTGTATTAAATTACCTTTATCTTTAGCCATGAGTTTATCATCTTATTTTCTCACCCTGTTCAGGGACTGACAGAGCAGCTGGGTGGGCACCTGCCAGCCAGCCAAGGTCCATCTAACACAGTGGCCATACATTGTCAACGGTGCAACGAAATGTAAGCAGAGCTTCAGTACTGTGTTAAAGTTCTGTGTCTCCAAAACAGATCTGGGACTCAAAAGGACACTGTCAGTGGGCACATGCTCAGCAGAAGCAGCTGAAGAGCATGAAATGCTCTCTTCAACCCAGCGAGTCTTCCAAAAGGCATGTGTGTTCTTGTTTTTACCTCATTCTTAGGAAAAATGACAGTCATACTCAAAGTAGAAAGGGATGATAAAAGGAAAAGAAACCACACTACTATAGCCTTTTTGCAGATGAGGAGAGTCTGAGTGATGAAGTTATATGCCAAGGGACGTACAGAAAGTCCTAGAGAAAGTCAGGACTTAAACATGGAAACTCAGATGAAAAGGCAACTAGTTCTTTGTCAACACACAGAGAGATGATTATTTTCTTTTCCTTTTTTGTTTTCAGTCCTATAGTTCAAGCTTAGTCCCTTTCTCAGCTGGGCCTGAAATTCACCTCCTTGTTATCTAGCATTGCTCAGCATACTTGATCACTGTCTTAATCACTATTAAATTTAATGGAAAATACACAGTACAACGTTGGATGCAGTGTGCAATATATGGGTAGACCACAGCTGCTTCCCAAAATACCTGTTAAATTCTTCCTCCACCAAACTATCCTCCATTTTACAGTATTTATATTATTTTAAATCTCAAAATATCTTCATTAGCTCTGTATGAAGAGTTCCTGCCTACCCTCCAGTCTCCCTTCTCCATCCACTTCTTGTTGAAGGAGTTTCTCTGACCAGATATAAATTCCTGCAATGTAGATGTCACTATCTGGACAACATTTCTAAATGGAATATGATAGATATCTGAAGGGAGTACTCCGTCTCATTCAGCAGTGGATATCTAAAAACTGGTCTAATTAACTAATTGCAACCTACAAGTGATAATTCTTCCCAATGACTATAAAGTGAACCAGGAGTAACTAGCTTAGATGGAAACCTTGACACAATAAATATCTAAAATGTGATGAGACTGATTTCACTCACTACATTTCTTTCTCACAATCTAAATACACACTGTTGAGTTTGTGATTTCCCTCAGGCTAATACCTAGCCATTCAAATCAGAATAGGATACTATGCATGTAAATAAAATTACTATATATGTAAATAAAAAATTTTCAGAGACAGACAAAAGGAGTCTTGTTACCTTCCCATTTGACAAGGAAAACAGAAACATGGGACAAGCAACTGTGAGACAATTTGTGGAAGAGACAGGAGACATCTCTAATTCTGATGGGAGAAATATAATTGGAAGAGTGGGGCCAAGCTGAAATGTCAACCTTGCAGTCAAAGGATGCACACAACATGGAAGACAGGGATGAAAATTTCTGGGGAAAAGCCATCTCTCTTCCAGTGTAAATTGGAATTACGAACTGTAAGGAAGTTCCTGTAAGAAAGACATGTGTGATACTTCAGGGAGGTGTAGCACTTTTTGTCCCAGACAAGTTACATATAAATAAAACCTTCCCTAGGCTATTGCAACAGTGCTGCTCTGATCACTACTGTTTAGGTTGGACTTCCTGCTAATGACGAGCTTCAGTGAATATTTGGGCAGGGATTAATCTCATCTAACTTGAAATTCAAATATCTATAAATAGGCTGCTCCATGTAGATTCTCTCAATAACCTACAAATACAAATGAGTAATGAGCATGTAACTTCCCATCCAGTTCCTATTCCTGTTTTAGGATGAGATGGGCCACATCCATGGACTCGAGCTCATCCTGAGGCTGCATCAACATGGAAGGGAATGGGTTATCAGTGTAGATGTAGGTGCCTGCAATTAGTCAGGTAAATTTAATGGTAGAAGCCTGATCTTCACAGTTGCACACCAGCAAGATCACAGAATCACAGAATCATAGGGGTTGGAAGGGATCTCAAGAGATCATCAGGTCCAACCCCTCTAACCAAGTAGTATCCTTAGGACAGGTCGCACAGGTCAGCATCCAGATGGGGCTTGAATCTCCAGAGAGATCCACAGAGAAACGACACCATCAGCCCAGAGCCATGAATCACAATAACCACCTCTGCTCATGCAGTTCTGATAGCCATACACAAAGCTTTGAAAACCAAGATATTGTCCTTCTGACAGCAATGTGCTTGAATAACAAGGGAGAAAAAATAGCTGAAACAAGATTTGAAAGGTTTTCTTCTCTTGACTGTCACTTTGACATGTGAAGAAAGGAGAATGGCATTAAAATGAAAGGAAATAGTTTCCCCTCTGGTTTTTTTTTGTAAATATCCTGATGGAACATTTTGACCTGATTTGAGAGATTTTGACAAGCTCATGTTGTGACGTGACTGTTGGGTTGCCCGGCAATGCCAACCCATACAAGGAGACAGGCAGGATCCTGCATTTGAAATGGCTTTTGGTACAAATAAGGGTTTGTGTTCTGCAAGTGGTCCAGAGTCAACGGGAGATTTGGAGATCAAGGAGAAAGCATTAGTCTTTATGAGGTGAAATATTTAGTACCAGAGCATAAGGACTGAAATATCTTTTCAAATATTCCTCTTAACTATGATTTACCTAGTGATTTATAGCTCAGTTCACCATGCAGCAAGAAAGTTTGTTCTTGCTGTGACCAACTAAGCTACCCCTTGGGAGTTGCTTGTTTCCTCATTCTCCTCTCTTCTCTTCTTTGTTTCTTATACTGAACCTTCTTTTTACAACACCCTCCTTGCTGTAAGTCCAAGGTCCATGTGGGTTTCACGCCTACTTTACAGCTATTACATCTACCAGAACCACCAGTGTTGAAAGAGTTAATATCAGTGTTGACCATTCAGGGCTTTCAAGCTAAAAGTTGGCTAAGATATCAGTGGAAAAGAGGAGGGATGATCTTTCACAGAAAAGGTTTTGGGGTCTCTCCAAATTTAGGCAGCCATCACAGCATCAGTTTGCTGAGAAGTTCCTCACAGCAGCCAAAGTCTATAAAAATATAAACCCAGAAGGATGGATCTACTCTATGGGACTGGTGACAACCCACAGAGAAAGATTAGGCCCACAGGAGGACTAGAAACACATGAATAGGACAAGGTAAAGGTGTTACCTGATGGTGCAGGTGGAAGGACCCTGTGTTTTTACAGCTGTAAGACCAGGGTGCTTGGATATTTCCCCGGGTACGATGCGTAATTCAGACCTAGTAATTGCACAACTTCAACATACAGAGCACAGCTTCATTATATTTTCTTAAGACCCATCTCTGCTGTTAGAGTAAGTTTCTTCTAGGTCTGTTCCAGAGCATTAAAAGAGGGGAAAGGATTTTAACCGTCTGTGCATGTGAGAATACATTTTGCTGAAAGAAAGTGTGAATTTAGAACATTTTTCTAAGCCTCTTGTCCCCACCTCATCCCCCATCTAGCTCCAAGGCAGTGTTAATTCCCACATCCTGGGAACATTAGGTCAATTGTTTGTCAAATTACCCAGGTGAGTTCACACTTGCAATGAGCTCGCTTTCACCTGAGGCTGCAGCTGGGGTCCGGGCAGGCCCTTGCTTCTCCCTATTTTTATCCACCCAGGCATTGTTCCGTGCAGTGTTTTCCCCTGGAAGAGGTGGGTAACCCACTACAAATCCTTGAGAAAGACTGACCTCTTCTGGGAAGCTGAAACGCAGCCGCTCAGGGAACTTGAAACCAGCCATTGTACCCTGGAATTTCCTTCGGGCACTTTGGGCAGCAAACTCTTGGCACTGGCTGCTAAACTTTCGATTCTTTTTTCTCAAAGATGCTTTCTCAAAGATGCTTTCTGCTTGGGCACTTACACTAATTTTATAGTTTCCCTCATGCCCCTTATGCTTATTTTTAAGTTCACTGAAGCTTTGTCCACTCATTCACAGAATCACAGAAACATAGGGGTTGGAAGGGACCTCAAGAGATCATCAGGTCCAACCCCCCTGCCGAAGTAGTATCATTAAGACATATCACACAGGTCAGCTTCCAGGCAGGTCTTGAATATCTCCAGAGATGGAGACTCCTCACCCCCCTGGGCAGCCTGTCCCAGGGCTCCCTCACCCTCACTGAGAAGAAGTTCTTCTACATATTGGTCTGGAACTTCCTGTGCTCCAACTTGAGGCCATTGCCCCTTGTCTTGTCTCCACAAACCATTGAAAAGAGGCTGGCCACTTCCCCTTGTGTCCCACATTCAACTGTGTCTTCCCCCAGCTTCTCCTTTCTGCTTCCTCCTTACTATTTCAGCCTTTTCCCAGCACTGGCTGCAATTCCAAAGTTATAGGTCTTTCTATTCAAGTGATCAGTCCCTCGAGCATGTTGACACCTGAGACTTTTGAGAGTGAGCTCTGCACTCATTGCACCCACATCACCTGGATCTGCACCAAGGTGTAAACACAGGTCCTTGAAATAATATAATACTACAGTTAATAGGTGAGCTGGTCTTTTGCTCTCCTGCACTGTGCAGTACAGTGGTATGTCCATGTTATATTTTTTATTCATCAGTACCCTGAGCCATTGCTTCTCTTCTCCAGGTAACACAGAGCACATCATCCCTCACAAGCATCTGTAGAAGGTGTCAGATGATCAGGAAACCATCTTCACTGTAGCTTAATGGTACAATACCAACAAGCAATCTACTAATTAAGAAGTAACATCTCAAGCTGCAGACAATCCCTTCTTTAAGATGTTGCATTTCCCTCAGCATATTCATGGTGGAATACCTTCCCCTAGGTTGGTATCAGCAGCGCTAACATTTGGCACCTCCCAAAATAGGTGCTCAGCATCGGAGGTGCCAATCCTGACAGGGATGTCTGGATGAAGGTTTCCAGGTGGGCTACGTGCCCCCTTGATGTTTTCTCTTGCTCCCAAGATGTGCCAGTTACCAGGAGACCCTGAGCTACAATATGGCTGGGGAATCCTGTGGGGTTTGTGTGCATGTCATCAGGGCCCTGGCCCTATCAATGGTGATTAATTGTCCTTACCAGCCACTTCTTGTGATCTCCACCCCAGATCAGACTGACCCAGAGCAGGAGCTTGAGCTTATATCCAGCTGGTGGAGGGTGTACAAATGGTCAGGGAAATGAAGGTTCCCTGGTGCATTAAAATGAGGATGGAGGATGCAAATCTAAGCAGGGATTCTTAGGAGAGATGCAGTCTATTTGCAAATCTAGCTTTACAGGCCTGGCGACCCCAATCATAGAATCATAGAATCATTTAAGTTGGAAAAGACCCTTAAGATCACCAATCCAACTGTTAACCTAACACTACGAAGCGTTAGCAGGACTTCTGAAAATGGAAGTGCACCCTGAGCTTGCAGAACCACCTCATTCTGGCACTCTAATGTAACAGACAGTACCTTTCCAAGTGCTGTGTAAATCCTCAGTCATAGCTTCAACAATTCTTTACACTTCAGCAACTTTAAGAGCCCAGCTTTGACGTGTCTACTCTGTTCATTGTCCCTCTTGAAAACAAACTGCGTAGGGACACAAGAGCCTGGTCCTGGCACACACTCCCTCTCATACTGTGAGCAGTGCCAGCTCTTGCAGAGGAGACTTTGGAAAAATCTATGACCTGCTAAGGCTTGTCCCAGGTCTCTCATAGATAAAGATTGCCTCAAACTTGAAGTTCAATAAAACCTTTTCATCCATTCAGTGATGGAGTGCCTGCTTTTTTCTAGCCAGGTAGCAGTCCTCGAATGTTGTTACATTCCTGTGTTAGTGCCCTCCATGGTCTGCTTCCACAGCACGTGGCAAAGCATTTCCTTTTATCACACTTTAATTTCCCTGTCTTTTATTTATGCTTTCTGTATCACCAAGGTGTCTGCCACGGGTGAAGGTGCTGGTGGGGTGTACATATACACGTCAAAATATAGTCCTGCCCACAGGAGCTCGCTCATCACATCAGCTGTCCACTTCAGTTCCCAAATCCATTGAGAAGATCACGAGCTTCAAGTATTATTTCTGGCCACATGAGGAATTATCACCCACTGAAATCAAAAGTTAGAGAGAGAGACAACTTTGCAGTTGACTAGAGGGAAATAAGAGGATAGTGAACTGTTCAGCCTAGTCTGTATGGATACTGGACTGGATACTGTATCGTTACTCAACTGTCCAGCTTAGTCTGTATGATCCATGCCCTCCAGGAGCTCAGTGTGTTCCAGTAGCATTTGACAAAGACCATCAGAGGTCACAGGCGATGAGCTAAGAGAAATGCACTATTTGCCTGTATGGAGAAAAAACACCAAGGCAAAGCAAATCTTTCCAGGCCAGGGTTATTGATATTTAAACCACAGAACTTAATTAAAAATGAAGGTAATTAAAGCCAGATGCAAGAAAGTGCCTTTTTTTTTTTTTAATTTTCCCCCTGCATACCATGTTGTAGACTCATAGCATGACTCACGGGGAGAGAGCAGTAAGTCAAGGTGACTGGGAACATTCAAGGAGCGATTATCTGGGATCATTAGTGGGGCTGGTGGGCGGCAGCTATAAACTGGGAACAGGTCCTGATGAGGTGCACGGCCTTTAACTCCTCTGGTATGTAACGAGCGCCGTAAATCTCCCCGTTACAGGCAGCGGTGATAGGGGTGTGTTCAGCCAACAGCCTGGCTTTAATCTCTT
Source organism: Zapornia atra (assembly GCA_013400835.1). Lineage (NCBI taxonomy): Eukaryota > Metazoa > Chordata > Aves > Gruiformes > Rallidae > Zapornia > Zapornia atra. Next base: position 119,530 of record VZTU01030314.1, read on the forward strand.
CGTGACATCAAGAGAAAGGGAAGGGGACCCTCACTACAGGGCTGACACAACCCAAAACTCCTGAAATGGGTGAAACTTCCCCACTTTCATGTGGGAATTATGGGAAGTAATGTGAAGGCTGAGAAGTCAAATTCTGGTCCCAATAGCTTTGGTATGAACACACGTTCCCAGGGATTTACGCTTCTCAGAGCAGAGCCTGGAGCTTCACATCTTAACTCCCTGAGCTTGTCCACAGCTGTTTTCTTTCCTTTCTGTATACATCTGAGTATTATGGGACTTTTTAGCCTAGAGATGACTAGCATCTTATCAATGCTGGTAAATAATTGAGGGATGGGGGAGGATGGGATGAGTCTTTTTTCAGTGGTGGCCAGGGACAGGACAAGAGGTGATGGGCCCAAACTGGACTAGAGGAAGTTCCACCTAACCCTGACTAGGAACTTCTTTACTGTGAGTGTGGCAGAGCCCTGGGACAGGCTGCTCAAAGAGGCTGGGGGGGAGGAGGTCTCCATCTCTGCAGATATTCAAACCCCGTGATCCTGGACGCTGTCCTGTGCAGCCTGCTCAAGGTGATCCTGCTCTAGCAGGGGGTTGGACTAGATGATCTCCAGAGGTCCCTGCCAACCCTGACCCTTCTGTGATTCTGTGACTTCTATGTGCAATGAGTCCCCTGACAGGTCCTAACACCGTGTTACCATATAAGCTGGAGAACTCGTGTCCTTTCTCTGTGCCTCAGTGTCCCTCATTGCAGATTGGGACTGCTCATGTTCTCCTAAAGATGATGGATTGTGCAAAATAATTAGTATTTGACTCATTTTACCTAATATTAAATTAAGATTTACCTAATATAAATTAAACCACTTAGGGAAGAAAAGTCAGGTGGTGTGAAAGAGCCAGGAGGTTATAGCTACTCTGAGTCAGGAATTGTTTGCTGACCCTTCACAGTCTGCCTCCCCCCAGCTATCGTGGGTGAAAGATATATTTTCCTTCTTGAAAATGCTGGTTTAGGTGCTTGCACAATGATTTCTTAGCTCATTTCAGTCCAAATGAATTAGGTTCATTTATTCAGCTAGCCTTGCTTTACTTATCAGGAACACACAAAGGTGTGCTAACATGACCAGTGCTGTCCAGTGGGTTGGAGAGAGGACTTCCCATTTGCCTCTGGCTACTGATAACTTTAACAGTTAAAAATCCAAAATCTGAGGTCTTCTGGCATTTCCCAGCTCTCCTGGACAACTATTCTGAACATGCCTGGTGTAACAGTTTCTGCTTCTGGCAGCAAGATCACTTATGTACTGAGAAGAGATTGCCTACAAATAATTGGCTTCAAATGGACCACATCTCTGAAAGGAATTTCCACAGCTTTTCTGGGCACCGATCACAAGGTTATTAGTCATCTGCAAATCCAGACTGATTATGAGCTCACCACCTCGCTGGACTATCTCGTATTGCAACCGTCTAAGTTTCAGACTCAGTTTTTCCCACTTCTGGGGGTGTACACATTCTCCAGTGACTATCTCCCTTAGCAATAAATCAGGAGGTTCAGCTTTGTGACTCCAGGAGTTTTCTGCCTGTTCTGCAGTTCGCCAGACTTAACCCAATATCAAGGCTAATCTTCCTTTCCACATGTCTGTTAAATATGGAGTAGTCTGTGCTCCTTCAATATTGACTTTTATGCTCAAGATCAAATAAGAAATTGCAGTTAACCCTTGGTCCTCCAAACTTCCAGCTGCAACTTTTCTATCTAACCTTTTTCAGTTATATATATATACATAGATATAGATACAGATATAGATATATAGACATGTGTTTCTCCTAATTGGATAAATGCTTTTGCATAAACACACTAGCCACAGCTCATTAGTCTTGCAAGCTTTAATTATTATTTTTTTCAAGGGGTCAAAAAAAAATGTCTTCTGTTGGTAACCAGTTTTCTGAATATACTGAGGAATTAACATAAATACTTTTGTTAGGTTTTCATTATTCTCAAGCTCTTTCAATTTTCAGGCTAAATATGTTTGGGTTTTTTCTTGGGCCTTCCTAGCTGGCTCATGTTGTAACTGCTTTTCTTTCAGCAAAGCTTGAGGCTCTTTGTCTCGTAGTTTTAAATCCTCTTTTATAAAGTCTTAGATTCTTTCACATTCCGTGAGCAGCACCATTATTTCCTCCTTGAAGATCAAGCCACAGTTTCCCTTTTTGGACACTAGAACCCACTACCAGTGCCAAAATTGGCATTTTTCATGCTGAGAAATTAGCTGATATTTAGGATTTTGAGAATTAAGCATCGAGTATTGCAAGGATGAGATCTGTTAAATCATGGCAACTACAGCTAAGATTCCATTTTCCAGACCATGGCAGCAAAAAGTTCATTTCTCACCATTCAAAACCTCTTCCTAGATAGCAAAAACATTCTCTCAATTAGTGTTTTGTTTTTTCTCAAGCTCCTATGATCAGCACGGGGCTTTTCTGTGTCCCCCTGCCATTCCTGACTCGGCACCTGCATTTATAATAAGACCCAAACAAAACCCTACTGCTGCTGTGGCTGAACATAACAAGCAGGCTCTGATACTTCCATACTTTATTCTGTAAAGAAATGTGATGGATATTCTTCTGCATTTATCCCAAAAGATTGCTGCACTTCACAGAATCACAAGGTTGGAAAAGACCTCTAAGATCATGAAGTCCGACCATTCCCATCCTGTGCTAAACCATCTCCCCAAGTACCTCATCTACCTTTTTGTTAAACACATCCAGGGAAGGTGACTCAATCCCCTCCCTGGGCAGCCTGTTCCAGGTCCTGACAACTCTTTCAGTGAATTTTTTTTTTCTAACATCTAATCTGACCCTGCCCTGATGCAGCTTGAGCCCATTGCCCCTCCTCCCATCTCCTGTCCCCTGGCTGAAAAGACTATCACCCACCTCTCTACAACCTCCCTTCAGGTAGTTGTAGACAGTGATAAGGTCTCCCCTCAGCCTCCTCTTCTCCAGGCTGATCACCTGAACTCATAGGATTTGACCTCCAGCCCCTTCCCCAGCCTGATTGCCCTTCTCTGGACTCGCTCCAGGACCTCCATGTCCTTCTTATGATGAGGAGCCCAGAACTGGACACAGCACTTGAGGTGTAGCCTCACCAATGCCAAGTACAGGGGTACAATCACCTCCCCAGACCTACTGGCCACACTATTTTTGATACAAAAGCTTCCATAAAAATACTTTAACCCTAAAGACTATGACATTTACTGTCATAAATGATCTGTTAGACGAAAAGTCTGACCCTGAGAGGTCCATGCTGCTAAAAACTGGAGGTCCTGCTCTCTCCCCCATCTCTCCCATTCCTTTCTTGCCTCAATGAGAAGACAGACACTCTGTTTAGCTGCTGCAAACCTATGACTGAGGTCTTCTGTGTTGTGTGATTACCCCTCATGGTTAAAAAGTGGCAAAATTGTCTTTAAATCCATTAGCATTTTCATCAACAAAAAGTCAAGGCTTTTGGACTTTGACGGTAGGCTTTTTGACTCTTTCTTGGCAATTACACAAGCTAGGAATATGCTCCTGGTTTCCAATGAAATCTGAGGTTTTCCCCAGATTGCCAGACACCAAGAGTTGGGATTTTCTCAGGGGGGGGAAAAAAGAAGAAAAAAAGGAATATAAAATATTTCAAAACTTCTTTTTAGGAGCAAGCAACTGTGTTTATTGCATGCTTGCTTTGTTGTCTCAGCTCTGTTTTGAATCCTGAATGTTTGAAGTGCTTCAACGCTCGCTTATCTTGGAACACATGGTACCACTGACTTCTATGAGAACGCTGATGCACTCGCAAAGCTACGCACAGGCTTAGCAATGCTTTGTTGGAACAAGGATAAAGGAAAAAACCTTCAGTATGAATTCTGCTGTCTGAGAAAAGACTGCAGAACCATCCACTCCACACCACCCACATGTCCATCGAAACCAGAATCTTATTAGCATTTTCCACTTTCTATTCTTTTACCTCTGCCAAATTTCAAGAACATTTTCCTCCTGCTTTTGTCCCATTTTTTGCTTACTTTTTTCTTTCTTTGTTTGTTTATTTATTTTTATTGTTGACAGGGTTAAACTTCAGGAGTTTCTATAGGCTGGCTTCTGACTTCAGGAACATCCTTCATACTTTTTCATTCTAAGGAAGCTGAAGCAAAATATTTCCCAGAAATAATGGTTTCCTTTCAACTGGCTGCAGATGAGGTTGGATTAGGCTTATTCTCTGGTGACAATCATGTTTCCACCAGCTAGTGAAGCTGCTAAATCACTATTACTGGATACAGCCTTTGAAGTTCAGGATCTCAAGAGCTTGCTCATTTTTTAGTCCTGCTTGTGAATGGATTGACTTTAGATGCTTCATGAATGTGCAAAACAAGAATTTGCCACAAAGTTAAATACTGCCTTTCCAGAAATATTGTTCTTCCCTTCTACAATGGCTTGCTTGGCCCACAGATATTTTTTTCCCTCTCCTTTAACTACAGGTAATTGAAAGGTCTTTTGGCAAACAGTGTCCTGTTGATGATAAAGTTATCACCTCTGTATGATGATTAGCAAAAGAGCTGCCTTCTCCCATGCTGAACAATAAAAAGGATTGGGCAGATACAGTATGCATGTGCATCATTCCTGGTGATGATGCACCTCTACCATCTTCCACTCTGTGTCCTGTGTCTCTTACCTCTGTCCCAGGACAGACGAATAGAGGTCTTATACCTTGTTGCATCTTCTTTAGACAAGAGGGTTTTTTAGCCAATTCTGGCAGGATGAGAGGACAGAAAGTATGGCCTCAGGAATTTAGGAAGATATGCAACAAGAATGAAGATGAGTGGAACATCTCAGGTATGGAGAAAATTTAATGTGCAAACATAACCTTAAAAGTTGGAAACTAACTTCTACATGGTGATAAAGCTACACTGTAGCCACAAAGCTGGAGAAGGAAATGAGTGATGAGCTATAGTATAAAGTGGAGTCTAACATCTCCTCTGGCTGGCTGCCTCTGAGATTATATCAGATTTAATCTCAAATCTTAACTACTTGGGGCATAGTCAGGCTTTTTCCCCTTCACCAAGGGCTCACTGATCTCGTTGTGGGGAAGCCTGAAGAACAGTTGTGTCTTATACTCACCAAATGAAACCTGATGGATCTAAAGTACCTGATCTATTCCCTCTTCAGCCACAAGGCTGGATGGTTGCACCAATTTTAGTCAATTGACATTCAATAAATGGACATTTAGTAAATATTCCCAGGCACTCAATGGCAGCTAAATATTAGCAAACTGACCAATATTAGTAAAAAGACCAATCCATGGCACAGTTTTAGTCATGGTAAACTATCACCTTCCCAAAACATTCCTGGGTGCTTTTAGGGAATTTATTGGAGGGACCAAACCCAAAGACAACTGGGATGTGGCTACCTTCTTCTGGAGCTAGAAGAGCTTAATAGTGAATACACAGAGTTTTTTTATACCATAGCCTCAGGGCCAAAGAGCAGACCTTGGAGCTTGGCTGGGATTGTCATAGCAGAACTCTTACCTCCAGGGGATTCAGGCTTGTATACAGCAAAGAAAACAATGGGCCTGATCATAATATAATACCCATAATTTAATTAAAGAGTGCCTTTGTGCCTGTTCTGTTAATCTGATTAAAGTATGCTGCTGAAATGGGTGGGAAGAGGTGCCAGTGCAGGTGTGACTGTGTGATGCAGACACATTGGAGCAGGCCACTGGGCTGAAGAAAACATCTCCTTCCCTGTGGGGCTCAGACCAGTATATTTCTGCCAAGCATTTCTGCTCATTTCAAGTCATAAAGCTAAAAGAGATCTGAAAAACCTCCACAAACTAAATTATAATATACTTTTGGATAAAGGCAATGTGAAAGACCAAAAGGAAGGAATCCTTAAAAAGAATAGAACTGTTTAGCATAGATTGTTGGGAGATGATAGAGTGTTGTAAAATTGTGAGGGGAAAATTAAAAACTGAAAAAGGATTGACTGTTACTGGTTTCCTCCAGTGGGAGAACCAGAGGGGATCGAATTAAATCAGGATGTGTCATGTCCTGGAGAAAGTGGCTGCTTATAGAATCATAAAATCATAGAATGGTTTGGGTTAGAAGGGACCTTATAGATCATCAAGTTTCAACCCCCCTGCCATGGGCAGGGACATACTTCACAAGCCCAGATTGCCCAAAACCCCATCCAATTTGGCCTTATTGAGGTCAAGGCAGAGGAGCAGGCTTGAGTTGTGCGCAGACTACTCAGCAATCATTAGAATAAGGTTTCCTGGTCATCACCTTCCATAAACACATTAATTCACAAAGGCTTTTTGTTGTCCCTTTGTGAATTAATGTGTTTAATTGACTTGGGTGGGTGTACACTTCACTGTAAAATGCTGGCTGGTGAATGGAGTGAAATCCAATTGGCAGCAGGTCACAAGCAGTGATCCTCAGGACTCAGTATTGGGGCCAGTTCTCTTTAATAGCTTTATCAGTAGACAAGAAGACAGAGTGCACCCCCAGTAAGTTCACAGACAACACGAAGGTGAGTGGGAGTGTTGATCTGCTTGAGGGTAGGAAGGTTCTACAGAGCGATTTGGACAGGCTGGATCAATGGGCTGAGGACAATTTAAGATTCAACAAGGCTCAGTTCAGGGTCCTTCACCTGGACCACAACGACCTCAGGCAACATTACAGGCTTGGGGAAGAATGACTGGAAAGCTGCCCAGTGGAAAAGGACCTCAAGCTGTTGGTCAACAGATGGCTGAACATGAGCTGGCAGTGTGCCCAGGCAGCCAAGAAGGCCAACAGCATCCTGGCTTGTGTAGCATGGCCAGCAGGACCAGGGCAGCAATTGTCCCCCTGTACTGGGCGCTGGTGAGGTAGCACCTTGAATCCTGTGTTCATTTTTGGGCCTCTCTACTACAAGAAGGAGATTAAAGTGCTGGAGCACATCCAAAGAAGGGCAACGAAGTGGTGAAGGGTCTAGACCACAAGTTCAATGAGCAGATGAGGGAACTGGAGCTGTTAAGCCTGGAGAAAAGGAGACTGAGACCAGATCACTCTCTACAAGTACCTGAAAGGAGGTTGTAGCCAGGTGGGTGTTAGTCTCTTCTTCCTAGTAACAAGAGGAAATAGCCTCAAGATGTGCCAGGGGAGATATAGATTAGATATTAGGGAAAATGACTTCATTGAAAGGGTTGTCAAGCATTGGAACGGGCTGCACAGGGAAGTGGTGGATTTGCCATCCCTGGAGATACTTGGAGGTTACATAGATGTGGTACCTAGGACATGGTTTAATGGTGGGCTTGGCAGTGTTACATTAATGGTTGGGCTCAAGTATCTTAAAGGTCTTTTCCAACCAAAATAATTCTATGATTCTAAGTCCAGGACTTGAACAAACTTTGAAACTCCATGTCACAAGAATATCTGGATGCCTATAGCTAGCATGATTTAAAAAGCAGGTTTATCTATAGATTTTAAACAAGGATACTTCCATCAGCTGTGAATTACTGGAAATCATGGCATCTGCTAGCTGGGCACCTCGTATTTTCCTTGTTGTTACATCCCTCCCTACGAGGAATCAGTTGATGTCCTAGTCAAGGTGGGTCTTTGGGCTGTCCCAGTGTGGCCTTTCCTATGGTCAGACATGGATTTGGGGAGGGAAACCTATTCCAGCAACCAAGCTGGTAAATGAAATGCCATGGAACTACATCTGCTACTGATAAATCATCAACCAGGGTCCTCCCTCAGAGGATCCCACCTCACTGTTGCTCAGCACGGTACTTCCACCAAACCCACCACTGCTCCTGCCCTCAACACATGGCACCACGGGGGCCTTGCACTGTTAAATGTCCCAGAGCACCAGACACATTACCCCTAATGTCCACCAGATATGCAACCTGGCATGGTGCTACCTATGCTCTGGAGATTAAGGGATCTGGCAATGGACCAAAGCTCTAGCAACCAGGGTGTCCAGAGTCTTCTGAGCTGCTGTCTCAGGGTGGCTCCCAAGAGAACCCTGCTCAGTTTCCATTCACTTGAGGTCCTTGATTTCTCCATCTGCAGAAGGGACAGAGTGCACCTTACCTGCTGAAAAGCAGGGGATACTGAGGTCTGTGAACAGCAGGATTGGGACCTTCTGTGTTCACTGCTCTCCCAGTATGGATAAGGTTCACGTTGGCACCATTAAGAAGAAAGGCTCCTTCACAGAATCACAGAATCACAAGGTTGGAAAAGACATTTAAGATCATCAAGTCCAACTGTTCCTGTCCTATGCTGAACCATATCCCTAAGTACCCCATCTACCCTTCTTTTAAACACATCCAGGGAAGGTGATTCAGCCCCCTCCCTGGGAAGCCTGTTCCAGGCCCCACAACTCTTTCAATAATATTTTTTTCTACTATCTAATCTGTCCCTGCCCTGGGGCAGCTTGAGCCCATTGCCCCTCCTCCCATCTCCTGGCCCCTGGCTGAAGAGACCCTCGCCCACCTCTCTGCACCCTCCCTTCAGGTAGTTGTAGGTGGTGATAAGGTCTCCCCTCAGCCTCCTCTTCTCCAGGCTGAACACCCCCAGCTCCCTCAGCTGCTCCTCATAGCATTTGCCCTCCAGCCCCTTCCCCAGCCTGGTCCAGTACCCCAGTACTGGACACAGTACTCTAAGTGCATCCTCACCAATGCCGAGTCCAGGGACATAATCACTTCCCTAGACCTACTGACCACACTATTTTTGATACAAGCCTTACCCCATTAGCTCTCCACTGAGCCATCCAGCCTTCCATGCCAGGCTTTTTTTATTTGGAAAACATGACCACTTGTGGCAAACAGCATTTACCATTTAACTTTTTTGTTGTTGTTGTTTTTGTTCCGGCTGATGTGAAACTCCTGGGCTTTACAATGCAGGTTTAATAAAGTCTATTAAAAGGGTAAATATAGAAACTCCCTTTTGGAATTTCTTCCTTTCCTTTCCTTTTTTTTTTTTTCTTTTTATAATTGATTATTTCTCAGAGGTAAAACTTTTAATGCAATGGCAAAACATCAGGAGTAATTAGATTAAGTAGTGGGGGGAGCTGTTGATTTTGAGAGCGCTATAAATGAGCAATGAAACAAAACCTCACTTTATATTTGTAGACAAGTGTGTGTGTGTTTATATATTTCTCTAATACTTGCCAGTTTTGCTCTTTTTTTTTTCTCCTTTCAAAGCACTACAAGCAATAACACTGGGGATGATAGAACCCTTTCTGTTTATTCTTGTTTTCTTTTCAGTAATGAATAAGCTCGAAGGGCATTATTTTAACTAGGCTCTTGTAATCCTTTAACAGGGCTTGTTGAAAATAAGACCCAGCACTGCCAGACACCATGCAGCAAAAAGCTGCTTAGTGCCAAACTCCCTGGCACTGGAGAAGCTGGGAATTGGCTGATTTTTCCTCCTGTTCTGTGTTTGAATATAGACCTTCCTGGGTCCCAAAGAGGGTCAGAGTGTAAACAACACCTGAGACTTTGTTCTTGTCCCCAAAGAGTGACCAGGAGAGCACTCTGTGTCTCTCTCAGCTTAATGCACTGAGCCCAGGGTGGGGTGAGCCTCGGACACTCTCAGTGCTGGATTTATTGAGTGCAATCATACAATGATGTGGCATTCCCAGCTCCTGTTGAAAAAAGGAGGGTGCCCTAGTCCTAATGGTCATGGAGAAAGCTTGAAAGCACAAATTCTAAAAGCTCCAAAACCAGAAAGTAACTAAAAGAACCTCAAACTTGTTACTGAAGAAGTTCTTGGCAGAGTTTAAGGCAATCTTGCTACTGTTTTCTTAACAGAGAGAAAGGAGAATCCCACTCAGTCTCAAACTCAAGACCTACAGCTCAACAGTTCTCTGTTCAGTCCTTTGCTCTATGACCTGGAGCAGGACATTTTGCCTTTGTATTTCAGTTCTCCCACAAAGTGTGTCATGGTCACACTTCTACCCATGCCAGCCACCACTCTTCCAAAGACATGTTACCCTTAGCCAGGACATGTCACCCTGAGCCAGGAGTTGGTCCTAACAAGCCATATGGATGTGGCTCTCCTGCTTGGGCATGTGGATGGAAAGGATGAGGTGTCATAGGACTCAGAGCCAGATGATCTCTTGCCCCTTTATTCTGCTAATACAGCAGGCAGCAGTCCATGCTTTTATAGTAAGAGAGACTCTTTCCAGACAAGTTCAAAAGAAGTAGGGATGTTTCCTTTTCTCAAATTTACTATAGCAAAGGTGCCTGGAAGTAAGCTGCACCATCTCCCTGCTCCAGCCATCCTCCTTCCTTTTTCTGGTTCTTCACCTTTCCCAGCCTTGCTGTCCCTCTAACAGAGTCTCCCACCCTTCACTACCTGAGATTAGCCTTGACTGACCCCAACATGGTGTTTTTCTCCACCAAGGCTGCCTTATTTCACACTTCATACTACCCAGGTTTTCATCAGACTTCAGCCTGAAGAGTCCTTGCTGCCAAAACTCTACTACTTACCCTCTTCAATTCAAGCCTCTTCTAATTTTAACAATAAAGTCCATCAAATTAAGAGATGGTCCTTGGAAGGTTGTGTGTGGGAGAGGAAGCAAACATTGTTCCTAAAACAGGGGATCCTTTAGCGCCTTTCCACCAGGCTGGTATCACGCCACCTGGCAATGGGTTGTTGGGTGACTAAGAACCTGAGAACAGCTCACCATGTCTCAAGCAGTGAGATTTCAAGAACAATGTCCATAGAAAACCCAGCTAGGCAGAAATACAGAGAAACAGGAACAACAGGGCTTCAAGACCCCCTTCCCACCTGGCATCACTTCAAGGAGTCCTACACCAAGCCACTAAAAAGCCCATTGCACTTTTCCTGTCTCTGGACAAGTTGCAGAGTGAGCACAGAACAGAGGACCTGTACCTTTATTCTCAAAGGTGTCTCTCCCCTCAAAAAGGACAGTGGAACCACCCCTGTATCACCTTTCTATGCTGCACAGCCACTGCCCCTTGTTGGCTGTGCTGGTCTGGTTCTTCACCCTGCCCCGTCCTGCTGGGAAGGAGGGACATTGGAGCTCAAGGGGTAAGCACTCACCTCTGGAGCACCAAATTAATCCAGTGAGGAGAACAGAGCAAATAATTGCCAAGGCAAGGAAATGGCACTTCAGCTCAGCCTCTGTGTGTGCAGAAGGAGGGTAGCTCTGGCAGAAACACTGCTGGCTTTCCATCATCAGCCATTGCAGGGCAGAGGCAGTGATGAAGGTTTCTCTTCCAGGGGTGCTAGGCTTTCTACAACTCCTTTTGATTTTACTAGAGGTAGTATTTCTCTCTGTAGCTTGCCTCAGTCCCACTGTAGCACCCCCTGGTCGTGTGCAAGGTGGGCTAGAGGAGTGCCCTCTCCATTCTGCCCCAAAAGACACCCAAATGCATCCACTCAGATTGCCAGTCCCAATGTATATCTCATTGTCCCAGGGACAGCATTTCAGATCCCCAGGGCTTGGCCTTGGTCCCATCTCAGGAAGTTGCAGAGATCCCTTAGCTCCCTCAGTATGAACACCTTGCTGCTTATACAGTGAGTGTCCAGGTGAGCCAGCACAGCTCTGACCAAACTCCTCCAAGGACTGGTGAGATTTCAGTAAAAAAAAGAAAATGAAAACAGTGATGTAAGGATCATGACAGTGAAAACACTGGGAAGGAAGGATGGCAGGGAGGAAGGAAGAACAATTTAAATTTCACTGTCATTTCTTCTGGGGCTTTGGAGTTCACCAACTAGAAGTTTCATCTGGATGAAAAAGGCTGCTGAGAAAATCAGAGTCAAATTAATCCAGTGGTGACCTTCTGGTAGAGAATTCATAGAAATTGGTTGAAGTGACCAAATTATGCAAAAGTATTAAGAAGAGTTAAGTGCTGGATTACCTAGAATACTTTTTTCCTAATCACAAGAACCTCTCCAGTGCAGATGTGTCCCTTGAGACAGTTCTGATGGTAGCTGATCTCCTTCCTATGATCAAGGGGGTCTGTCACCACCAACATTTTGAACTTGAGCAAAAAAGTCAAAACTTGCTCTTGCCTTGCCACCACCCTGCTCATGACTCTGGCTGTTGGCCCAGCTGAGGAGATGAGAGCTCCTTCTTGACCTCTAAAACCAAAGAAAAAGCATCCCTGAGAGCCGGATGAAGTCTTCAGTTAATCACATCACTCAAGTATAATAAGGGCTGCTGGAAAAGCTTTTGCAAAATTGAGATAAGCTCCCCTCCTTGCTTCCTCTTTGCCAGGGAGTTCATCAGAGTGCTTGCATTTTCCATTCATGGCTGGAGAGCCCAGTGGGAAAAATGACAAACTGGAGGAGCTACCTGCCTGCACCTGGGAAAAACAAACAGGGCCTGGAGATAAGAGAAAGTGAGAACAGAGAGATAAGGAAAAGAATCAAACACTCCTCAGTCCTCTTTTCTTCATCTCCGTTTCCTTCTGGGAGCAGCACAGCTCACAGTGCTCTGCTCTCCAGCCTGCAGTTCGAGTGCAGGGTGATTGGCATTAGTTTCCTGATGGACCTCTGATTTTCATGTCAGCAAAGTGAGGTTTTCCACATCTTCTGAAGACACCAGCCTTGATAGCCTAAACGCACATATTCTTACTCAGTGCCAAAGCTGGAGTCCCAGGTCTGTAGGCTTCTTGGGTAGGAGATGCCACAGGAATTTTGAGCATCAAGAACAGACTGGTCCCTGATCCAGTTGACAAGTACCAAGCCACAGAAAACAAATGAGTTGGCAGCCAACACCAGGCCCCACTGCTGAGCTGAAAGACAATGATGCAAAGGGGAGACTGGACATCCTTAGGAAGAGATGGGCATGTGCTCCTACAGGTTGCAAAGGCTTGAAGATCCAAGGGTCTGTCCCCAGCAGCAGCCTGCATCATCCATACAGCCTTTACCTACTTTCCAGGCTGCCCAGGGGGGTGTGGAGTCTCTTTCTCTGGAGGTATTCCAGCCCCATCTGGACACCTACCTGTGCAACCTGTCCTAGGATGGGCTCTGAAGGTCCCTTCCAACCCCTACAATTCTGTGAATTTGTGAAATGCCAGCCAGTGTCACACCTTGTCTGAGGGCAGCACTGTTCCTTTGCTGCATTAAATAGCTCTTTTGTTCTACTCTAGAGCAGAAGTTTTTATAAGTGTTTCTGGAAAGAAACATCCTGCAAATCCCAGCTTCTCCTGCACTACTTTTAAAATTATGCCACCCCTAAAGAATCCCTCTAAGAAAAAAACTACAGAAGAAGACAACTCAGCCTCCACCTGTTCCATGAGATGCTGTTAGGAGGGCTGGGATCCAGCTCTCAGAACACAGTATGTAAATGCAGATACCTCCGTGCAGGTATCAGTGTGTGCTGTGGGCTCCCAGCCCAGACAAGGTAGAGATCCATGGTGGAAATCAAACGTTTGTAGAACCACTGGAGATGCCCTCAGATACCAGGTTGGCCTTCAGCTCCCCTTTTCAGGGGAACACAGAAACCTGCCTCCTAATCTTCTCTACACCATCAGGGAACTTGATGAAATCCATCTCTTAAGGCAGAGGTAGACCAAGAGTTGCAGAACCTGAAGCTGGTGTTTCGACCCAAGCTTAACTCTGCACAAGGTTGACCATCCCTCTTACTACAAACTGAACTTTAGAGGGTCTCATTGACAGGTAAGAGCTGGCAGACAGATGACCCAGGCACTTCTACACTTCCAGAAATCTCCCATCTGGATGATTCCAAGCCAGTTGACGAGGTGGATTGGCTCCTTCATCATCCAAACCAGCTCTCCCACCCCTATTTGAAAATCATGACCTTTGGGACCAGAAAACACAATGACAGCAAGATTGGCAAGTCCAGCTGTCTACAGAAGGGAGTGAACTTGGCATCCTTGCATGTCTGGAAATGGAACTGTTTATACAGGGGGAGGGGTAAGGAGAGCTGCCATGTCTAAGGTCTAAAATCGATCACTCACATTAACATAGCGTGCTACAGAATAATGAGGGTCCTACTAACAAAGATGACATAAATAAAACCATGTTAGCTGCCTCACTTCAGAATAAAATATTTTCCCCTAGGAGAGAACTTATAGCCACAGGAATTACCAAAAATGCCTTCTCACTTTTGTACCAGTGTGATTTACTCCTGTTACTAAATATACACTGGTATAAATCTGTCAGGATTAGACAAGAACAAAAGGAAAGATGGCCTCATGATTAAAATGCTGGAATGGGAATGTGGTGATTAGGAAATTTTGCTCTGCTACAGATTTTTGGGGTTTTTTTCACTGGGTATTGGACAACTGATATCACTTACTATTAATACTGCCTCATTCCAGATCATACAGACACACAAAAACCCAAAGCTCTTGGGGTTTTTTATCCCTGTTTATAAAATGGTTTTCCTGGTTCTACCTTCTTTATGTAGATTGTTTTTTTTCTGTGGGGCAAGGAAAACCTCTGCAAGCCAGTTATCCCAGTCCTGCTGTGTGCTGGCTGAGGTGTTCATTTTAATTCTAGTGCTTTTGTTCTAGTTTTCAAAAAGCTGAAATTTAAAAAGGGCATCTTCATGGACCAATATCTTTGCTGGGGCCTAAAGGAGTTCCTTCATAAACCTGAGAGTACAGCCATGGGGCCACAGTTGCAGAAGATTTTGAAGAGATCTAAGGACCACAGAAGAGCTGCTCAGCCAATGTGGTATATATATCAGCTCAGTTGTCTGAACACAGGTGCCTACTTGAGGTGCTTCAGGGTATTCCACTAGGTCTTCCACTGCCTCTAGACAGGAGCATGGCTCTGCCATACAGCTTGTGTGTCTATCTCAGATAACCCTTGGTGCTTTAGGTGGCCCTGTGAGTCTGTATTTAGACAAACAGACCACACTGTGGACTACATTTGCTGTATTAAGCCTCAGTGTGGTCATTCATGCTAAATCTCTAGGGCTCTTGTGATACCCTGGGGTACCTGAGAGCTCGACACAGGGCAAGGAGATGAGGAATAGAAGCTATGGGAGCCTGTGATCACCTCCAGGAAGACCAGCTACAGCCCCACAGCTCCTGAAATGAACCCAAATCCAGATGCATAAGAAGCTGAATTGAGCCCTGGGTGTCCAGCTCTAACCAGGGAAAAGACAGACTGCCAGCATGAAGCCTCTTACAGCTAGGTGTTTTAAATATTTGCTTTGGCTGTGGAAAACTCCTCTGCCTGGTCTAAATTCCTGTTATTTTGCTACCAAGGAACACATCTTATCTGCTGAGCGTGGGTTCTCCCTTATAAAAACTATTTCACTTTGTGTTATGTTTAAATATCCACTGGAAGAGAGAAAGTTCAACTTATTGAACAGCTGAAGAGTTCAAGTGCATTCTGGGGTAGACCCTCTGCAGCATGAAACTCTACCTCCTGTAGATCCTTCTGCTGTGCTTTAAAAGATGTACAGGCTGACATCACCATGCTGTAGCCATGATGTTGTTTTTTCACTGTCTGGATGATTTCAAGTCTAGATAAGGTAGCATCATAGAATGATAGAATGGTCTGGGTTGGAAGGGACCCCAAGGATCACAGAGTTCCAACCCCCTGCCACAGGCAGGGCCACCAACCTCCAGGCCTGGAGCTACACAAGGTTGCCCCAGCCAACCTGGCCTTGAAGTACCCTTGAGGTAGCTTGGGTTTTGTTTTTGCAAATACTGTGTCAGCTTCTTCCTTTTTCTAGCCCCTCAGTCAAAACATCTCTACTTTGAAAACGCTCAAATAATTTCTTTTTTATTTTCCTGACTTGTTTTTTGTTTGTTTTTTCTTTCAGTTATTTTTTTTTCCACTTCACACCAAAAAGACCCATTGGTTTTCACCTAAGCTGATGTCACAGCATGTTCTGAGTTGGACAAAGTTGTAATGTGGAAAGGGAGGGGTCAGAAAGAGAGCAAATAAAATAAGAAAACCAACCCAAGAATGCTTTTGTGAGTGTAGAACTGCTCACAACACGCTGGTTCTCAGCTCAGGGCCTATAGGAAAGATATCACTGACACAGAGTAATGTGTGTGGGCACTGTTTGAGGTCATGGCAAGGCAACACTGCAGTGATCAAAACCAGAGCAAAATCATGATACATCTCACAGTGTATCGAGTACTGTGTCAATAAACCCAGAGTGCTGTGTCCAGTTCTGGGCTCCTCACCATAAGAAGGACATGGAGGTCCTGGAGCGAGTCCAGAGAAGGGCAGCCAGGCTGGGGAAGGGGCTGGAGGGAAAATCCTCTGAGGACCAGCTGAGGGAGCTGGGGGTGTTCAGCCTGGAGGAGAGGAGGTTGAGGGGAGACCTTATCACCACCTACAACTACCTGAAGGGAGGGTGTACAGAGGTGGGCAATGGTCTCTTCAGCCAGGGGACGGGAGATGGGAGGAGGGGAAATGGGCTCAAGCTGTGCCACGGCAGGGTCAGCTCAGCTGGGAGGGAAAAGTTCTTCCCTGAAAGAGTTGTGGGGCTGTGGCACAGGCTGCCCAGGGAGGGGGTTGAGTCACCTTCCCTGGATGTGTTTAAAAAAAGGGTAGAGGAGTTGCTCAGGGATCTGGTTTAGCACAGGATGGGAATGGTTGGACTTGATGAGCTTAAAGGTCTTTTCCAACCTTGTGCTTCTGTGATTCTATCAAGGATGTCTGTCCCATGTTACCCTCTCCTGCCTTCCACCCCTTCCCCAGCCAAACACAGTGTTACTCATCCAGCACTGTACACAACCAGAGCAGGGTGTTAATAACCAACACCATGGAATCAACATTCCCCGCTACAGATGTATCCCCAAGAAGTTGGCACAGCTGCTGCAAGTCTGGAGGAGAGCTGACTAGTGAAGAAGCACTTTTTTTTTCTCTTTTCCCTCTGCTAATAAGACCCCAAGCCACAACTGAGCAATGGAGCAATTATGTTCTTTAAGAAGAAATTCTGACTCATACAAAGGACTCTTAGAAAAAAAAAACAAAAACAAAATAACCTTTTTTGTTTTTTCCTTCACTTTCCTGTGCTCTGCCAAAAATCCCATGGTGAACTTCTTGATTCTTTCCCCTTCACAGTTAAGTAGAATGGCAGCTCAAGCTCAAGAACAGAAAACAATGTGATTTGATGCTATATAGAATAAAATGTTAAGTTTTAAAGGACCAGAAATGGAATGGGGATTTATTTTTCAAATATAAAAGCATGGCTGATCTCTAGTATCAGTGCAATAGAGGGTGTGGAGGGGGGTGTCAAAAAACCAAAACTAAACCAGATTTTGCATCTTTTCCTTAGTAATTTTAACAGATAAATAGGAGGATATGAGGCTGGATCGCTATTCTGTCTTCAACTAGTGTTAAACTTCAGTGACATCATTAGATTTGGTGCTAAACTTTGAATTTCTGTTTTAAAACTGTCATGCCTGAGGGACTTGGGACTTGTCAGATCAGGCCAGAGTAGCAATCTACTTCAGCTGAGCAAGGAATTGCATACAAATCATCATATACTATCATAATTTCAGATCTTGCTGGACCAAATTAAGGATGGAAAGTACTGTGCTAGCTTTAATCTGGGTAAAATGGGGAGGACAGTCATCATGAGTTAATTACAGGGACACAGTAAGAAATCTGGGAGAAAATCATGCTATAAGGAGATAAAAATTATGAGCAAAAGTGGACAGATGTTGGTGTGGAAGCCTACAAAGTGGCTTGGTCTTCAGTATGCATGTAGCTGGGATAGAAACCACTTCTCCCTAGCAGCCAGTAGGGAGCTGCTGTCCACCAAGACAGCATGACTATCAAGAGAACCAAGCATCTGTTAAAGCAAAGAATTGTTGAGAATGGGCAACTTGTTTATACACTGAAGGAGAGGAATTTGTTTAGTTCTCCTGGCGTCATGGCAAGGGCTGGGCACCCAGGACACATAGGAGTACCATTGAGAAATGACAATACTGCATTGGACACACCAGCACAAGGAGAGGAGATGGTCCAACCTGCTGCTAATGGAAATATTCAGTGTGGCTGATGGATGTAATTTGTCCATAATGTCACCTTTGGGTTTGTGCTCTGGCATGAGTTGTCTGGGAGATCCTTGGGACTGCAGCATAGCATGGAAGAAGCGTGGCAGAGCTAAACAGCTCCTGTATGTCAGGGCCGGGCACCTTTCACAGAGAAAATACTACTGGAATACTACTTTATTACCAGGAGAGGACTAAGCTGTGTGTGAACAGAAGAAGACCTCATTTATAAAGGAAAAGTCACAACTTCAGCAGATATAAGGCCTGGCAATCATGAAATTAACTTATCCTTGATACCTGTGAACGCTCAGAATGAGCCACAAATGAATGGCCAACTGACAGAAGTTTTCAGCTGTGGAGAGCCTAAAGTTTTATGAGATCCTCACACTCTCTTGGCAGGAGGTTGAGTAGACCTGGTAATGTTTAATGCTTAGTTACATTTAATTCATCCATCATTTTCTCTTAGAACTACCAAGAAATAGTTGAACTGATTTTGAGAAGGATAATGTACCAGACAAAAAGCATCAATGCTCTTCAGCAGAGTTTGAGAGGACAGTGCCAACAGAAGCTTGAGCAAACATCTCTTGGTGCCCACAAGGCAGCAAGCAGCCAGGAATGACTGAACCAAGGGCATCTTCAGAGTGACAAAAAGGTATACCTAGGACGAAGGGATCTAGCCCCTGGCAATGCTGACAGGTCACAACATCCAAAAAGTTAAGGAATAATGTCTTGTAGGACTTGATGACCTAAACAAAGCTCATATAGGAAAGCCAGAGGAGCAAAAGCCTGAGCACACCAGTGGAATGGAGTCTCTAACAAAATGGAAACAAGATCTACCCCAGTGGGGTGGTGTGAACAGGGAAAGGAAGATTAGTTTCCCCAGATGCGATACACCCACATGTGCTGAGGG
>VZTU01030315.1:0-42639 GCA_013400835.1 Zapornia atra
GAGCCCATCCTTGTTGGTTAAAATAGCATTGCCCAAGCACACATAAAGAGTAACATGCTAGCAAAACATGACATCATAGTTTAAGTCACAAAAAATGTTAATGCTAAATAGTACTCGATGCTATTTTAATGGTCAGAGTTAGTTATCAGGCACATGTTTGAATGTAAAAGTTGTTGAATTGCTGAATTGTTAGATGAGTTCCTAACATCCACCAACATTCCAGTCCTGATGGGCAGTTTGCAAGGAGTTAACATGTGCTTAGTGCTTTGTAGTCTAAATTAGTTTTAGAAAGTAATATCCATATTGTACCTTGAAGGAAGGCCTAAGCAGTAAACTTTAACGGCTGCCTGACTTGGCAATCATTTCATAGAGACAAGACACTGCACAAGAAATTGCTCTATAAATAAGATCCCTTACAGAAGAATTAAAATGAAATTCATATTATTGATGTTCACTAGGAGCCATAAAAAACACAAGACAGCCTGG
The DNA here is from genome assembly GCA_013400835.1 of Zapornia atra. Lineage (NCBI taxonomy): Eukaryota > Metazoa > Chordata > Aves > Gruiformes > Rallidae > Zapornia > Zapornia atra. The sequence continues at coordinate 487 of VZTU01030315.1, forward strand.
AAGTGGCACTTGTTTCAAATCACTGTCAGAAGCACCTGAAGGACACCCTCAAAGTCGGTTTGATCAATGATGATAGATACATTGGTCAAGCTTTCTGTGCAAATGTAATGCATTTGGGAGCCTTGAGGAAATACATCTGGCAAAAGGAAATAGGACAGATATGAGCTATTCCTACTGCAAAGCTTTTCCTGTGACCATTAATCCAGAAATGTGCCCTACCTTACTGAGCAAAGTCTCTAAATTCTTCCTTGTCTCTTCCTCAACTCTGTTTATGGGGCTTGAGATCTCGCCTGCTGTCATCTCCTTGATGTAAGTTCTCTGAAGAGTGCCCATCTTCTCATGGTTTGAAGGGAGATCAGCAATCATGCTGTCTAACTTGGGATCCTCACTACCGAGGCATACGTTTTGATCACAGCATCAAGAAGGAAACCATTGTGTGATGATTGAGCTGGATCTCTGACTGCTGCTGGATGCTAATATTCTGTGAACTTCTACACAAAGCTGTCAGTACTGGAAAAATGTCACATGAAAGTTTAAAGGTTAAACCTGTAAATCTGATGGGGACAATGACTGCGGGTAGGTGGAGGTAGGAGGGTAAGAGATTGAAAAGTGTATACCACCTGTTTGAACGAAGGCTTCCATTTATCACAGAAAAGGCAGAGATAAATAAAAAAGAAATCAAATTGCTGGAACCAATGTCAAAAGCCTAAAGAATCTAAACCAGAAAGCAAGACATGATGTATCATTACCTAAGCTGAATTGGATTACTGGAGCCCTTCCATGAAAGTTATGATTTGTTCTCCTCTGTATTTTAGTCTTCAGACACCACAAACCATGAGGAAAATATTCTGAGATGCTACAGCATATGGCACTTTGTGAGGAGGGGTGATTGATATGCTGCAGTTAGCAGTGACATAGATGGCATTGCATAGCAATAGGAACCCGCAAATGTTTGAATTTTGTTTAAAATAAAACTTCTATTTATTGCTTTTTAGAAAATTATTTTCAGTCAGCTTCAAACCTATGAAAAGTGACAGATTAATGTCACCAGGGCTATCAATCTGCTATTATTGCACACAACAGATATGGCCCTGTCAGTTGCCATAGATGTGAACTTTAACTAAATTCCTTGGATAGCATCCAAATCCCTTAAATACTTTGGTACCTGAAGAGTATGTTGGGAAGTGTAGTCAGAATACCATACCTAATAAAAGTGACTACAACAATTTGTTTAGAATTTCTGCCTATTTTTTTATTTGCTGATTAATAGAGATAATAACAGCTACTCAAAGTAGTTCAAACAATTTAAATGTGTGCAAAAAAAAAGCTCACTAAGATGTTTAATTTAAAAATGTGTTTTTACTTCATGTTTCCCAATATCTAAAAAAGCACTGTAAGCACATTTAGATGGAATTTAAACATAGCTTTTAAAGTTTCATTAAATTAGGACCTAAAAGAACTTTGTGTTACTAATAAACTAAGTCTTAATTTTGACAATGAAGTCCCTGAATTCAAACACTTGTGGGATGCTGGGCAGACAGCAGGCAGTAATAACTTTCAGGTTTTTTGGCCCTGTAGCCTGATTCTGCACTCTCACATATGCCACCATCAACATACTTGCTGTTGTGTGTTAAACGGTCTCCAATCAATAGTCTGGATATGAACTGACAGCTATACTATATATATCTCCATTAGCTGAGACTGATTTTAAGAGATACATGCCCAAGCAAAGGAAACCGAAAACATCTGAACTCTGCAATTTTATGCACCATTGAAACACAAACAAAGAATTATTATTTACCTTAGGCTTTCTAATGTTGGAATTAAATATGTCATTCTGCAACTACATTTCCCTCACTGCTGACACACTGGGAAATGATAGTATTTAAGATTCAAACAAATAATGATTCAGGGCAAAATCTGTGGTTTGTATTGAGAGAGTCAAACCCATTCATGTTCTGAAAATTCTTGCAAAAGCATTTAATTTCTTGAGAAGAAAACTTTGACATGAATGACAGAGTAGTTAGGATCAAGTATAGATCTCATCATCATGCTTCATTACTTTAAGCATAGTAAGTACTGTACGAGGTTTCCAAAGTTGGTTTATTTAGCACATTAGTCACAACCATGCTCTTTTCAATAGGACAATTAAATAGACCATTAGTCATTTTATAGGGTATTTATTCACCAGCCAAGAGGAAATTGTTATTCTGCTCTGAGATGAGCGGGTAATTCCTGACAGATAAAATCAGAAACCTTCTTCAGAGATGTGTGCATATCCAGATGCCCACCTTCAATTAATTCCAGCAGCAAGGTTTATGACCCTCTCCTTACAGACTGCTTAAGTACCTACACAGTAAAGTTCCTTTCAGCTCTGTGGCAAATTAGTTGCTGGATCGCAGAACTTGCCTCAAAGGAAAGGCAGTACAAAAGCTAAGGTCAATTAAGTTTGATTTGGCTTAGCTTACATATTCACCTTTAGATCAGCTGAAATGACACCAATTCAAAAAACCAATTCTTATCTCTTTAAAGTATGGTTTGAAAGATGTCTTTGTTGGCCAAGGCAAGTCCAGCTCTCCTTTTGTCAGGACAAGGCTAGCAGATTAGAACAACTTTAAGCCACAGACTCTACATAAAATATCCATTCATAGATGTACACTGTACACTGAAGAAGAACTTGTCACCCCTTTGCTTTGAAAGGTGCTGAAAATGGCAGAAACAACATTCTTATTAAAGTACTCTGGAAGACTTGTTTGATAATTTGTGATACTGGCTTCAACCCTTCAGTAAAGCTCAGATTGCAGATGCTTTGAAACAATGCACCATGTCAGGCAGATGCAAAATTCATGAGGTCCTGAAATCTATACCCAGGTCCACTAGTAAATTTATATTGTTGGAAATTAGAACAATATATTATGCCATCCAAAGAAAATTATGAATACAAGATTTGTACTTAACATTTAGTAAATTAGTTCATTTAAAACATGCATATTTCATTTTTCTAAGTCATTAACTATATGCTAATATTTCAAGATGTAATCTCTTAGTAAGTTTGATTATCAGGAATACTTTATTAGAAGGATGCCCAGTTTCTGAATTGACAGCCTTCTCTTCTTCAAAGTACTAGCAACATTTAGCTGAATGTGTGCTTTGAAATGATCAGCAGTAGCTCATACACATGTGAGAAAATTGACACATACTTCCATTAACAGTCACAGGAATTAATCCTCAAAGTTTCATCTCACTGACATGAAATTCTACTCTCATGAGCCTGCTATATTCCTTGCAGCATTTCATAGATAATTATTCTTGATCTAATTTCATGACCTACTGAGTTCCATTTTTTTACATTCTTGGTTTTGGTTTTTGTTTGTTTTTTTCCTTTGAGTCTCTCCCCATATTTGCTGTTCTTTGTGTCCTGTCATTCTGCATTTTGTATATTGTATGAGATGTACCCACAAGCTGATGAACAGAGCTTAGAGAAAATCAACATTACATGTAGGGGCACTTAACATTAATGCTTTATTCTTGTAGACATCTGTAATCAAAGTCTTGAAGGTGGCTTACCAAACTGATTGTGATGTTTTAGCAATGAAGCCTTTACAGAAATCACAGAATCATAGGGGTTGGAAGGGACCTTGAGAGATCAAGTCCAACCCCCCTGCCAAAGCAGGCTCCCTATCTCACATTGCACAGGTCTATGTCCAGACGGCTCTTGAATATCTCCAGAGAAGGAGACTCCACCACCTCCCTGGGCAGCCTGTGCCAGGGCTCTGTCACCCTCACTGTGAAAAAGTTCTTCCCCATGTTGGTGCGGAACTTCCTGTGCTCCAACTTGCAGCCATTGCCCCTTGTCCTGTCCCCACAGACCACTGAAAAGGGGCTGGCCATTTCCCCCTGTATCCCATACTTAAGATATTTATAGTCATTAATAAGGTCTCCCTTTTAACAAAAAGTCAGCAGTAAGCTCTTTACTGTCATCAATGAACTGATGAAACCATTGATGAATCCACCCATTATAGCTTGTCTTGTAGCCAAGTCTGTTTTTTGAATCAGATGAAGGGCAGGTTCCCTGAACTCTGGTGATGTTGCGGAATCACTGTGTTAGCTTCAGCTTCATCCCTTAGGGACCATCAGAGTAACCATTACACTAAGCAGCACTTCATTCTTGGCCTAGTCTTTTTAATTATATTAGCTGATTATAGATGTGAGCAATAATGGCAGAACTGATGACAAATGGGTTTTCCAGCACAGTTCATTAAAATGCAGTTCATTCAAATATCTTGCTAAGGATGTCAAATAGGTGAAAATATGTAAGATGGGCAAATCAAAACTGATTATAAAAGCTGCTGAAGAAATAAGAGTAAGATAAAAGTTGACATGAAAGGTTAATTTAAGCAGTGAGACTGTTTTAAGACCACTGGTTTTAAATGGTTGTGTAAAACCACTGTGCTAAAATAATCTGCTAATTGTTTTCCAGCTTGCTGCAGTCTGGCCTCTAGTTTATGCAGACATTGTGAAAATTGCCTTCAGGTAGCTTGAATACCAATGAAAATATCTCAGTACCTCAGCTCAGGATGGACCACAAATCCACTGAAGCAACTGACTAAAAATTTTATAGCTACTCTACAGTGGTATCAAGTGTGTGCAGCCACACTGCACAGATCCCGGGAGACTGGACTTTGGGATGGGATCAATCAATGTCTTCCTCTTCCCAGGTACCTGAGCCTCAGTAGCAGAAGGTGGAGTCACTTCATGAAGTAAAGACAGAAGGCACAGATGAAAGCAACACAACACTATTTGGAAGCAGATCTTTCTTCAGATGCCTCATGATGAACCAGATCTACCAAACCTGACAGATTGCTTCCAGCACTATCAGGGTACCTACATGGGCAAACTAATTAATATGTAATCTAGCTAGCATAAAAGTATTTTAGTTATTTCCATATGATTTTGTTACCAGAAATCAGAGGTGGTTTTCGGTTTGGTTTTGTTTAGATTCTTTTCATGCCACAGTTTATTGGTATTTTAATGCCATTTTCTTTAAGAATGTTGTCTGACTGAGCGGCTATGATATAGTTAGAAGATATGGAATGGATGTTGGATATTAACCTGGCAAAAAAAGATTAATTGTTCTAATGGACAAAGACAGGGGAATATTCTGTTGGTTTAAGCTACGTGCTTCTTTTGAGGCAAGAAATTGTGCTTTATTATATTATTAGCAGTATTATTTCTAGGTTGAACTCATGTTGCCTTGACCAATATCCATATGATACTAACTACAAGGAACAATTTTTAACTTTCTGGTATAATTAATGGTCTGAATCAAGAGTTTGCAGTATAGGATAACACTAAAGCAAAAACGAAAAGATGTAATCTGTTATTTCAGAGTACAAACACAGAAACAGACCTTTAAATCAGAATTTGCAGTTTGAATAGTTATGAAAATGTTATCCTTTTTTTTTTTTTTTATATTCCTATTTTAAAGACCTAAGTTACAGGACAATTCATATTCCTTAAGTACATACTCTAGAACAAGTATGTGCTTAATAATTCATGTAAATTATGAAACCTGGATCCCTTTGAATTCAGTAGCAAAGCTCCTCTAGATATCTGTGGGTCCAGAACTTGGTTCTGACAGTATTTTCCTGTTAGTTTTTTTGAAACTCTCGACTCCAGGAGTCCATCTGCAGTTTCTAAAACTCAAAGTTTATATTTGTTCTCTCTTCAATCTCTTCTATAGTATCACCATCTAAGTATTGCTGTGTGGTACAGAATGAATGTCAAGTGCTCCCCATTTATAAGGGATATAGATTTGAAGTGCTAATATGCCAGCTATTGACATTTCTAAAGAATAGTACTGATTGGTATTGCAGCCCAGAAGCATCTTTTAAACACTAGAGCAAAGAGGATACATCAACAGTAGCAGTACTCAAACATAAAATTTTGACAGCATGGAACAACCAAGATTATTTCTCCTTCAAGTCACAAAATTTCAGTTTGGAACCTAAGGGTACATGAGACCTCTGAAGAGTTAGTTTCTTAGATTTTAATTTTTCTCATGCTTTGTCCTTTTTCCTACCTGTGGTCAAATATCATCAGCACCTTAGTATCTCTGCTACAGTTATGTTGACCCCTCAGTAGTTTGTATTTGCTAGTCTATTGATATTTTTCTTAAATACTCTCTGAATAACTGTTTTGCCAGCCTTGGCGGTAAAGGCAGACAAAATCCAAACAAATCATCAACTCAAATCAGCAGAGATATGGATAATAACATAAAGAATGAAGATGACTACAGCTGATTTCTTCTTTCTGCTAGACTGAGCAGACTGCTTCATTGCTCCAAACCTCCTAACCATAGGACATATGTGAGAAGCACAGATAAGATTATTGCAATAATTTCCTCTAATCCTGTTTCCTTTGTTCCTAGGATGAAGTGCCTGGTTGCAGCACCTGCCATCACAGACAACCATGTCATATAATCCCTTTCATAAACTCACCATGTACAATTTAAAAAGTATTTAGACCTCTTGATCCTGCTATTGCTATTTTACTCAAAACTGTCAAGGGTCTTTTTGTTAGAAACTGTTTTTTATTTCCCATCCTTATTTAATTCACAGACAGCTTTTTCCCATTTGATCTTTGGCTCAACATTGTATATTGTTAAATAAGGTGAAATGATAAACATCAGGTAGGAAAATGAGCTATATTAATGAAGTACAATCAGTACCATACTGTTCAGATTGTGTAAAGACTAAAGCCTGCTCCTTGAAAGCCTACTGGGTGGTGTGTCTGTTCTGTCTGTGGGATACTAGGATTAGCCTATGCATCAATCCTACATTGATTTTTCAAGTGTAACCTGTAGAAATATGCATGTGACAAGAATTACACACATTATAGGTATAGCTATCTTTTAAGAGAAACATTGTTCCCTAGTTTTTAAGTACATGACATTACATTTGCACAATTGAATTTAATCTCTTTTCTATCACTCACCTTGCAAGACTGTTCCGTTAACATCACTGAGTTGACGCTCACATCCAGTAAAACCTGTTGCAATCTTCCTTTGTTTGTTTGTCTACTTTATAAACTTGTCTTGTCCCTCCTCTTCTTTAAAAATAACTTCCTCTTCATCATTATGTTGAATACTTTATGGAAGCTCTAATAAATAGATGACTGTGAAACTGTCCATCTTCTCTAAGACAGCTGTAATGTTAATCTAATACTATTTTGCTAATGCGTATCACAAACACGTCAAGGCTTTTTCATTTGACTCAATTCTTCTAATAATTATTTCTTTTAAGATTTATCCTAATTACATAGCCAAGGTCATTCTGAAAGTCCTGTAGCTACCTCAGTCCTTTCCTTTCCTTTCCTTTCCTTTCCTTTCCTTTCCTTTCCTTTCCTTTCCTTTCCTTTCCTTTCCTTTCCTNNNNTCCTTTCCTTTCCTTTCCTTTCCTTTCCTTTCCTTTCCTTTCCTTTCCTTTCCTTTCCTTTCCTTTCCTTTCCTTTCCTTTCCTTTCCTTTCCTTTCCTCCCATATAATTACTGAATATCAATACATTTTTTTTCAATCCTGTATTTGTTCCATAATGATTAAAGTCATAATAATATAACAAATTATCAGTATTCCCTTTAAAGATAGAAAGAATAGAATAGAATAGAATAGAATAGAATAGAATAGAATACAATAGGATCATTTAAGTTGGAAAAGACCTTTAAGATCATTGAAGCCAATCATCAACCTAACACTGCCAAATCCACCACTAAACCATGTCCCTAAATGCCACATGTTCGTGTCTTTTAAATACCACCGGGGGGTGAATCATCCACTTCACTGGGCAGCCCATTCCAATGATTGACAATGCTTTCAGTGAAGAATTTTTTTCTTTCATCCAATATAAACCTTCTCTGGTGCAACTTAAGGCAATTTCCTCTCATCCTATCATTTGTTATTTGGAAAAGACCAACACCCACCTCACTACCACCTCCTTTCAGGTAGTTATAAGGAGCAATAAAGTCTTCTCTTCAGTCTCCTCTTCTCCAGAGTAAACCACCCCACTTCCATCAGCCACTCATCATAAGACTTGGGCTCTAGAGCCTTCACCAACTTCCTTGCCCTTCTTTGGACATGCTCCAACACTTCAGTGTCTGTCTTGTGGTGAGGGGCCCAAAACTGAACATAGTACTTGTGATGGAGCCTCACCAGTGCTAAATACAGGGGAACAATCACTTCCTTAGTCCTGATGACCATACTGTTTCTGATACAAACCAGGATGCTGTTGGCCTTCTTGGCCTCTTGGGCACACTGCTGGCTCATGTTTAGTCAGCTGTTGACCGACACTCTCAGGTCCTATACTGCCAGGCAGCTTTCCAGTCACTTTTCCCTTGCAGGATTGCTTGGGGTTGTTGTGACCCAAGTGCAGGACCCAGGACTTAACCTTGTTGAATCTCATAATGTTGGCCTCTTCCCATTGATCCAGCCTTTCCAGATCCCTCTGTACACCCTTTCTAAACTTAAGCAGATCAGCAGTCCCACCCAACTTGGCGTCATCTGCAAACTTACTGAGGGCGCACTCAAATCCAGACTCTATCTTCATGATCACTGTGCCCAAGATAGCCTTCAACCATCACATCACCCACAAGTCCTTCTCTGCTCACAAACAACAGTTCCAGTGAAGTGCCTTCACTCGATGGCTCCCTCATGAACTGTGTCAGATGTCGCACTGTGTTGGGCGGTAAGCATTGGGGTCAACAGATGAATATCCATGTGGAGATCAGTAATGAGAGGCATTCCTCAGGGTTTGGTATTGGGACTGTCCCTGTTTAATATCCTTGTCAGGAACATAGACAGTGGTATTGAGTTCACCCTCAGCAAGACTGCTGGCAACATCAAACTCTGTGGTGCAGTCAACACACTGGAGGTAAGGGATATCATCCAGAGGGACCTTGGCTGGCTTGAGTGATGAGCCCACATGAAGCATATGAAGTTCAACAAGGCCAAATGCAAGGTCCTGCACATGGTTCGGGGCAATCCCAAGTACAACTACAGACTGGGCAGAGAATGGATTGAGAGAAGCCCTGAGGAGAAGGACTTAGGAGTGTTGGGGACATGACCCAGCAATGTGTGTTTTCGTCTCAGAAAGTCAACCCTACCTTGGCCCACATCAAAAGAAGCATGATTAGCAGGTTGAGGGAGGTGCTTCTGTCTCTCTATTCCACTCTTGTGAAACTGCACCTGGAATACTGCATCCAGATTTTGGCTCCTCAGTACAGAATTGTTGGTGCAAATCCAGAGGGCCATGAAGACGATCAGAGAGCTAGAGCAGTTCCCTTATGAAGACAGGCTGGGAAAGTTGGGCTCATTTAGCCCGGAGAAGAGAAAACTCTGGGGAGACTTTATTGTAGCCTCCAGTGCCTGATGGGAACCTACAGGAAAGCTGGAGAGGGATTATTTACAAGGGTATGGAGTGATAGGACAAGGGATAATAGCCTTAAGATGAAGGAAGGTTTAGCTTAGATAGAAGGAAAAATCTTCACTATGAGGGTGATGATGCACTGTAACAGGTTGTGCAGTGAAGTTGTGGATACTCCGTCCTTGGACATTTTCACGGCCACATTAGAAGGGGGTTTGGGAAACTGGGCTAGTGGAGGGTGTCCCTGCACATGACAAAGTGGTTGGAAATAACTGATCTTTAAGGTCCCTTCCAACCCAGGCCATTCTATGGTTCTGTGATTCTGTTTCCCCCCTTCCTTGAAATATAAATTCCTTTGAGTTTTAGCAGTTCTGATTTGGAGAAATTCAGAGATCTTTTAAAGTGAAATTAGTAGTATCTTAGTCAAGTTTATTTCACAGTAGCTGTACACACTCAAAATGTTGTTACAGCAAACTTTAATCTGTAGGATAGGGTATCATAAATAGTAATCTTTATAAAATGTAGCTTTCTTAAATCAAGAATTTTATTTAGAACCCACTTTTTCATATTCTGTCGATCTGCTTGTAAAGCTGTTTGATAACTTTCCCATGTCTGGTATATTTTAACCACTCGTTTTATTAGTGTTATCACAACGATCTTTGTTAGTTATGATGACCAAGAATATCCAGACACCACTTTTTGTAGCACTTCTTTGTCAGCAATATATATTGGGGAAACAATTGCAAATAATGTTGCAATTTCCAGTAGCATTAATCTCTACTAATATAGAGAAGTCTACATTTATTTACAGTCCTTGAGGCTTGTGAAGAATTCTCATGAGATCACCAAAATAAAATTTCTATCACCTTTCCCTAAAGTAACTTTGATTAAGTGAGTTTCTATTTGCTCCATGCTATCTGATTTTATTTCTTTACAATCTACCACTTTATTAACCAACAATGCAATCCTACCATCTCAGCTTTTATTCATTCCTGAATATCACATAACATTAAATAAGTGTGTTCCAGCCATGTTATTAGATACTATAGTCAGCAGTAAAAAGAACATAAATTGATGGAAAATATATAGAGAAGTAAAGCTTAATGTTCAGAACTGGTCAAAATAAATAAAGCTATTAAGTAGTTGTATGAATATAAAGTTTAGGGGTGTTCAGATATGTATCAACACAGGTAAAACCCATATAATAAATAAAAAAGTTGAGGTGATAAAAGGACCACTCATGCACACTCTATTCGTTAAGAAAATATTTCTGTATTGATGTCTATCAGTAGTTTTACAGCTGTAACTATTTTTTGCTCCTAGACTTTACTTTAGATCTACCAAATATTTTTAGTCTGGATTTCATAAAAAAAAACCCAAAACAGAGAAGATAAGAAATTAGTGGAATTTACCTGAGGACACAGTAGCGACTTTGCTGTAATTGACACAGGAGTGATTTATTTTTTTAAACCTCAAAATCCTGTTCTAAGTCAGAATTAACAGGATCAAAGCAGGAATTGCTTGATAAAATGCATTTGTTTCTGTGATGCTTAGACTAATTGCCGTAAAAATCCAATTAATACTTACAGTACCAGTGTCCCCCAGGGCCTTGGATGGCTCTTCAGACACCTGGCATCGTTACAGACCACAAATATAACCCAGACACATAATTTTCAAAACAGATGTTATCAACTCTGCATCACCTACATTTTAATACCAATAATCTAAACCTCACTCTGGCTTTCCATAACTCAGCTCAGAGCCTGCATTTCCAGGTCTAGCCTATTGATCCTGTTGCTCCCTTCTCTTTGAAGGTACATCTCAGGTGACCTCCTGAACTAATGAATGGCAGAGGGCAACCTTGCCTCATTCAATCCCACTGTTTCTGGTCTCACAGTTTTAATGAACAGTTTCTTTCTTCCACATGCAACTGAAAACTAAATTTTCTTAGCTCACAAGTTTCACTCTAAGTCACTAAGTACTTTCCATCCTCCACCTACTTTACTGGTGTTCAGAATATGCTAATGGTTGCTGTATCCTACTCGATCTAAATTCAAAGACTGGCAACCATTTTCATGAGGTAGAGGATTTCTAGCTTTTTGAGGTCTAGTAAGAAGGCATTATGAAATTCTTAAATGTGCATCCTCAATGCCTTCATAATTCTATGTACTTTAATTCATACACACTAGTTTATGCAGTCAAATAAGTATAATGCTGAAAATCTCAACTAGTATCTTTCAATATGATTCATAAGTCTAATTAAGAACAATGAACTGTTTAAAAATATGCTTTATTCACCTTTTTCATCTTATCCCTAAATCTTTCTTTTCACAGGAGTCAAACAAAAATAAACAAGCTCCAGGTGAGTTCTACCCAAAATGAGAGGCAGTGGCTAGAAACAGGGCTGAACATTGTCTCCATCTGCCTTATGGAAGGACTCAGAACTCTTTTTAAAAACTAACCCAGCAAATATCAGCCTCTGTCCATAGGACACCCAAGAATGATGTATAGTAGCTTAATTTTACGTGTACTGTAATTCTAAGAATAGTCCCTGTGTATTTAAAAGATACAGTTTTGAGGGACACATCATAAAACTTTAGTTATCACTACCTTAAATATAGTTAATGTACCTCTGACAAATAATTCTATAATAATATCAATAACATGTACATTAATCAAGTAATACTTTAAATTCAGGAAAGTAATGGGTTTTTCCTTTTCCCCCAATTAAATCAAAATTATATAGCGCGTTTCTAAAATCTTATATCTTCAATAATGGTTGAAATTAGAAAGTTAATTCCCGCTTCATCTATTCACAGAAATAATCACTGCACTGTGCTAGAATAAACATATTTTCTAAATCAGAAGAAGCTTCATATGCCTACATTAACTTTTCATATTCTATTGAATTGAAATTGTAATTTTCAGTTGAGATAGGCCTTAAACTGGGCCATTTCTACCTTTTTTAGCACTTACTTATATATCATTTTGTGTCCAAACTCCTAGTTTACTATAAATACTGCTAACCTAGACAGTCCAATAAAGCCATGGAAGAATTTAGTATAGATGTAATATTGTATAGATCCTGTAACATTATTTTATATGCATACATTATATAAAATACTCTCTCTATATATATTTGTGTGTGTTCTAATCCTTTACATGCAAAGAAATGGTAGTAGTAATATTGAGGCTGAGAAATAGATGCACCAAATATATTATCATGAATGAGACTATTAACCTGCAAGTTGTTGTGAATAGTGGACAGTACAAAGTAGTGTGTTCCCTGGACATCAAAGAAAAATAGGAATTAGAAATAGAGACAATATGGCCCCCACATCCTCCATACTCCATGGGAGAAATAAACTGAAACTGGCTTTATCCCTCTCCTAAACAGAAATATGTTTTTAAAAGTCAAAAGAAGCTTCCTCCTCTTTGTTCAAGGAGATACACATAAGCCCCTTAATTTTTCCATGAAGTGTTCAGTAAGGGTCATTATGTGAACTTATACAGAGTATGTGAAACATTTCAGAATCATTCAGTTTGAAGAACACTTTCTAAAAGCATGATACTGTTACTTTTTTGGAGATGTTTAAAAGTTTCTTTCTCAGTCATTGCAGCTGCATTTGCAAAGTTAACAAAAGTAATTTCAAAGGGAATGAGAATCACAGAATCAGCGATTCACAGAAGCATTAAGGTTGGAAAAGACCTCCAAGATCATCTAGTCCAACTGTCCCCCTGCCACCTATATTACTTACTCAATCATGTCCACAAGTACCTCATCCAACCTTTCCTTAAACACCCCAAGGGACAGTGACTTCACCACCTCCATGGGCAATCTGTTCCAATGCCTAAAGACTCCTGAGAAGAAATTTCCTCTAACTTCTAACCTGAACCTCCCCTGGCACAGCTTGCAGCCATTCCCTCTTTTCCTATCGCTACTTATCTGCGAGAAGAGGCTGACCCCAAGCTCACCACAACCTCCTTTCATCTAGTTGTAGAGAGCAATGAGTCTCCTCTTCTCCAGACTAAACAGATCCAGTTCCCTCAGCCACTCTTCATACGACTTGTGTTCCAGACCCTTCACCAGCTTCGTTGCCCTTCTCTGGACACGCTCCAGGGCTTTGATGTCTTTCTTGTGGTGAGGGCCCCAAAACTGAACACAGTATTTGAAGTGCGGCCACACCAGAGCTGAGTACAGGGGATGGTCACCTGCCCGGTCCTTCTGGCTATGCTATTCCTGATACAAGCCAGGATGCCGTAGGCCGTCTTGGGCTCCTTGGCCTTCTTGGCCAGACTGCTGGCTCATGTTCAGGAGACTGTCAACCAAGACTCCCAGATCCTTTTCCTCTGTACAGCTTTCCAGACACCCTGCCCCAAGCCTGTAGCATTGCCTGGGTTTGTAATGACCAAAGTGCAGGACCCAACACATCACCATGCTGAACGTTATCCCATTGGCCTCTTCCCAATCATCCAACCTGTCCAGGTCCCTCTGGAGGACCTTCCTACCCTCCAGAAGATTGACACTTCCTCCCAACTTGGTGTCATCTGAAAAATTACTGAGGATGCACTCAATTCTCTCACCAAAATCATCAATAAAGATATTAAAGAGGATGAATCCCAATACTGACCCCTGGGTAACACCACTTGTGACCTGTCTCCAGCTGAATTAAATTCACTGCCACTCCCTGGGCCCCGCCATTCAGACAGTTTTTAGCCCAACAAAGAGTGTACCCATCCAAGGCATGAGCTGACAGATTCTCCAGGAGAATAATGTGAGACACTGTGTCAAAGGCTTTACTGATACTGAGGCACACTAGGTCAACAGCCTTTCCCTCATCCACCAGGCATGGAAGATGAGATTGGTCAGGCAGGACTTGCCTTTCATGAACCCATGCTGGCTTGGCCTGATCCCCTGGTTGTCATGTACTTGCTCTGTGATTGCCCTCAGATTATGACTTGCTCCATAATCTTCCCTGGCACTGAGGTCAGGCTAACAGGCCTGTGGTTCCCCAGATCTTCCTTATGATCCTTCTTACAGATGGGCATCCCATTAGCAAGTCTCCAGTCATCTGGTACCTCTCTGGTTGATAGATGATGGAGAGCAGCTTGGCAATCACATCTGCCACCCCCCTCAGAACCCTTGGATGGAACTGGCCCGATGGACTTGCAACTGTCCAGGTAGAATAGTAGGTCTCGAACTGTTTCAACTTGAATCGTGGGGAGGGTTATTCTGCTCCCTGTCTCAGCCTTTTGGGGCAGGAGACTGAAAACCCAGAAAATGCAAAGCTCTCTCCTTGCACTTGCAAGATCAATTATTGTTTGACTATACTGCACTAGAAAAATAAATCTTTGAATGACATTTTCCACACACAATACCAATTGTGAACTAATAATTTCCGTCCCAGGAAATATGCATACAATTAGGGACATAGGACTTTTTATTGTGTTAGATTAGGCATACAAAAAAATTTTAGAAGGAGCAGGCTTTTATGTTTGAGGAATAAAGGACTGCAATGAGTAATTCATGAAAATAAAGATAGCTTAGTCTTTAAGTTTTTTTCACTTGCTGTTTAGCTTAAAGGGCAGACTTACACTTTGGTCAAAATATATTTGTCTTTGAGTTAATTTGGAAGGTATGTACTATCTAGCTTGAGCTCTCGATATTAGAGTGGAATGTGTAACATGGTCTCCGTTTTTCTGAGAAGCTCAACATGAGACAACAGTGCATGCTTGCAGCCCAGAAAGCCAATCCTGTCCCAGACTATATCAGAAGAAGTGTGACCAGTGGGTCAAAGGAGGTGATTCTGCCCTCTATTCCACTGTCATGAAACCCCACCTGGAATACTGTGTACCCTGGGCTCCCCAGTACAAGAAAGACATGGGCCTCCTCCATTCCAGAGGAGGTCCACAAAGATGATTAGAGGACTGGAAGGCCTCTCCTATGAAGACAGGCTGAGAGAGTTTGGAGAAGAGAAGGATCCAGGGACACCTTATTGCAGCCTTCCAGTACCTGATGAAGTACCTAAAGAAAAGCTGCAGAGAGATTTTTACAAGGGCATGGAGTTATAGGACACAGGATAATAGCCTTAAAATGAAGAGTTATAGGTTTAGATTAGATGTAAGGAAAAAAATCTTCACTGTGATGGTGGTGAGACACTGGAACAGGTTGCCCAGTGAGGTTGTGGATTCTCTGTCGTTGGATGTGTTCACAACCCCATTAGATCAAGCTTCGGAAAACCTGGGCTAATGGAAGGTGTCCTGGGCCTATGACAGGGGGGCTGGAACTAGGTGATATTTAAAGTTACTTCCTCTCCTCTCCTCTCCTCTCCTCTCCTTCTCTCCTCTCGGAGCTGAAGCTACATGCCTCCTTGTTTCATTTCTCCAACCTCCACTCCAGCGCTAAAGCTTTAATTTCAGTTGTGAAGCAAAACATGCTGATTTTTCTTCATTGCTCATGTCCTTGGTCTTACTAACACTCAAAGTCCGACCTACTCAAGCTGTGTCACTGTCACAGATGGCTTGAAGAATGACTATTCTGTGAGGGTAATAGAATCATGAAAGAACACAGCAGTTCAAGGTGTTTCTTTTCATCTATTCTCATTTACCACAAAGGTAACACTTGCAAATATAAATGGACTCAAGGCTACTTCCAGATGCAGTCTAACATTTGTCATGGATTTGCTATAGTAGACTCATTTGTTTTTTAACATTTATGGTCATTTTGTCTTTCACATTACAGATGAATCTGAGTTAGTGTAACTCTACACTAACTGAGAAACATTTTAATATTTACTTTATCTTTAACATAAGAACAATAAACCTTTTATGCTAATCATCCAATATTTGACTAAAGAGTATTACTAAGTAGCCTTGCAAATTGTTTGATTCCTTTAATTCACATGATATGAATGTGTCTTTGGCATTTCATCTCAGTCAGGTGCTTTATATTATTAATCTTCTGAAGTGCGTCTGCAACCTTTTCTCCCTGCATGTTATATATCATTTTCCAGTTTAGCTCACAGTTTCTTAGTACCTTTCTCAGATTATCTTACTTTATCAATTTTACAAAATACTTATGTTGGAATATTTATTTAAATTTAATCAATCATTTATTTACAATATACCATACTGCTAATATAGGTGAATTCTTTTATTTCCCATAGTAACTGGCAAAATTATATTTCTTCTCCTTCAGATCTTCCTACTTGGTGACTAAATTTATCACTCTCTACATCTTTTTTCTTCTACCAATCATTACTGCGTGTCACTGTAACATTGTTCAAGCTACTAGTTGCCTGTCCCTATGCACATTTCAAACAAAGGTACTTTTAACATGCCCTTTACTCACTCAGCCTTGACATAACTCCAAGCTCCTTCTATTCTGTTATTCTACAATTTTAAGAAGATGAGAATAGATCACCCTTATGCTTTAAGGATGTTGCCCTTCAAGATCAACAAGCTGTCATGGACCATTATACTGTTAAGAATGGGTTCTCCTGGGATCTGGCCAGTTCCTTGAGTAATCCCAAATCTGCTTCTCTACAGGATGTTATTCTGCTAACAATTTAAAATTGCACCAACACATGGTCACAGCAACTAAGGCTGTCATCACTCTTTGAATCCATGACCATTTTCCTTATGTTTGATCATTGGATGCAGCAAAGCAGCTTCTGTAATTTGGCCATCCATCACCATCCATCAAAAATTGACCCTGACAGACTCCAGAAATCTGAGCCTTTCAAGTTGCCCTTTCAGCAAATTTCAGGTAGTTAAAGTTCTCCATGACATCCAGGATGTGTTATTGTAGAGCTGTTTAAAGGAGGCATTGTTATCAGTTCTTTCTGTCTTGCAATCTGTAGCAAACACCCACTGCAATTACCCCCTTTTGGCTTCCCCTCTGATCATGATACATAAGTTCTCAACTTACCTTTTACTTATTTTGCTGCAGGGTTCTATGCATTTGTTTTGGATTGACCCTGACCAGCAGGTAAGTTCTCCCTGCCAGGGATGGAGGAGAGAATCATAGAATCATAGAATGTGTGAGGTAGGAAGGGACTTTTAAAGGTTATTTAGTTCAACCCCCTTCAGTGAGCAGGGACACCTTTAACTAGATCAGGTTGCTCAGAGCCGCATCGAGCCTGACCTTGAATATCTCCAAGGATGGGGCCTCCACTATCTCTCTGGGCAACCTGTTCCAGTATCTCATCACCACCATTGTGAAGATTTTTTCCCTACTATCGAACCTAAATGTCCCCTTTTCTAGTTTTAAACCATTACCCCTTGTCCTACTGCTACATGCCCTAGGGAACAGTTCCCCAGCTTTCTTACCTTTCAGGTATTGGAAAGCCGCTATAAGGTCCCTCCAGAGCCTTCTCTTCTCCAAGATGAACAATCCCAACTCTCTCAGCCTGTCTTCATAGAAGAGGTGCTCCAGCCCTTTGATCATTTTTTGTGGTACTCCTCTGGATGTACTCCAACAGGTCCATGTCCTTGTGTTGAGGGATCCAAAGCTGGACACAGTATTCCAGATGAGGTTTCACCTGAGCAGGGTAGAGAGACAGAATCACTTCTCTCAGACTCCTGGCCACACTTCTTTTGATGCAGCCCAGAATGTGGCTGGCATTCTGGGATGCAGAATAAGAAGGGGAAAGGAAAGAAAACTTGTGGGTCAAGGTAAAAACAGATTAACAAATGAGGTAAAGCTGCACAAGCACTTACTACTTCCCAATGGCAGGTAAATGTCCAGCCAGTTACTAGTTGGGAAGACCAAGAACACAATTATAAATGTTCCACTTTCTTCCTCCATTTCTTGAACTTTTAATTGCTGAGTATGACATCATATGTTATGAAATATCCTTTTGGTCAGTTAGGGTCAGCTGTCCTGGCTGTCCCCCCTCCCAAATTCTTGTGCATCTCTAGCCTACTCACTGGTGGGGCAGTGTGGGAAAAAGAAAAGCACTCACCACTGTGCAAGTGCTTTTCAGCAACAGCTAAGACATCATAAGGTTGTCAACACTGCTTTAGTCACAAATCCAAAATATGATGCCCAAGGAAGAAAATTATCTCTATCCAGTTAGACCCAGTAGAGCATTTGAAACCACATGAGCTGTGCTGCCACATATCTCTGATTTTTTATGACACCACAGCCACACAGCTGTACACCAACATTATTTTCTCTTTGCTTCCCATGCCGTATATTTTGGCATTCACATTTGAGATGAGGCTCCAGTCATGACTTTCTGAGATGTCTCCACCTCCTGTTCTCAGACTTTTCACTACCCTTAGTCTCCATTCCCTGAGATACCTAGTTCAAAACCTTCCTCAGCTAGTAAGCAAGCCTGGTTTTGAAGATGTTCTCACCCCACTCTCAGAAGGATCCCAACACTAAAGAATATTTCTTATTCCTTGAAGACGATCACGTGGTCATAAAATCCGAGCATAGCCTGAAATGTTAGACAGATATTGATGTGCAGGATGCATCCCTTCCTACTTGAGTCTTCTGCACCAGGATCAAGGAGAACAAGAGAATGCAACCTGGACCTCAATGTCTTTCATTGTGGCACATAGTTCTTGAATCCTTTGATCCAGTCAAGGTCTTCCTTGATAATTATGCCTGTATGAATGAGCAACAAATACTTTTTTATCACTATTGCATCTTATAAACATAATGTCTATGGAGTCCCGATGTGGATATCATTAGTCAGTGCATAAAAATAGTTCAAAACCAAAAGACTAATCTAAGAGATGACAATATGAATATAGATAGACAGGAATATAAAGATACAATAAAAATAGTTCTTTACCATAATACATGTTGAAAACAGCACATAGAGCAGACTGAAACATTACCAACTTTTTGTTTGTTTGTATAATAAGAAAACAGTTTGGGAAAGAATTTGAAAGACAATAATTGAAAAAATATATAGATGGGGAGATCGATTCAAAAGTGGAGGGTGGCATGCATGGTAGAAGGCAGGAATTTTCTTGTTTGAAAAGGTAGGCATACTGGAAAAATAATTCCTCCCTATTAATAAAAGGGGACTGAAAAATGGAAAAAAAATGATGACACTAAGCCAGGAAGAATAACATTTTATTGACTATAGAAGATAAATCAATGAATGGTTCCAGAGGATGTTTTAACATGCCCAAAGTAACAACTCAAGAAAAATAAATTCTTCGCAACAGCAAAGGGAATGCATATGGACAAAATTTTATTTTCTAGAACTGCAGAAGGCATGTTGTAAAAAAACAAGATACAATCAGAAGGAGCAGTATGAACAATAAGTTTAGTTATATGGGTGCAGACAAAAGGCTTTAATGAAATAATATAACCTTTCTCATCCCTATCCAACTCACTAAAACTGCAAATCAATTTCTAAGGTGAAACAACTGCAGGCTAGAGTGACAGCAATTCTTTCTTTGTGTGTAGATGTCATAATTAGGTACATTTTTGGCTGTAGGATGGAGAGGCTATAGTTGCTACACACAGCCAAAGTAGTTTTAATCACTGCGTGTACTATAAGTATCTATTTTATTGATGTCTAACAATCATAATCTGTGGTATTTAGTATGCAGTGTATGGTAAGACTTGAAAAAATAATTAACTGATAAAATGGCCATTGTTTTGGTATAATTAATGTAATTCCATAATTTTTGCTTTTAATCACTTAAAATAAATATTTCATCAAAATTACTATAATCAAGTATCTTTAGAAGTATTTTCAGGTTTTAACAGCAAAGTTCATTTGTTCTCTATCAGCCTACAAACTAACACATTTTTACTGTATTATTGAAAATCTGCCCTAATTGCCCTTCAAATGAAGTAGATACATAGTCCTGGGTTCTTCCCAGAAAAGTAGAGTTTTACTGGTATAATTCATGTATAGTCAATATGATTTTTATCAAAATGAAACCTGGGATATGACAGCTTTTTGAAAGCTTTGGCACAAAGATAACTACCTGTCAGCGGTAGTTTCAAGGGATTACTCCTTTCTGTACATTATGATCGACTTCCAGTGGTATGCATGGCAGAGACTTTATTTTATTCTTGTCACAATGATCATTGCTGTAAAGGGGACAGAAGAAGTTCCAGTGTGATTTCTACCCATTGTTTATGTAGGCTGCTAAGGAAACCTATTCATCAGCAGTCAAGACTTTTGACTCTTCCACCCCAGCAATCAACACACTCTGAATAAGAGGTAACAAAACCCCACAGACTACTATAAAGAATAGAAAGACTTAATAACATCTCTGTAGACTCTTAAAACCATGGATTTGTGAGAAGTGATTTAGAAGCAGCCTATTTAAAGAAAACAGAAAATATCTGAGGGAAGTCCAAACTATCAGCTTCCCAGAAGTCAGTGAGCCAGTAAATATTAGACCTTTGTGGGAAGGGACCTACACTTATCTGCAGATATGTAATTTGAAATACTTGGTTTAGTGTGCTTTATCACATTGATGGCATTTTCAGTAACATTACCTTGTTTATGATCCCTCATGTGACAATACACAGCACAGCAAAGGAAGATGAGGTCTTGGCAACCTAATTCAGCATGTTTGGAGAGCAGGAAAACAACATAAAACCTCTATTCCAGAGATGATTATGATTATTTTTGTATTCAGAGATGGGTTTTGAATGTAGCTAGCTGGGTGCTGGTGCCAGACACAGGTGGCTCCAGCCGGCTCCACGGCCTCAGCACGGCAGGGCCCAGCTAAGCCCCTCAGCCCCGGGTGGGCTCCTCGGGGAAAGCCTGGGTAAGAAAGAGCAAAGCGCTGCCCGGCAGCCGGGGCTGAGGGAAATGCCAGAGAGATGCCTTGGCATGTTCTCTTTAGGCCCTGGAGAGGACACCATGGTGGGGCAGGTTTAACCTGAAGGACTGCAGCCTGTGGGAAGGCCACAGACTGGAGCCAGGGAACAACATGAGGAAGAAGGAGCAGCAGAGGGGAGCTGTTATGAGCAGACCACAACTCCCATTCTCCATCCTCTTGTGACACTTGTAGGGGGGTAGAGATAGAGGAAGTAGAGGAGTCAGGAATGTGGGTGTGAAAGTGAGCCTGGGATAAAGAGTGGGGGGAAGGTCTTTTAGTTTTTGTCTTTTTCTCTCAACATGCTATTTTATTGGAGATTAATTAAATTAATTTTACCCAAGTCCAATTCAGGTCTGTTTTGTCAATGGTAGTAATTCATAAGTGATGTCCCCATGTTTATCTTGGGCCATGAGCTTTTCCATTTTATTTTCTCCTCTGTTCTGTAGAAGAGGGGGAGCTAGGGAGCACCTGGATTAGCCAGTCAAGACCCAGCCACAGGCTCCAGTTTATTAATATTTTTTACATGAAAATATAATGGATTAAAGAAATTAATTGTTAAAGTTAATTTCTAATCTCACCCTGACTAAATTCTATTTGGAGCTAACACCTGTTAACAAAATAAACTGCTCAATAACACAAAGACTTCTAGACAAAGCATTCTGCTGCTCTCTGAATGCTATAAATAGAGTATATTTGGCTTCCACATTTTCTGTGCATTGACCTGATTGGAAAAAATCCCTGCTTTAGTGAGACTGCCATCCTCCCACTCCTACAGAAATATAGTGACAGTTCAAGTCAAATGGAATTTGGCATGTATAGATTCCATAAGATAGTTCCTTAATATTTTTCATGTATGTCAGTGGGGTTTTGTGGGTTTGGTTTTGTTTCTGTTTTTAATTATTTTTAAATTGAAGCCTTGTAATGTGCTAATGCTGGAACATAATGACAAATTGTGCCTGTAGCAGCTGCTTTCCTCAGCAGTTGTTCTGAGCTTTGGAGCTTACTCTGACACAGTTTGACTCTCTGTCCTGACTCCACACCCTAGCCTAGCAAAACAGTTAAGTAAATGCTTGACAGTCAACATCTGCTCAAGTCCTGCTGATTTAAATTTAAAAGATTAGCCTATGAAAGCTATAGTAAGGCCATGGTCTGCTTAAATGACAGTACTGGTAAAAATGTTGGTTGTGCCCATGTCTCTGAGTACAGAACAATGGTTTTAAACACTTCATGCAGGAGTCTTGTCTGCTCTTAACACCTAGGCTAGCTAGATTAGAGTTAAAATGGCTTTGCCTCTAAAAGCCAAAAGCAGACCTTTATTTAGCCTTGTGCAAAAGGACCAGAATATGAACAAGTGCTTTACCAGGTAGGGTAAAAATGAACTTTGGAATTAAAAATAGAGAAATGCCATGGACTCTTTTAGGAGACTGCAAGACAGGTGATTATCTGATTTTTACAAGAAAAGCTTTTATTTCTATTTCCACAACACAATTTTACCATTTTTGTTTGGTAATGCTAGAGAAGAGGTGCATAGACAATACTCACATCATATGGGTACCACAATTAAGCTGTAGCTGGGGAACTGGTGATGCTTGAAGGATATAAGCAGCTGTAAGTCTCATCCAAACTTGACCAAACCGTCTTCTATTTTTGCTGTTAAACCTCTGTGGGAGCTGTATAGTAAGCTGACTGCAGAAGGTTATATTGCTGCAAATATCTAGACTACTCTCAGAAAAACATCATCTCAGAATACCATGGTAACATAATTTACAATGTTAATTCTAGGAATAGTATAGGTAACATATAAAAGAATGTCCAACTGCTGAGCCAGTGTATGTCATGCAATCACAGTGTCTTCTGTCAGCCCTACACTACTTTGTACTAGAGGTTCAGTGCCTGGCATTTTATGGAGTAGCACTTCACTTTTTCCAGTATTGACTATGACAGGTTCCTCCACTCCTAACAGTATTTGTAACAGATTTTATTGCAGGAGTCCCCTTTCTTATATCATAAAATCATAGAATGTGTGAAGTAGGAAGGGACCTTTAAAGGTTATTTAGTTCAACCCCCTTCAGTGAGCAGGGACACCTTTAACTAGATCAGGTCACTCAGAGCCCCATCACTTCTCTCGGTCTGCTGGCCCTGAATAACAGTCAAGTATCCAGAAAAGGACATGTAGATTTGGCCTCAGAAAACAGCATTGGAATTTAACCAGGGCATCACATACTGTGTTGTATAAGGAGCGCTGTTTGGATACAGCATAATGATTTGTAAAATTACACAGAAGATTTTCATATGGCTTTATGATACATCTTTAAATGGAATGGAATTTAGCCAGAAACTTAATTCCCCCCAGATATTAAATTGTTATTGTACATTATAGATGGGGAGAAAAGGACAGAGTATGGGACAGAACACTTACCAAGAAACATCCTGCCTTAAAATTGCCCCATATTGTCACAAAATGAAGAAACACTGTTCATAGTCTACAAAACTGTTTGGCTAGTCTATAAGTCAAAATATGTTTTTCCTGCTCTGCAGTAAGAATGCAGGTGTCACTAATGACTCAGCCCAACATTGGACTTGGATGCGCTGGGGTAAGATTCTGTGCGGATAATATGAAAAACCCCGTCATACAACTTGCTTATGGGAGAAGCTGTATCTCCATCCTTTCAGTCAGAAGGTAATTTACTCCTTGCAACTGAATAGCATTCTCAATTTAGATAAAATATTCAGCAGCTTGTTGGATATAACATTTTTGCCACTAGTATCTACAAACTGATTGTCGTTGTTCTCTTAACATCTACTCAATTATGATTGGTTTTAATATAAAATTTACACAGAAATGAAGAGGAACCTAAAGAAATGAGACTGCTCACATTTATCTCATAGAAATCAAGAAGGTCAAAGGCAGATTAGTATTTAATATTCAAATTAAATGTCATGAGTATAAATATGTAAACATTGTTAATAAATCTGTGTATTTCATTTGAAGCTGTGGTGAAAGTACTGCTTAGGTTTAACATACTTGATAATTATTTTTTTAAATATCTCTGAAAATACTATTACTGCTGTATAGAAAAAAACAGATTGAGTCCTTTTATTTAACCAGCAGTTTTAAAATTCTCAGCCAACATATACTAATGGGTATTTTAGTATATGCTGGACTAGTTAAGGTCTGCCTGGCACTTTGGTATTATAATGGTTTTCTAAAAATGCATTTTAAAAAAATAAATGTGTTGAAAAATAACACTGTTCAGTGTGCCAAATAATACAGTAGATATATATTTGTATGTATTTTTGCACATAACAGCTGAACTTGAATCAAGAACTAATCCCCCTGAACCTTATTACAGTACTAGTGATATAAATTTACTTAAACAGACATAAAACAGAGTTTTATCAAGTTAAAAATGGTGATGAATATTTAAAGGTCTGATTTGATCTCTGCATTATGTTGTTACATTGGGAAAGCAGAAGTCTTTCCCGGCCATGGATAAAATCTTCACACCTCAGATATGATCATTCCCTGCACAGGTGTATGTAGCCAAAGAGGTTGTCATGAGTAGATAATGTAGGTAAAACTTTTGTTCTGTAAAACAGATGGAACTGAGACAATCTAATACAATTTACCCAAATACAGGACACTTAAAACAATTTACATTCTGAATGCAAACCAAACCAAATGCAAATGATTGCACAGTACTAGAATATTTAACCAAAGTCCAATTAGGTTTGTGTAAACAATAAGGGAGATAATATAATTTTACTCAATTCAAACTACTTCCTTGCTTTTCTTTTTTGTGAAAATACTTCAGGTCTTAGCAGAAAAATATAAAATTTGAAAGCAAAGAATAACAATAGCACAACTGTGCAAAGAATACACAATGTTTTCAGTTAGCCATCACATTAAAAATCAAAAATGAATGTATGATTGTTCAAAACTTTGCTGGTTCCACTACTGTAAACTATTGTCATTCCAGTTGAGTAATTTCTGTCTTTGAGATGAAATCAGTTACACGTAATGAATGGTATAGACCTGAAAAGCTGTCCTCAGAAATGGGGTGACATGGACAGTAGTATAGAGTGCACCCTCAACAAGTTTGCTAATGACACCAAGTTGTGTGGTGAGGTCAATACACTGGAGGGAAGGGATGCCATCCCGAGGGACCTGGACAGGCTGGAGAGATGGGCCCATGAAAGTTCAAGTGCAAGGTCCTGCATGTGGGTCAGCACAATCCCAAGCACAACTACAGGCTGTGCAAAGAATGGATTGAGAACAGCCCTGAGGAGAAGGACTTGAGGATGCTGATTGATGACAAGCTCAACATGAGCCAGGAATATGCACTAGCATCTCAGAAGGCCAACCATGTCTTGGGCTACATCAAGAACAGCGTGGCCAGAAGGTCAAGGGAGGTGATTCTGCCCCTCTACTCTACTCTTGTGAGACCTCACCTAGCTTACTGCACCCAGCTCTGGGGTCCCCAGTACAGAAAAGACATTGAGCTGTTAGAGTTAGTCCAGGGGAGGACCACAAAGATGATCGGGGGCTGGAGCAACTCTGCTGTGAAGACAGGCTGAGAGAGTTGGGCTCATTCAGCCTGGAGAAGAGAAGGCTCCAGGGAGACCTAGTTACAGCCTACCAATACTTCAAGTGGTCCTACAGAAAAGTGGGAGAGGAACTGTTCACCAGGGAGTGTAGTGATAGGACAAGGGGCAATGGCTTCAAGCTAAAAGGTTTAGGCTAGACATTAGGAAGAAATTCTTTACTAGGAGGGTGGTGAGGCACTGGAAAAGTTTACCCAGTGAGGCTGTGGAACCCCCATTCCTGGCACTGTTTAAGCCAGTTTAGATGAGGCTTTGGGCAACCTGATCTAGTGGAGGGTGTCCCTGTCTATAGCAGGGAGGTTGGAACTAGATGATCTTTGATGTTCCTTCCAACCCAAAACATTCTATGATTCTATGATTTAATGACAATGATGATCTCTATCCAAGACAAGACACCAAATAAGTGTATATTTCCACATGATTTTCTCTGACTATAACAAATTGAGATCAGTTTTGAAATCCCCACCCTAGTGTATTTTTTTAAATAAAAAAAAAGTTGCACTTTTGCTATGTAGCTTTACAGGCAACAACTAATTCAGTTATCATAAGGGGTGAACTGCACCAGAAGTAATTTTAAAAAAAGTGATTAGAGCAAGGATGAGTGATCCTTGATGGTAGGAATGTTTTAAACCAGATTTTAGTGCCAGATAAAATGGTTGTGAAATGACATTTTCTGTACGGCTTGAGAAGAAAATTCCTTGAGGGGGGCTTTTGAGAGGTAGGCAACAGTTTATCTGGTGACTGCTTCTACTCCTTGAAATGATGAATCATCAGATAAAACCTGAAAGAAATATTACAGTAAACAGAGTAGTTTTTGCTAAAGGCTAAGGAGGCACTGGTGCAGAACAGTAGGAGGAAGCTGTTTGCAGACGTATGATAGGTAGACTTCCCAGCAAAGCATCCCTGTATGGAGATGCAGGACCCTGGGCTCCTGAAGAAATACACCAGAGCCAAGAGGATTCTGCTCATAACAGTGGAGCAAGAAAACGGACATGGCATTTATTACTGTATATATCTGAACTATGCCATAGATCACATTTTGACTGTACAAGGACTGTACAAGAGCATGGCTGTTTGCTTGATTTCTTGTATATTTACAGAGAAACCAGCTTCCTAGTGTAAAGGAAGCAAAGGGGAGATAAAACTAAGGCCAGGCCACTAGACTGCTTAGGCCACAAGGTCTGATTTTTCTTGAATGGTAACAGAGATATACTCTCTTTGTATGATATATATTTGGCTACAGTAGCCAAAAACAGTCCTGAGGCATATGTAGATTCCTCCCAGAAGTCTGACATTGTGGGATTCAAGAGAATCTATCTAACAAACATCCACAGTGAGAGTTTTGTCAAAACGAATGGGTCATTGAGGATGCTGTTGTAGGCATCCATCCTGACACACATGATGGCAGTCAAATAGAAGTGACATTATAGTTACATCTATATGTCACTGAAAGTCAAGTCTAGATGAACTTGACATTCAGGACTAAAAGCTTTAAAATGGAGATGGTCCAAGGACAATACAAGCGGATTCAGAGAAGGGAAAGAATGTGCTACCAAAAGAGGCTGAATTTCAGTTTACATAGTTCTTCAAACAAAAAGTTAAGAAATGTTAGATTGCATCCTATAGTTAGCTGGTTTATGATGAAACCTATCTGCTTTTGATGACCTCACTTTATTGAGCCAGAAAGTAAATTAAACTACTGAGGAAAGAGTGTGAACTTCACATATTCACATTATTTGCAATAATATGATTTCTAGGCTTTCGGAATGCTTCTGGTTTTACCAGGTAAGGAATTTAGGTTCTGGCATTACCAGGAGCAGATAAGTGAAAGTCACATTCAAAGTTTACATTGCAGTTTTAGAACTGTAGAACAAAGTTTTCAACATCTGAGAGATCAACCAAGTAGAGTGAAATGACAGAAAGTTACTATGGGTGCAGGAAAATGTTTTACCTTTTATATTGGAAGACAGTATAGAAAATTGTATTTAAGCTAAGATGAAGAAAACAGTGTAAGGAATCAGTCAATTGTTGTATGTTTATATTATAAATATATTTATATTATAAATATATTATAATATATTTATATCTATATATATTATATTAATATTTATATGTTCTATATGTTTTATATTTATTTATATATTTCAGCAAGAGATGCTGAAAGTTAGATCATGTGACAAGAGGGACTCACAGGTCAGACTGCATGATAAGGAAGGGCCCACAGGTCAGGGGACATTGTAGGCAATGTGAATCGTGACATGGCATAAGCCCAGGTACTCTCTGGAGGCTGCATTATCTCCTAGATACTGCACACTGCCCCTCCTTCATGCATTAGATTAAATTTCTCAGGAAGTCAATCTACTATGTCTGGAGTGGAAGAGAAATTGTAACAGAACTGGAGAAACATTACCTACAAATCCTGAAGTTGGGCAGTATGAGACAAAGAAACATGTGTGAAATATGTTTAATGCTGAAATTTGACAGATCTGAAAATAGGTTTCTGTAGGCATTGGTAAAAAAGAAGGGAACCTTGGTTTTCCAGTATATACTACCAAACAGATTTGTTAATTACATTCTAAATCAGCCCACTTTGGTGAAGGCAACTGGCTGGTTACTGCTCATTAACAATGGCACAGGTCAAAGAAAATCTACAAAAAATTAGTGAAAGTATACATTAAAGAGAGAAGTAGAGACTTTTGCTAGTTTAAATTAAATTATCTTAACGTTTGCTCCAACCACATTTGTCTGAGAGTTTCTTATGTTTTCACAGACTGAGACCATGGTTCTGTCTGGAATGTTACTTCCAAGAAACCTTGGCCATCCTGCTGGATTTTCTGTTTCTATAGATGTGACCAGGCCACTTTGTCGTTTTGTAGAATGCTGAATCATAAAGTAGTTTTCACAGAGACTTTGAGTATCAGACTTGGGCAGTACTGAGTCAGAAACTAATGAAAAGTTATCAAGAAAAGCTTAACACATTTTTAGCCTTTATGTACACCTGAAACTTCATACTTCATACCTCCTGGATTGTGGTGACCTTTCTATAAGGAAAAAAAAAATTTAGTGGAAAGCTTGTAGTTTAAATGAAAAATTATCATGAGGATTTCTTAACATTTTCTTTTCCCAGCTTCTGCTGGGAAAAAGAAAAGACATCACATTGCAGAAGCATTTGATATAAAGTTAAAATATTTTTATAACAAATTTTTCTCTATTTAAATAAAAAGAAAGCAATACAGAATTGGCCTCTTCTATATTTAGTCAAATATCTAAATTTCATCTAGGAGATTTTGAGAAGAAAGCTACCTAAATAAATGGAGAAATTTTTTTTTTGGATATAGCTTGAAATACTCTCTATTATGATTAGAGAGTACAAGAAATGACTACTGACTGCTGACCACATAAACCGATTTTATCTTCAAAAAATGTCAAACAAAATTGCCAGAAAAAGAAGGGGAATGGTTGTTATTTTGCTCGAGCTCTATCCACCTTAAAGTAGGTGTCTATTTTGAGATGGTGTTTTGAAATTGTGTCAAGGTTTTGGTAGTGGTTCTACAAGGGTGGCTTCTATCAGAGGCTGCTGGAAGGCCAAGGCATTCAGCAACAGTGGAAACATGTCTGTGGTAACTTCTTTATGAAGGGGATAAATATCCAACCCAAACAGCAGCTTTTGCAGACAGAGAGAGGAGTGAGATGTGAGAAACAACTCTGCAGACACCAAGGTCAGTGAAGAAGGAGGGGGAGGAGGTGCTCCAGGTGTAGGAGCACAGATTCCCCTGTAGCTTGTGGTGAAGACCGTGGTGAAGCAGACTGTTCCCCTGCAGCCCATGGAGGATGAGAGGGAGCAGAGATTCCTCCTGAAGCCTATGATGAACCCCATGCCACAGCAGGTGGAGACACCCAAAGGATGCTGTGACCCCGTGGAAGTGCATGCTGGAGCAATGTCCTGGCAGGCCAAGTGGACCTGTGGAGCCACTGGAGTGGGTTTCATGCCATCTCAGAGATTCCTCCAGGCAGCTCATGATCTGTCTAAACCAACTGTTAGTGTAATCTTTTTGTTTTATCATACGCTTCAACTATCAACCCAGCCCACCCCAGAGACGCCCTTGTCACCTCTTCATGCAGAGTTTACCAAACAGTACATAGGTAAGCTATTTATAAACAGTCCAAAGAAACTGTACCTACTGGTGCAGAAATTATCACCTGGCAGTGAGTCATTTGTACGTACATAATCAATAACAAACAACTCATATATATGCTGAATTGGTCATGTAAGACAACAGGTCAACTGAATTATGAAAAATTACTGAATGGCAGTTTGGGGTGTATCATCAGATCCAGCGGAATGATATTGTTCCAAGCACTCTGTCAAGGGAGATTCCTGTCATTATTTGGACAGTGACAGACCATTCTGTTCAGGAGATCTGATCTCCTGTGCAAGTGGCAAAGATCCCAATAAATTGAACTCTTTTAACAACAACAACAAAAAATGAGGGTATCTGCACAAAACCAAAACAAACAAAAAAACAAATCCAAAACAAACAAAAAACCAAATCCAAAACAAACAAACCCTTTGCCAACACCAAGAATTAGAAGTTTTCTGTACTACAAGAAGTATGGAAGGTAAGTATAACCAAAACCAGATAGTCAGCTGTGTAGACAAAGATTTGCTGAAGGCTGACTACAGCCTTCCCCTATGAAGGATTTAATACATTCAGATGCCTTGAACTGCATTACAATTGAAGTCTTAACTTCATCCTGAAATATGTTTAAGAATTAATTTATTTTGACTGAAGCTAACAAAGTCCATTTGTAACCTTAAGCATCTTGAAGTGTTTGATTTTTTGTTATGTACTCTCAAGAACGTCATGCTATAAAATAATTAGGAAGAACATGGAAAAATGTAGCAAAACTAGTTGTATTTATAGTTAAAAGCTGCCATTTCTCTTTCTGAGATTTGCCATTTAAAAGTTTTAAGAGTCAACAGTTATGTGGAAAAACCTGTAGCTTCTGTGCCAATTTTCCTTTGAATGAATTGAGATATGTTGCAGAAGATAGGACACTTTATGAATGTGTTTTTTATATACTACAGTATGTGTCCTGGAAATTTTACAAAAATTATGCCATCTGGTTATCCATTTGCTCCTTATCAGCTATACAGTGAGGGGAGAGGGGAAAAGGTAGTTTATTTTGCTTCACTAGTTTCAAACTAAATCAGAAGTGCTATTTATTTGAACTAGTATAATAAGATATGTCTTTTGGGGTAGATTGAAGTAAAAATACTGAGTTCAGAATCCTAGAGTATATTTCATCCCCAAAGATGTTTTATTTAGTTCTTTGAATATAGTATGAAGGTAACAGATAAAGCCATTGTGTCTTTTTAAGTCCTTTGGACCAATACTTATAAAAAACTGACATCAGTGCAACAAATGAAAATGTCTGTAAATTAATTTACATGCATAATAAATCCAGTACACTGGAATGCCTAGCATGGTCTGATTTAGGAGTTTTTATTTAAGTCATTACTAAAAGAGTGTTCATGATGCAAAAGATAAAGAAATTTTTCAGCACTCTTTAAATTAATATCATAGAGCAATTACACCACCTATCATCCATGACTGATAGTATTTGTTGAAAAAATGATAGATTAATTATCCAGCAGATATAGATTTCAATAATGCCACTGAAAATGAAGCAGCTACGATGTCTATAAAGCAGTATTTTCCATTTTACAGGGACAGAAATGTGTTTAGTTTAGTGCTTAGACACTGTTTAAGTTAGGGTTAAATGTACTACCTTGCTCTGCAAATGACTATACCTCTGAAGAAGAGCAGAAGGAATGGTAGAACGCATGCTTTGCTAAAAAGTATTCTTGAAGAAGAGCTGATAAAGAGACCGATAAAGAGGAAACATCCTGCCCCAGAGGGCCCGAGATCTGGGTGGTTGCCAGAGAGGCCTGAAGTCAACAAAAATGTCAGTACCTGGGGGAAAGATAAATGCGTCAGGGGGAGTTTGCTACCACTGACCCAATTAAAGGACTAAGGAAATGACATACACACACCCCCTCCCCCCTTCAAGAAGAATATGCACTAGTTTAAATATGCTTGACCGATAGCAGATGATGAGGTGATTACTTACTAATTAGCATAAATTTAGGTGGGTCTTTCTAGTCCTGTAGTAAGATAAATACTTTGTAGATACTGTGTGCTGGGTTTATGGAACTACCACGTATCTCCCATCTCTGCACAGATGTGAAATAAATCAAATACCTCTGCTCTGTGCATATATTGGCATACTGCACACCGGGTAATGGTCCCACTTTTGGGCCAACAGCTACAGAATAAGTACTAAAGATCTGTTCCATGTCTGTCTTTGACATATCAAATGGATATTTTTTGTTTCAAATTTCAAATGTCAAATTCTTAAAGATGAAATCCTTTCTTTATATTAGCAGTTTTTCAGAAACAGGAGTTTCTGAAGTAGTTAGGCTTTTAAAAACCTAATGAATTAGTTCTCAAATTTACTTTGGCAGATATAAATTAGGATGGTATTTGCCTCACATTTAGCTACCCAAAAGCTAGTGTTGCAACTCAGCTACTTAAAATGCAATTTAAAACCCAAGGAAACACACAGACAAACCCCCACAGAATAAAAATGAGAATTATTATTTTGGGTCACTTGAAATATTTGACCTAAAATCAATTATATGGGTTCTTATTAATAGAATCAAATGTATAAAACATGGTTGTGGCATTGTATTTACCTCCTCCTACTTTTAGTGCTGCAGAGAGTACATCTGGAATACTGAAGGCTAAGGGTCAAATTTAACTACAGCTAAATTTTTAGAGAAGATAATGAATTCCTGGAAAAGCTTCTTTCATCCAGCTACAAAATGAGTTTCTATAGGTTGGACTCTATGTTGTAATTGAGGAGTACATTGGTGGGTTTTTGGTTTTGGTTTTTTGGTTGGGTTTTATTTCCCCCAATTTGCCTAATCTTCTTTTGCCTATTCATCACTCAACAGTTTTGAAATATTGCGAAGTCTGTTGAAATCTTGTTTTTACAGGAAATAGGAAAAAAAGGGAGTGCGCATCGGGCCCTAAAAAGCAGAACTGCATCCCAGACTGTGGCAAACTGTCGAGTGTGTGAGGCTAAATAACTGCTCACCACCAAAGTGCCTATGTCTTCCATCTGTTTTAGTCCAGGCTTTACCTTGTGACTATCATCATGATAACTGTACACCAAAGAAAATGATGACTAAATATTTTACACTCAACAAATTGACTACCTTTCAGGATTACATTAATCACTACATGAGGATATTGTTGTATGCCACCATTTCTGAAACTGTACCTGAGGAGAAAAACTGAAAACAAATGCTTCAAGTTTTGGACAGGAAATGCTTCCTGATTGTGTCAGTGGCGTAGCACAGGAAGGTTCAGAAACAGATGCTTTTTGATTATAATTAATTTACAATTTTCTATGCTAAAGCATAACATTTTATTTTCATATCCCTCCATGGATGTTAGCCATTATCCATATTCATCATTATTTTAAAATATGGGGAATAATTTTAGGGAGGTGCCCTTAAAAGAACATGAGAAATCTGTTAATTATGCCTGTCATTGATTACAATTGAAAATAGTGAAACCCTGACCTGCTAGAAATCTCTTGTCTCACAGTTTATAAAGATTCCATTTTGTTTCCTGACAAAACCTGCTTAACATTGAGCTTACTTCATGTGCATACCAACCATAGGCACTATTTGATTTAGATGAAGTTTTTGTCAAATCTTATTCTCAGTTTAGTTTTTGCTTTTCATGACATTCTGCTACTTCAGTAAGACAATATTATCTTTGAATTTGTTGGTCTTAAGAGATAAAGCTTTTCTCTTCCCCCCCGCCCCTTTCTCCAAGTGAAAATACATTCAAGTGATACTGATTTGTCTCTGGCTGAGGAAGAGAATGAAAAATTAACTTGCTGCCACTTGAATTTATTTAAGAAAGAGAAGAAATATTCTTATGTGCTATTAGCGATATATCTCCATAAGAATAATTCAGCTGAACAGTTTCTTGTGGAGAAGTATGTTTTTGCATTTTACGGAGGAGAGGTAATAAAATGATACATATTTTGTTTTTCACAGTGTCTCTCATAACTTGTAAAAAATATTAATCTAAAATGAACCAACCAATTCCAAACAAACAAATAAGCAAACAAAATTGCCCACAAGAGAGGTTTGAGGTTATTATAAATATGTATTTTGATTTTGCTGTTCTTGATTTAACTTATCATTCATATGAACAGAGCATTGATACTGTTACTGTGAGGTTGACCTGCTATGATGTCTGTCAGACACGGCCTTACATTTACTCTTCAAGTACTGCCTGATGTATATTAGTCTGGTTAGTTCTGTTTTCTGACATGAAATGTTTTGTGTTTTGGATTTCATTATGTAGCTTGTGAGAGATGGTCTAGAGTGGGACAAAACAGACACTGCATTACTGTCTTGTGTTGTAAGTATTTGCTAGTGGTGTACAAGGGTAGGTACATCATGTTTCAAGGGGAAACAGAGATGAAGGCTCTCATCTGAAAGACAAACCAGGCAGATGATAAAGGCATGCTGGTTAATGCAGAACTGACCTTGAAAACTCTTCAGTTACCTGTATGATCATATGTTGGTGTTAAATAACCTGAAGATGTCATCCAGAAGCCAAATCTCTCTCCATAAATTGGACAGCAGCAGTCCTATACATGTAGATGCTGGCGGTGCTGTTGGAGGCCCTACTTATTTCTGGCTCCTGGTAATTCTTTCTCTGCCAGTAGCAGCAATTACTTTACTTAGTCCCATATTTTGTGCTGACTTCTCTTTTAAAGGGGTTCTCCCCCTTCCTCCCAAATTGGGGTGTCTGTACCTTTCCTATTTAAATGATCCTCCTTGATGTGCTGCAGAAGAATCATGTATGGAAAGGTGCCTACTCATTTTTCTGCTTACTTCTGGTAGCTCCAAAATGAGTTTTTTCTGGGCTCCTTTTGCATCAGAAGTGTCTGACTGACTTCAGTATCAATAGAGTTCTCTTCTGTCTCTAATTCATGTAGGAGAAGAAGACTCAGCCCACAGAGAAGAAATGCAATGAGCAGGTTACCTCAGTGCCTCAGTGTAGCTTCACGATTTCCTGTGATTGTATAAAACCCCCCACAATTTAACAGACTTCTCTGCAGCCTGAGTCATAAAATTTTAATTTCCATCCAAGTTTATTCACTGGAAAAAACTCACTAAGTTAATTTGAAATTTATCTTAAGATACTTCCATGTAACCTTTTAGCAAGAGAAACATTGGTAAGTGTGATGAACTTGTGAAAATGTTACAGATTTGAATACTGTTTCTGTTTTGTTATGTACACCACAGCTCCCTTTAACCAAATAGTTCTGTGCCAGCCCAATGACAGTTGAATCTGAGGATTTAGTGGTAAAAGCACAAATACGTAAATGACGGAGGCTGAAGTGTTTGTTCTAAAATTCAGGGACATTTTAAAATTATAATCAGAAACAATACCGTGCATATCTAGCTATGCTAGTCCTCTTCTCCATTCGTAAATTGGATCATATTACACAGTAATATTACATGGCAGATGTCTTGTCATCCCTTAATGATAGAGACTGCCTGCCATTTACCTAGGTAGATATTCAGGATGAAGATCTTTGTGTGTCATTGTGATGTACTTGGAGTCAAGTAAAAGACAACCAGAAAGGAAAAAAGAAAGAATAATTTTGCAGTTCTTTCAGCACTCATTTAGTTCCAAATACTCCTCTGTATTGCCTTGTGTACTGTGTAGCAAAAGAATATAAACTGCATTGGGGTGGATTTTTTTTTAATCCATATTTTAAATTTCATTTGCACCTTTGTATTGTATTTGTCAACAAATCAGTTTGTACAAAGTTGAATCCTGAAATCACAGGAGATGTTAAACCTGTCTACTGTGGGATCATACACTTGATAGAACAAAGCCTCATTGGAACTCCGCTGACTTGTAATGGGAAGAAAGCTCGTTGCTAATGGATGGAAAAAACATGGGGAGACCTGCCAAGTGGACCTTTGTCTCAATCCTAGTCTTCTCAGGACTACCATGTGCCCAGATCTTAATGGTATACTTCCTTGTTCTGGCAGCCTTTAAAAGCTCATTTTATATAGCAGAAGATCGACCAGATGTAAATGCCCTGTTAGTATAACTAGATCCAACTCTATTGACTGTCTGATATTTGTTTCAGAAGTCACAGTCAGATCTACTATTAAATAGATATATAATAGCTAAATGGCTTCCTCATACAGAACTTTCTTGAAGATCAATGCCCAGAAAAGATGGTAGCTTGTCCAAAGGTTAAACAAAACAAGGAAAAAAATACAATAGTCAGGTTTTTAAATGAGCAAGCAAGCAAAACCAAATTTTAAAACATGCCACAGCAAAAGACAGGGACTTCTAAAATTTGAACATTATATCTATGTAACAGCATAATTTCTAAGCGGATATTATGCAGCTTAAAGTAAGAAAATAGTCAGTGACAGCAAAAAGCAGACTTCCACGCATATGTAGTAGGAATCTGCCTTTCATTAAGAACTATAATAAACAGTCATGAAAATGATCAACATCATAGTCATCATATAAATGTTTGTCTCATAACAATCCTCATTAACAAAGCCTCTTCATCCACAGTTAAAAAGTGTTAGAAAACTTATTACTGCTGAGTATACCATCGTTCTGCTATTTCAGTACCAGAGTTGATAAAGCAGTCTAATATAGAACAGAAAGCTGTCAAAGGAATATTTCTGCCTTTTACCAGATGGTGAACACCTTGCATGTTTAGTGAATTGAATTTAAATGAAGACTTCGAAAAGAATGTATTTCCAACTACCTGTAGGCTGCAGAATTCTTAAACATATTTGATTTAATATTAATATAGTATGTTTTACGAGATGATTTATTTGATGTAGTAAGTAATTTATTTGATCCAGTATCTTCCACATAATACATGCCATACCTGCTATGACAGACAATATATCTAATTCAGTAAGGCAAATGTTTAATTCTGTGACTTCTTTGCTCTTCTGGATCTCTTGAATAAAGATATATTTTATTAGATTACTGTGTATCAGTTTCAGTTTAACCTATTTTGAGCCCAGGTTTATGCACATTAAGAAAAAGTAAACCTAGCTCATAAGACCTTTGCAGATGTGTTTGCATACAAACCACTTTACTTCAATATGTTACTCTTGATAGAGTAATATTTGTAATCAGGAATATTTCAACAGCTGCTAGTATTCATGAAAATATCAGTAATTTTAAAATGTCATGAATTCATATTAGCATTCTATTACTACTTGTAAGTTAAAAATAATTTAATGTAGCTGAGGAACAGAAACATTATCATGTATCCATTCACATGCACTGAATTGTGAAAGATATTTGCAATTTACCTGTAATCTGAAAATTGGCATCTAAACTGTTTGATGTATGATTAAGACATAAGTGATACATTTGCAGGCATCAAAAATGATGTCAAGAGAAAAACAAAAAATGTTCTAGCTGATAATGCTGTTGAGTGAGATTTTGTCAATCTGTGCTAGTTCTTTGGTGCATTACTTTAAGTGATATACACATTGAAAGCAAAATTGAATAGAATGACAAATTTTGAAAGATTTCCTAATCTTTAAATTATATTTCTTTCTGAATAACAAAGAAAATAAAAAGGTTTGCAGAACAGAATTTTTAAAAAATTTGAGATTGAAAAGCACTTGTCAAACAACATGAATTTAGAGCATCAAAAGCTTTCAAGGCACTGGAGAGGGGAGTCTGAAGAAATAAGTTGGAACTGGAAAGTTCATTTTGATAAATCACATTTTTCTTTAATGGGATAGCAAAAATAAAGTCTTCACTGACACAACAGTCTGACTACTTCAGACTCTGTGTATTGGCCTGAAATATGTTAATAACACCTGCATGTATAATTGAGAAAATTTCAGTTCAGATTTTTCCCAATCACAATTTCTCCATCAGTAACAAAAGTACAGTAGTTCAGATGTATAGCATGAAGTCTTCTCTATGTATAGCTCTAAAAAGCATTGCCCTATAAATTTGAAATTAAGTAGAATGCAGACTGTCAGATCAATAAACTCATTCCACATCCACAATTGGATACATGACGTTTACTGTATTTTACTTGTGGAACCAGCACATTCAAACTCTCCAGTGTCTGTGAATCTATTCCTTCAACTTGATGCCGTTAAAAGAGAGGCACGTGGAAGGCCTAAGCTTCAGTCTCCATTGATCAAGGTTTATATCTGAACCAAACTAAGAAGAGTAGGCTTACTGAGAAGTAGTCATTATGCCATCAGTTATACCTAGACCTATTATACCTAGTTATTGCAGCTAAAGACATCGTTGAATGATATATATGCAGAAGCAAAAGCTCACATGCATTCTCTCACATTAAAACAGAGTGAGATTTTATTAACAAATAGGAGTAATTTATAAGTCAGATAATTTTTATTGATAGATAGATAGATGGATAGATAGATAGATATAGTCATGAGTTCAGCTAGGATAGGGCTAATTTTCACCAGAAGTTGGGATGGGACACAGTCAGGACAGGTGACCAAAACCAACCAAAGGAGATATTCCATACCACATGATGTCATAATCAGTATAAATGAGGGGTAGTTGAGGCAGGGCAGCATGCCTCTGGGACATCCTGCATCTAGAGGATGGTTTGGCTTTGGGACAAGTCTGAGCTGTATGGGCTGAATTTTGTAGTTCGGTGAGAAACTACACTGTGTATCACCAGTTTTGTATATTCTGCCATAATTCCTGCTGTTGTTATTTCCCCCTCCCTGTGCTGTTCCAGCAAACTGTCCTTATCCCAACCCACATGGTTTTCGTTTGTCTCCCCATTCTCCTCCCCATCCCACTGTGTGGGGGGTGAGAGATCTGCCACATGATGCTCAACTGTGGCTGGGGCTAAATCATAACAGATAGATATATGAGGAATCCAGAGTGAGCAAAACTTTTATACTACTTTAGAAAATGTTACTTTTAGTATTCCTAGTGTACGTAATTTTTTCTCAACTTACAAAGCCACAGAAACATTTAAACAGTATCATCCTGCGGTGCTAACAATATAAACTCTCACTGACAAGTATACAAATACATCTGGCATATTCACAGAATCACAGGGGTTGTAAAGAACATTGAGAGATCATCTAGTCCAACAGCCCTGCCAGAGCAGGATCTTCTAGACTAAATCACCCAGGAATGCATCCAGGTGGGTTTTGACTTTCTCCAGAGAAGGAGACTCCACAACCTCTCTGGGCAGCCTGGTCCAGTGCTCTGTCACCCACACAATGGAAAATTTTTTCCTTATGTTCACACGTAAACTTCTATGCTCCCGCTTGCACGCATTGCCCCTTGTCCTACCATTGGGAATCACTGAGAAGAGCCTGGCTCCATCCTCCTGACACTCACCCATTACATATTTATAGACATTAATGAGGTCACCCCTCAGTCTCCTCTTCTCCAGGCTAGAGACCCAGCTCCCTCAGCTTCTCCTCATAAGGAAGGTGTTCCATTCCCTTAATCACCGAGTACTGAAACTTGTCACAAGTTAATAGCGAGTAATTTGAGTCTGTATTCAAGACTAATTCCTGGTTAAGGAATTCCTAGTTAAGGTAAGAGGAAAGCTGGAATGCTCCAGTTCTCATACAAGATGTCCAGATGATACACTTAAAACACTGGGCTTTTTTAATTTTCAAGATTTGGGAAGACTAACAAATGCTTCAAATAGTTGAGCGATGCCTGGCTGAGAATTTATATTATGGAACTTCCCACTGAGCAAGTGAATAGTATTTACAATAAAATAATTCAAATCCCTTTATTATTTGGGACAGCAAGAAAACAAATACACACTTCTTCTGGTGCTTCAGCTGAAAAACTGCTTTTCCCCTTTTCAACTAAAAAGGACTTTCTACATTCAAAATCTCTCATTCAAAATCTCTTCATTAACTATTTGCAAATTGGCTGTATCAATGAAATAATCCATTTTATTGTGCAATGGTATTTGATAAGTTATACTTCACACAGATTTTTCTATCACTCGAGCAGTAACTCACATTGTCAAGGTTTTTTTTCTGAAATCAGTGACTGTATTTGTAGTAAAAAATAATACCTAGCACTAGTAAAGCTTGCAAAAGCTAGCACATCACGACTAATATATTTATTTCTATGTCAATGCCTGTCTAGAATTCATACATTAAAAATTAACCTTTTTAATAATAGATATTCCAATTTGAAAATGAATGTGCTTGGCGTGCTTACTGCTCCTGAAAAAAGGCACTTCTCCTTTCTTTATCATTGTATTTTAAGTGCTGCAGTCTTCTGATGTGGTCAAAGAATTATTTTTTTCTCTGCTAAGAGACAGTGACTGTAGCCTCTAGCTGTATAAACTTTTACATTAGTGATGTTAATATTCTGCTACCAATGCAACTAAGAGAGGATATGCTTTCAGTGACATTTCCCTTTGAAGTGAAATCCTAAAGCTTTAATTTTTATTAATGCAAATCCCTGCTAAAAAATACCTTATCCCTGGTCACATATAAGATCTAAAGGCATCTTTGCTTTCAGACTTATGTATAAAACAGCCGCTGCCTGCAATCAGGCCCTGATAATGTCGGCTTTTAGAATGCAGAGTAAGCAGGGATAAAGTGCTACTTGAAAAGGAGACTTCCAAATAAAATCCTAAACTTCTGGAAAGTGGTGAAAGAATGATTCAGTGGCTTGCGGAGTTTGAACCTGTGAAGCACTTAAAAGACAGGTAAACCTCAAAAAAATTTGTATGATGGGTGTGATAACGCAAGGTTCACGTCAGAAGATAAGAAACGACAGCTTCCCAATGAATGCATTCCTTACAAATTTACATTTATATGTCAGAAAGTTGTAATGTCTCCTTTCTATTCTGTACAGGTGAAAAATAAATTAAATCCTTATGATTTTCATATGGTTACAAAAAAGATCAAAGATCAAAGAGCAACAGCTAAATCACCATTATCTAAAGAAGTAGTACAGTTGTCAAAAGTAGGATTTGGGAGAACAGGGGTCAGAATTCACTTAGTACCAGATTCTGACTGCAATTCCATTTCATCTGGTCTTGTATAATTAAAGCATGTAATTGTTCAGTGCATCTTATTACACTTTGCAAAGGCCACTGTCCTGCTACCTAATGGCATCTGCATAGGCATAAGAGTCAATTCTTTTACACCGTTTCTCCACATGTCAGTCTAATCTTAAAGCTTTCTACTTCTATAGGACTTTACAAATATTTAAAAATACGAAAAATCACATGCATACAAAAGAACGACGGCAGTTTGAATTTAGGCCTCTTGAAGTTTTCTTACAGCTTTAGTATATCGGCTGAATTCTGCAATGCCTTCTCAGCTGATGTAGGCCAGGTCAGCCCTAAAAGGTGATTTCACAATGCTGGTGGCATTTCAGTAGCACTCAACAGCTTCTTTGTTAGTCACAACCATGTACTTTATCGGTCAGGTTGGAATATGTGCAGACCAAACTTTTTCTTGATTTTAAAGTACAAAAGAGATACACCAATATTTATTGTCTCAAATGAAGAGTTTTCCTTCTAGTATCACCAGTATCAACAGTGATACTGTTGGAAGCCGCAAGTTCTTGTTTGTGCACATTATACCGCTAAAAGTTTACACAGAGAATCAGCTACATTCAGGCCCTCCGAGAGGGATGAACCTGTCTCTGAGAGAATAACTGCATTATACTGTGAACTGTATTTACAGTTATTCCACATGAAGAAGAGAGAAATGTGGGGTTTATTCTCTCACACGTGCTTGGAAGGACATTTTCCAGCAACTTGTAACTTCCCCACCAATGTAGCATTTAATTTCTCTGTAGTATACTTGCATACAGCACTTCACAAATGAGAACTTGACTCTTACAATCTCCAACAGAAACAAGCTATTTTGAGGTACTTGCTCATGATTTAGTCGGTGGAAACACCATTTAATATTTCTTTTGGAGTACACATAATGCTAAAATTATCTTTGAAGGAATTGCAATAAATTCAGAATTTTGACAGTAATCAAAATCCACAAGTGACATAGAACATGCTATTTCATATATTAGTTGTCTTTTTTTTTTCCTTTTTACGTATAAATGAAACGTGACTTTTGAACAACATGACCTTGATGTGTTTCTTCTTAACATATGAAGAGCTTTTACTTAGATTTTAGTTATGTTGGGTCAGAAAGGATGGAT
>VZTU01030317.1:19555-32038 GCA_013400835.1 Zapornia atra
TTTAAAAAAGTTAATCAGTACTATTTTTTTACAGGAGCAAAAAAGTCTTGGAAACAAATGAAACAAAAAAAAAAACCAAAAAAAGAAAAAAAAAAAGCTTACCATATTCACTAAATTTTTAATATATATTTATATATATATTTATATATATATATTTGTCATAGGTCTATAAGATCCATCTGTTCCTCCTACCCTAAGGAATGGCTAATGTCATCGCTTCCATGTATTCATTAGGACGTTTGCTGGTTTCAGAAAGGATGTGGAGGGGGGAGAGCAAAGAGCTTCTTCCCCAGCCAAGAATCCAAGTGAGAAGGAGCAACAGGCGGCTGGCTGAGCGCGCCGGCGGCACCGCTCGCTCCTGGGTCGGTGGGTCCATCTTTAGTCTTCACAAGTACACTTCTTTTTTTTGTGGTTATTTTTTTTTGTCCTTATTGCAAGTTTACCATTTTTTTAAAATTAAATAAAAAGAGGTTTTTTTGTCTCTTTTTTGTTCCTTTTTTTTCTCTTTGCCTTCTTCCCTTTCAGAACTTTACAAATTGATTTTCCTTGTCACTCGTTTTTTCTTTTTGGGTTGGAGTTTTCTTTTTTTTTTTTAAGCTGTTTATTTTGGTGTTGGATTTTTTTTGTTTTTCTCTCCTGCCTTTTTAGTAGCATTTTCTTTCCCTTCTTAATTTTTAATTCCTTTTTTTAAAAAATCCTTATTTTTTTTCTTCCATTTTTCTTCCTTTTATTTTTTCTGCCATTTTTTTTCTCCAATTTTTTTTTTCTTTTTCTGCCTTTTTTCCTTCCAATGTTTTCTTCCAATTTTTTTCTTCCATTTTTTTCTTCCTTTTATTTTTCTTCCACTTTTTTCCCTCCATTTTTTTTTCTTCCATTTTTTTTCTTCCTTTTATTTTTCTTCCACTTTTTTTCTCCATTTTTCTTCCATTTTTTCCTCCATTTTTTTTTCTTCCATTTTTTCCCTCCATTTTTTCCCATCCTTTTTATTTTCCCTTCCATTTTTTTCTTCCATTTTATTTTTTCTTCCTCTTTTTTTGTTTTGTTTTTCTCCTTTTTTTGTTGTTTTTTTCTTTTCTTTTTTTTTCTTTCCTTTTCCTCCAAAAAAGAAGTTTTTTTTTTTAGTTTAGGCACAAAAAATATGCATTGTCCCACAGTGTGGAAAGAGAGAAGATTGCCAGTTCAGTCTTTAGGCTGAGTGCTTTTACAGCTTGGAACATACTGTGTTAGACATTCTGCATGTGATATGTTAGAAAGGAGAGAGTCAATCCCTCAAGTTGCACTTTTTTCTTCCCCCCCCCACCCCCCCCAGTGGGGTTTAATTAATTAAATCCAGTCATTTATTGACATGGTTGGTTGTGGGGGTTGTTTTTTTGTGTGTTGCTTTGTTTTTTGGGGGGGTTATTCTGGTTTTGGGGGGGTATTTCCCCCCCCCTTGCTTGGAATTGCTTGGGAATGCTGGAAGGTCTCTTGCGTCTGCGCTTCGTTATCTACTCAGACTTGTCTTCTATTAATTACAACCAAAAGAAAAAGGCAGAGGGGGGGTTAAGAAGAAGTATTTCTGTGGGTTTTAAGATAATACAGCTGGTAAAGGAAGTGGTCTCTTGCTTAAATGAAGAAATGTGGCAACTTGGACCTGTGGATGAAGGAAAAAGATGTCATCAGTCAAAGGAGAGGGGAGTTGAGCGAGCATCCCACCTGCCCTCCCCTCTAGCAACCCATCTGGGAAGCATCCAGGCTTGGCAGGGTGACCCAAAGATCTATGCTAAAGGGGTCAATCAGCACATTGCTATTAAGTTCTTTATGGAGAAGGGTTGGAATGGGCTGCACAGAGAAGGGGGGGTGTGCCCCATCCCTGGAGGCCAGGTTGGATGGGGCCCTGGGCAACCTTGTGGAGCTCCAGGCCTGGAGGTTGGTGGCCCTGCCTGTGGCAAGGGGGTTGGAGCTGTGTGATCCTTGGGGTCCCTTCCAACCCAGATCATTCTATGAACCAGCACAACCCTCCATACTCACCATGCTTTGAGCATCCTATTGTTCCACACACCCTACCAAGGCTTTGGGGGTACTTTAAGGGCTTTTGAAGGAGGTGGTTGGTAAATGAAGGCAGAAAGAGTGTCAAGAGGTATGAGCTGCCTTGGAAAAGGAGCCTGCTGAGGCATCATCCATGGCAAAAATGAATGGCAGAGTTTGGGGAATGTAGGATGTTGTTTTACTGGATGAAATTTTGAGGAAGAGGAAAGGGCCAGATGGTTTCCCCACTTCACCCCAGGTTCCTGTCAGATATTAAGCTCCAGCAACCACATCTGCAATGCTTTCTAGAGGTTGGGGCTTTGCCATGAAGGAGGAAAACCACTATTCCTCCTTGGGAATCTGTTCAGCACTCAGTGAGAGGCTGGTCCTATCTATCCATAGAAAACCACCTCAGTGTCCTTCCAAAGTTGGGGAGATCCTTGGGGTGCCTTCCAACCTAGCCCAGCCTATGATTCTACGATCCCCCCCAATTCCCATCCCCATCATGCTGGGGAGGGGCTGTCTGCCCCCACCCTGGGATGGGGGGTTACCCTGGGGGGAGCAGGGGGAAAGCCCCTGGGGTAGGGTTGAAGGAGAACTTACCTTTTGTTTGTGTGTGTGGGGGGGTGTTTTACATCTGTCCCATGTGATTGGAGGCATCTCCCATCCCAGGGTGGGGTCCTGCCAGGGAAAGTGGAGGTGGATCTGAAGAGACTTTCTCTTCTTCCCTTCTTTTCAGACAGGCAGCTTTAGGGTTCAG
Organism: Zapornia atra; assembly: GCA_013400835.1. Taxonomy (NCBI): domain Eukaryota; kingdom Metazoa; phylum Chordata; class Aves; order Gruiformes; family Rallidae; genus Zapornia; species Zapornia atra. Next base: position 22,323 of record VZTU01030317.1, read on the forward strand.
GTTTCTTTCTGTGGAAGGGAAGGAAAAGGCTGTTTGGGACATTCCCCTTGTCATACTGGGGTGGTTTGTTCCTCAAGGGGGTGTTGGGAATGATGAATGGCTGGGGACTGGCACCAGTCCTGCAGTGGGAATGTCAGGGCTTGAAGCAGGGCATGGAGCTTCAGCAGCCCAAGCACTGCACAGCTCCACTCTGCAGCCCCCTCTGGCTTTGGGCCTCCTATGGAGCAATGAGGCTGCCAAGGACCCACCCTGGCATCTCCAGGACCCAGCCAGCATCCCCAAGGACCCACATCACCATCCCCCAGACCCAAATCAGCATCCCCCAGACCCACCAGCATCCCCCAGGACCCACACTAGCATCCCAAGGATGCAGCCAGCAGCCCCCAGGACCCACCCCAGTATCCCCCAGGACCCACCCAGCATCCCCTGGATCCAGCCAGCATCCCCCAGGACCCATATCAGCATCTCCCAGACCCACACCAGCATCCCCTAGACCCACAAACCTCCCCCAGACCCACACCAGCCTCCCCTAGACCCACTAGCACCCCCCAGACCCACACCAGCATCCCCAGTGATGCTGGGGATGCTTCTTGGAGGTGCCCAACCAGCTCTGGGTGCCAGAGACTAGGTCTCACCCCTCTCCTTGGCACTGGGTGCCCCTGACCAGGCTTCCCCCCCACCCATCAAGGGCGCGTTTGGCGCACCCAAAGCCTGGCAGGGATGGAAGGAGCTGGAAGAGGCATCCCACTGACCTCTGACTTGCTGCTCTAAGCTGAGGATGACAGCCACAGCCTGGTGTAGGATCAGGAGCTTGGTTTGGGGCTTGTCACTCTTGAGGTGGAGCTGCACCATGCGGCCCAGCTCCTTGAAGGCCTCGTTGATGTCGCGCACGCGGAGGCGCTCCCGGGCGTTGTTGGCCATTCTCCTCTCCTTCTCCCTCTCAGCCTTCTGCTCTGGGGTCAGGTCTTCATCATCATTATTGCTGGGAGACAAAAAGCCAAGAGAGCATTTTCTAATGATGGGGGAAAGCCAGCAGCAAGGCCAAGAGCATCCACAGCAGGCAGCCAAACCCACCAGCAGACACCACCTTTGCCTCTTCCACCAAAAGGGGGGTAAAACTCATCCCCTGGATGTGGATCTACCTGGACTTCAGGAAAGCCTCTGCCATGGTTTCTCAGAGCATTCTGCTTGGGAAACTGGCTGCCACTGGGCTGGACAAGTGGACACTCAGCTGGGTTAAACTGGCTGGTGGTTGGGAGGGAATGGAGCCAAACCCTGGTGTCCCTCAGGGCTCGGTGCTGGGGCCAGTTTGCTTCAACATCTGTATCAGTGAGCTGGATGAAGGGATGGGATGTTCCCTCAGGGAGTTTGGGGGTGACACTGAGCTGGGAGGAAGTGTTGAGCTGCCTGAGGGTGGGGAGGATCTTCAGAGGGGTCTGGACAGGCTGGATCTATAGGCTGAGACTAACAGGATGAGGTTTAACAAGGCCAAGTGCAGAGTGCTGCACATGGGACACAACAACCCCCTGCAGTGCTACAGGCTGGGGGAGACTGGCTGGAGGTGTCGCAANTGGCTGGAGAGCTGGCAGGTGGGGAAGGATCTGGAGGGGGACCAGGAGCCAGCAGTGTGGCCAAGGAGGCCACTGGCATCCTGGCTTGTGGCAGAAATAGTGTGGCCAGTAGGTGTGGGGAGGGGATTGTGCCCCTGGACTGGGCACTGGTGAGGCTGCACCTGGTGTGCTGGGTCCATCCCTGCACCCAAACACCCACCAGCATTCCCCAGACCCACACCAGCATCCCCCAGGATCCACACCAGAATCCCCCAGGATCCACACCAGTATCTTCCAGGACCCACTACCATCTCCTAGATCCACACCAGCCTCCCCATGACCTACACCAGCATCCCCCAGGACCCACACCAGCATCCTCAACGATGCTGGGGCCACAAACACCTGACTGCTTGGAGGTGCCCAGCTGGCTCTGGGGTGCACTTCCAACACATTTCATCAGAGAAAACCTCAAGTGTCCCATTAATTTTCCCTAAAAAGCCCCATAATTAACTTCTCCACCAGCAGCTTGTGAGGTCCAAGCCTTGGCCACTTCTTCTTATGGCTTTTATCCATAAAAGTAAGAGTGGAAGGTGGAAAAAGCAGAAGGACATTGCTAACCATCTTTAAAACCCACCTAAAATCCCCCAAAGGATGTGGGGTTGTGCCTGGATTTCAGGGTTCCTGGGATTTTTCCTGGGCTTTTCAGGTTTCCTGGGATTTATCTGCTCTAGCTGTGGTGGGATGTGGGCAAGGCAAGGTGTAAATCCTGGCCTAGAAGTAAAACCTCATCTCCTTTGCTTGGCTTCATGCCTGGGGCATCCAGAAGCACCATCACACACATGCCACCACCAAGGTGGGTTCTTAGGGAAGGGAGGAGGTGGGGGGGGAGAAGCTCCACAAATCAAGGACTGTGAATGCCCAACTTCTTTCAGAGCCAAAAGCAAAGCCCAGGGTTGGGTAGTTCACCTCTGGGGTGGATTATTTCTTCCAAAGGGATGACTATCCCCCCCCCCACCCCCTCCTTGTATCCCAATTTCCCAGCACAAGCAGAGAGGATTAGCAACCCAATTCAGAGATTTGAAGACAAACCAATTGCATTGCAGACATTGCAGAGAACTTGCTCAGCTGTCTGATGATCAATTAGAATTTTGAGGAGATCCTGGAGCACAGGGACTGGGAAAAGCACCCAGCACTGTCAGGATTGCTGTGCCATTCCACATAGAGGTTGTGTGTGTGGGGGGGTGTTTTTTCCCTCCCCCTGCCAGGAGAAAAACCTCAGTGAGTTTCCTCCTGGTCTGTTCACTTCATCAAAATCCAGTAAAGGAATTAAATGAAGCGACACTATTATATCCTGTTACCTAGATCTTGACCTAGTAATGGATTTGATATCCTTCTTGTCATCCTCTAGTTTCTTGTCCTCAGATGATTTGGGGTCCTGCAGGTTCTCATCTCCTTCGTCGTCCGATTTGATTTCCGAGCTGCCCGAAGAGACGCTCTGCCCCTGGAGCCCAGCTGGCATGCCTGGGGGGAGACAGGTGGCTGAGCCAGCACACACCAGCACACACCAGCACACACCAGCAAACACCAGCACACACCAGCAAACACCAGCAAAAACCAGCAACCAGCCAGCAAACAGCATCAAACAGCATCAAACACCAGCAAAGAGCCATCAAGCAACCCAGAAGGTGCTTGAAGGAGGGCCATGAAGATGGTTAGAGGGCTGGAGCAGCTCCCCTATGAGGAGAGGCTGAGGGAGCTGGGCTGGCTCAGCCTGGAGAAGAGAAGGCTGTGGGGGGACCTCACTGCAGCCTGCCAGTCCCTGAAGGGAGCAGAGAAACAGGAGGGGAATCAGCTTGTTAAAGGGCAGAGACTGGCAGGACAAGGGGGCTGGGGGGAAGCTGGAGGAGGGAAGGGGGAGAGGAGATCTGAGGGGGAAGCTCTGTGCAGAGAGAGTGGGGAGGGGCTGGAACAGGCTGCCCAGAGAGGGGGTGGCTGCCCCATCCCTGGGGGTGTTCAAGGCCAGGTTGGCTGGAGCAACCTTGTGTATCTCCAGGCCTGGAGGTTGGTGGCCCTGCCTGTGGAGCTGTGTGCTCCTTGGGGTCTCTTCCAAGCCAGCCCAGGCTGGGATCCTCTGAGAAGGGGATAGAAGCTGCTTGGCTGCTTTGAAGCACTACAGCTTTTCCCTTCCTCTGTAAAAGCCAAGCCCAGAACTGGGGGCCATCCTTCTGGTGGGTTTGCAAAGGTGAAGGCAAATCCATGGGTGCTTCAAGCTGCTCAAATAATCCAGGTACCAAACCCTCCCTGCCCAGAGGCTGAGCTGCTCCCATGCTCCCTGCATGCAGCTGGAGTGCTTTGAGGAGCAGAGCTGAGTCAGTGCCCACCCCTCCACCCCCCCCGCCTTGGCTGGGCGGTTGAGGATGCTCCCCCCACCCTGGGTGGGTGGTACTCACCCCTATATGGGTCCTGGGGCGGGTTCAGCTCTGGAGATGTGGCAGACTGGACAGGCAGCTGTGGGACAGGGACCTGGTTTGGCACAAGCGAGTGGCTCCCGCGGAGGCTGACGCCGTCCTCACGGTGTGTCCCCACCTGTGGGCAACACCGCGCTGAGACCGCGCCGGGCCCACGCCCAGCCCGACCCCCCCGCAGCCCCCCAAAAGGAGGTGCTGGGCCCACGCTGGGGGGATTGCTTCACTAGGGGGTGCAGACACCCTGCAGCACCGCGGGCGGCCAGGGAAACCAGCCAGTCACGTGTCAGGGTGCTGAGGGGTGCCGATCCCTCCCCCAGCTGTCTCCTCTCATGGCCACCAATGGATCTGAGAGTTCTCTTCAGGCCCTGATGCTTCACTGGGGGGCTCCTCAAGTCCCCCCAGAGCTCTGGGGAAGGCTGTAGGGATGGTTGGTGGGTGACTTTCTTGACACCCCCCTCCCCTCACCCCCAGGATTGACAGCAGGAGCTGTGGCAGCAACTGGTGTGTCCCCCATCCCTACTCCCCACCCCCCAAATTGTATTAACATCTCACCCCCCTTTCCAAACCCAGAAGCTCTTGTCCAAATTAGCAGTGGCTTCACCTCTCCAGAGGCCCCACCCTTGCCAACACCGTGACCGCGTGTGACACCCCCTGCACCGGTTGTATTAACCACCCCAGTGATGCCATCATCAGAGCTGATGGTGTGATGGGAACATGGCCCCTCCTCCTCCTCGTGCTTGGTGGAGCAGGGTGGCTCCTTTGTTACATCAAGGAGATTGAGGAGAAGAACCAAGCAGCTCCAAGAGCAAAACCTGGTGGAGCCTCTTTGGTCCAACAAGCAGCTCCAAGAGTCACAGAGCTGGAGGGGTGGGAAGGGGCCTCCAGAGAGCATCAGGTCCAACCCCCTGCCAAAGCAGGGTCCCCAGGACAGGGCACACAGATGGGGCTGGAATCTCTCCAGAGAAGGAGACTCCACACCCCCTGGGCAGCCTGTCCCAGGGCTCCCTCGCCCTCACTGGGAAGAAGTTCTTCCCCAGGCTGGTGTGGGACTCCCTGTGCTCCAACTTGAGCCCATGGCCCCTTGTCCTGTCCCCACAGACACTGAGAAGAGGCTGCCCATGTCCCCTGTGTCCCACCCTTCAGCTATTGATACCCATTGATCAGATCCCCTCTCAGGCTGCTTCTCTCCAGCTGAACAGCCCCAGGTCCCTCAGCCTTTCCTCCCAGGGGAGATGCTCCAGGCCCTTCACCATCTCCAGAGCCTCCCCTCTGGACTCTCTCCAGGAGATCCCTGGCTGTTTGAGCCCAGAACTGGCCACAACACTCCAGGTGGGGCCTGAGCAGGGCAGAGCAGAGGGGGAACCAGTGTTCATCTAATTGGCTTTAAGAGAGATGGGTCCTTATGGGGCTCTTGGAGCTCAGCAAACCTCCACGGAGACAACATGGTCCCAGCCCAATGCCTCTTTCAGAGGAGAACGACTATTGTTTTGCCCCAGCTACAGAAGACATCACCCAGGGAAAGAGGGGGTCTTCTCTGGGATGGAGACCCCCAGCTCTGCTGGCTCTGACCCTGGGCCACCACCCAAGCTCTGGAGCTGGTCCCAACTCTGAAGCCAACCCTGCTGGGAGCAGGGGTTTCATGCTGGTCACCTCTGATCTGCATTCTTCCACCCTTCTATGAAAGACCAACCCCACTGAGGCTCCAGGCTGGTGACACAGGACACATGACCCCACTTTGGATGGCAAACCAGCAGCACCCTTGGAGCAGAGCTGCTGAGAACAGCTAGAAGCCATGAAGGGGCCGTGCCAGACACCACATCTCACTCTGGGTCACTCCCTTCTCCTTCAAGCCTCTCTGAGCTCTGTCCATGACCTGTGCAGACAGACAGATTGACCCAGAGATGGCAAGCAGCCCATCCTGGAGCAGCCCACCTCTGCTCCAGGAGATGCCTCCAGTTGGGTGGTCCAACTTGGAGAGGTCTTGCTTATCTGGCCTGACTTCTTCCAGCCCACCTCTGGTTGTACCAGGTCAGGAAGCAGCCATGGAAACCACCTCTGATCTGTCTCCAACCAACTGACCAAACCCATCAACTGCTGAGATTTGCAGCTCCTTTTCCTGCCAACCAGCAAGCCCACCCTAGGGCCACCCCTACACCACAGCAACCCCAACTCTTCTCCACTGTGAGGGACTTCCAGCCCCTTTTCCCATCTCTCCAGGTGATGGGTGAGCAACCTAAGATGGGATGGAGCTCTGGCTGCAGCCCCCTTCCCACGTGTGACCCTCACCATGCCACAGTGGTGGGGTGGGTGCTGCTCCAAACCACCACTGCTTCCACCACCTCTCCCTGGACCATTCCTTCCTCTGGTGGCTGGACTCAGGCAGCCCAACCACTCTGCTATCCACATGTGGTGGATCTTCTGAGCCCCTAAAAGCCTTCAAGTCCAACCCCTCCAGCCTCCAGCCACCTCTGTGTGTGGATGGGCTGCAAGCAGGGCTTTGTTTACACCACGTTCCCCACATCTCCTGGACCCCCAGGATGCTCCATGGACCCCCCAGATGAGGGTCTGCTCTTAGAGCCAACATCAAGCCTTGGAAGACCCCTAAAATAGCCTGGCCATTGATTCTTCTCCTTTAAACCCCAGCAGCTGCTTTCACCATGAGCCCCCAGCACCTCCCAGTGCAACCCAATGCTACTGAAACCACAGAACCACAGACTGGGCTGGGTTGGGAGGGACCTCAAGGAGCACAGAGCTCCAACCCCCTGCACCAAGCTCCAGGCCTGGAGCTACACAAGGTTGCCCCAGCCAACCTGGCCTTCAACACCTCCAGGGATGGGGCACCCCCTCTCTGGGCAGCCACCATCTGCCAGGGGAGGTTGGGGTGCAACCAACTGCCATCAAACCCAGCCTAGACAAGGCCCAGGGACCCAAACATCACCTCCCATGAGCTTGGGGTGGTGGCAACTCCTGGTGCCACCAAAGTCACCACATTTTCCACTTCTCCCTCTGCTGGTTCATCTGCAACACAAACAACAGCTCTACCTTGAGGTGGAATGAAGACAGGACTCAATCCCCACCACCAACCTGGGGGCAGACATGAGAAAGCATCTTTCTCTCCAGAGAACCCAAACTTTGGAGGTTCTACTCATATTTTATCTCCAACTCTTTCACCAGGATCCTGCCACAGTGCTCTGCAGACTGGACTGGAAGGGAGGGAGGGAGGAACCCCCACCTTGTCCCATGACAACCCACCAAATAACAGATCCTAAGATGTGTACAGGAGGTGTAAGTGGGTTTTAAGCTGGTTTTAAACTGGTTTTAAACTGGAAGAGAGGTGGAAATGAATTCTTGAATGCTCAGCATTTCCTGATGGAGATGTAGAGCTGCAGTCACCCCCCCACCCCCAGATGATACCAGCAGGTTGGGAATAGACCTCAAAGTCTACCCTTGTTCTACACAGCCCATTTGCCTTTTGAATTGTTAATGGAACTGTTCTGCTCTGAGCTGGTTGGTTCTCCAGGGTAAAGATGTTCTGGCCTCAACTTGATGGTGAGTCACCCCTCTGGAGTGTGGATGCCACCCACAGGGAAGGATGGGTGCCTAAGCCACCCCTCTGGGTACAGATGCTCAATGTGGTTGTGAGCTATGAAAGCAGCAGGACCAGCAGAGCTGGGATGCTTCACAACACCCTTTGACATGGGGTAGGTGGGTAAGGACCTCAGAACACCCCCTCCCCCTTCACTTCCATCCCCACCAGTTCAACCCCACCATGGCCAACCCCCAACCCAGCTCCAGGCCTGGAGGTTGGTGTCCCTGCCTGTGGCAGGGGGGTTGGAGCTCTGTGACCCTTGGGGTCCCTTCCAACCCAGACCAGGCTGGGATTCTATGAACCCTCAACCAGCATCATGCTGGGACCTTTTAAGCCCAGTGACCTTCCCTTATCCAATCAGCTGAGGAAGGTGCTGGGTGTTAAGAGGGGCTGGGTGTTGTCAGGGTTTCAGGAGCCCTGACACAAAGCAGATTGAGGAGTAAACCCCTTAAAACAAAGAAAGGGATTGGGACCTGGGAGGCTTTAGACACAAATGTGGGGCTTGTTGGTCCAAATGATTCCCTCTGATTTCCCTGCCCTGAAGCCTTTCATCTCCATGCTGTACAGTAATAGCTTCCAGATGACTGGGGGCTTGGCTATAAATAACATCAAAAGGAAAAGAAAGGATTTAATAAGAAGAAAAGGAAAAGAAAAGAAGATGTTAACATTAAATCAGGGGTGGGGGGGGGGGGGGGGAAGCAAAGTTCCTATTTTTTTTTCCTACAGGGGGAAAAAAAGCACTGAGCAGCTCCCCAAGGATCAGAGGATCCCAGACTGGGCTGGGTGGGAAGGGACCCCAAGGGTCACACAGCTCCACAGGCAGGGCCACCAACCTCCAGGCCTGGAGATACACAAGGTTGCTCCAGCCAACCTGGCCTTNATCTCCTCTCCCCCTTCCCTCCTCCAGCTTCACTCCAGCCCCCTTGTCCTGCCAGTCTCTGCCCTTTAACAAGCTGATTCCCCTCCTGTGTCTCTGCTCCCTTCAGGGACTGGGGGGCTGCAGTGAGGTCCCCCCACAGCCTTCTCTTCTCCAGGCTGACCCAGCCCAGCTCCCTCAGCCTCTCTCCAGCCCTCTGATCATCTCTGTGGCTCCTCTGACCCCTCTCCAGCAGTCCCCCATCCTTCTTGTCTTGGTGGCCCCAGCTGTGGCCACAGGACTCCAGCTGGGGCAGAGCAGAGAGGGACAATCCCCTCCCTGTCCCTGCTGCCACCCCTCTGCTGATGGATCTCACACAAGAGCTGTCTGTGAGCCACTGGTCTCCAAAGCCATTTCCCCAGAGCAAAAAGGGGCAAAAGCTGCATTTTAGTGGTAAAAGGAAGGGGATGAAGATGAAGAAGGGGGGAAAAACCCCACCCCAACCTCCAGTCGCCAAGGTTGAGGCCTGTGTCTTCACGTGAGGCCACGTGTGTGACCTCGGGGTGGGGGGGCTGTATGCCTGGCCCCTCACCACTCCAAACCAGAGCCCCTCCATTCCCAGTTCCAGGAGCAGCATCTGACCTGGCCTTGCCTTGGTTTTGTCTGGGAGAGATGCTGTGGAACTGCTGGGGGAGGGAGAATGAGGGCAGGGAAGGAGGGCAGGGAGAGAGGGCAGGGAGAGAGGGCAGGCAAGGGGAATGGGCAGGGGGAATGGGCAGGGGTTGCAGGCACAGAGTCAGGGCTGGGAAGGAGAGCAGGGAGAATGAGCAGGGAACAAGGGCAGGGATTGGAAGCAGGGAGGGAGGGCAGGGAGAATGGTCATGGAGCACAGGCAGGGGGAATGGGCAGGGAGTGAGGGCAGGGATTGCAGGCAGGGAGCAGAGACAGGGAGCAGAGACAGGGATTGAAGGCAGGAAGAACAGAGAGGGATTGCAGGCAGGGAGCACAGGCAGGGAGCAAAGGCAGGGAGCACAGCCAGGGAGCACAGCCAGGGATTGCAGGCAGGGAGAACAGACAGGGATTGGAGCACAGACAGGGATCATAGGCAGGAATCACAGACTTGGATTGCAGGCAGGGAGCACAGACACACACCACAGGCAGGGAGCAGAGAGGGATTGCAGGCAGGGCCTGTGGAGGTGCACAGTGGGCACAGCCTCTTCCACCAGCTCTCTGGACAAGTTTCCTGCCTGTGC
>VZTU01030317.1:32092-59719 GCA_013400835.1 Zapornia atra
TGCCCAGCCTGTTTCATCTATTACCATTCAAATGTGGAAAACATTACCAGGATCCTCCTGGAGGTTGTGTGTCTGTGTCTCTGTGTGTGTGTGTGTGGTTTTTTTAGGCTGTTTTTTCTAGTTTCTCTTTTTTTTCCCCTCCCCTTTCAACTTCCTTTTCAGGGTGGAATGTATCAACTGGTCAAAGGCTAACTTCAGCCTGACTCCACTCACAAACTATTTCCTTTGTTCTGAAATGTTTTCCCTTTCCAAATTCAGACCAGTTTTCCAAAAAGAAATGAGCAGGANGACAGTGAGTAACAAGTTGGTGGAGAAACCTCCTTCCTCTTGGCTGTCCAAGCATCCCAATTCTCCTCCTCCATTCTCATATATACTCCTTTAGAAAAGCCCAAAAACAAGCGGGTTGGACCTCATCACTCCATATTTCACCCCAAAAAACCCAAGCACCTCCATATATTCCTATAAAACCACAACACTGTGTTGTTTTTAAGATGCTTGATGACCACCCCTTTGATTTCTCCTCCTTCCTGCTGAAATCAAACTGAAATCCATCTGGTATTGGAAGTGCTGAGGGTGTATTTATGGAAGAAAGTCATTTCTGGAAGTGTGTGTTGCATCAGTTTCACATATGCAAAGCAAAGCAAAGCTACAAACATTCCAACTCTCCCCTCTTTTGATTGAGAGCAGAGACGCAGAGAGCGGTGGCAAGTCACAGCTCTGGCTTTATTAAAAGCCAGATTTCTTCATTAAAAGCAGGATTGTTTCAACACCAGAGGAAAAGGAAGGAGAAAAAAAAAGAAAAGAGAATGAAAATCTTTAAGATTCTATGTATCCCAAGTGTATTTAACATATTACCTGAGGCCAAGCTAAATGACAAGCTCAAATTTCTCTCAGCAACCACCACGGAGAGCATAAACCATGCCTGGTTCATGCTAATTTTATTGGGGAAAGGGGAGAGGAGATTTCACTGAGCTGCTGAAAGAAAAAACCCAAACAAACCCCCCCAAAAAACCCCCTAAAAAGCATCTTTGAACCTCTCAGAGCCTTTTGCCAGAGCACTTGCACAGCTAATGCTCGGCGCTGTTTCCGATCCACCAACGGCTCAGGCTCAGTTGGGGCTTTTAATGCTGGTTTTACCCAGGACAGAGTCACTTAGAGGAACAAGAATGTGGAGTTTAATGAGGAGCAGAGCCTGCCCTGATCAAAACATAAGTCCTTTACCCCCTCCTTCCTCTCTATTTTCCCTTCTTGGCTGCTTAATTTCATCAACCGGCGTTTCCTTTCCCCTTTCCTTTCCTTTCTCCCACTCTTTCCCTCCCTCCCTCCCTCCTTCCTTCCCTCCCTCCCTTTCCCTCTCCTTCTTTCTCTCTCCCTCCCTTTCTCCTCCTTCTCTTTCTCCAGCAAATGAAGAAACCAACCATTCTTCTAACACTCCTAACCAAGAGGAGGAGGCATCCCATCTGAGCAGCGGTGCGCTGGCCTTGTCCCTGGGATGCCTCATCCCACTGGGAATGCTCCTCAGCATCTGGGCTGGATGAATGGGGGAGTTTGAATTCACCTTCTCCATGCTGGCCATTATTCCATGGACCTCTGATTATTTCTCCTCTTACTCATCTCCTTTCCAAACAAAACCAGCCCAGTCCCTTCAACCACCCTCCCTTCATGGGAAAACCCTCCCATGCTTGGAACCCTGCCTGCTGCTTGGCCCCAAATTCCTCCTAATTCCATTCTATCCTTTGCTTTTTGGGGGATTTTTGGATAGGAAAACCACAAGAGAAACCCAAGGAAGGGATATGGGCACCTAAACCACCCCCCCAATCAGTTTTGGGGTCCTTTCTCAGGTGCTTTTTCCATTCAATGGGGGTGTTTTGCTCTTGGTTTTAGGGATTCCCACAGAGGAAGAGGAGTTGCCATGCCCCTCTAGCAGAGGGACACCTTCTCATCCCCAAATTGAGCTGGTTAATTGGAATTCTGCCTTCCCATCTGCCCTGCCTCACCCTTAGCATGCAGGATGAGCAGGGGATTGAGCCCAGTCCTCTTCCTTCCTCCTCCTCCATGAACTGCCTGTGACTCCATAAGGTCCCTCCTTCCTTTTTCCCCCCACCTATTCCACTCTTAATGAGCTGGAACCCTCTGAAAACACCTCCAGGTAACTCCTCATTCCCTTCCTCCATCCACATATGAGTAAACAACTCACTCTGCCATGAAACCACACAGCCTTTCAATCCCACTGAAGGCCACACCGATCTGGTTCAGCACACAACTCCACCACTTCCCAAACCCAAAGTTGCCACTTCTCAGCTCCTACAGGACTCTTAATACTTCCTTGAACTTCTACTGAGGGCCACCAATGCTTCTGCAGACCTGAAAGCATCATGTTCAATGGTTTTCCTTTTCCTGCCAGATTAGACCAGACCAAAGGGATGTGCTGCTCCTTCCCAAGATGGAAAGCAAGCCCAAAAATATTCAGAGACGTAAGCAGTGTGTGTAAGGCAAGACACAGACCTGATCCCCCCCCCGCCACGTGTGGTGACACAGACCAAGGACAAGCTCCAGAGTCTGGGCAGGGTTTGCAGAGCCTGGCTTCTGCATGATTAACCAGTAGTAGTAGAGTAGGAGTAGAATAGAGTCATGGAAACCAGCTCATTCCTTAAACCTTCTCCTTGATGTTCTCCTGGCCTGGGAATCCAAGGTGAAATAACCCTCTCCTGGAGATTCCACCCCCCCATCTCATGTCTATGTACACACACTTTGCACCTCTGTGCATGTGGCTACAAGGGTGAAGCCAGGCCTGACACATGAACCACTCATGGGATGGTACAGGGAGAGCCTGACCTTGCTGCTGCTGCTCTCACTAACACGCTCCTGCCCGCGGCCACGGCGCTGCTGCTGCTCACCGCACACCCACAGCACCCACAGCCAACCCAAGTTAGGTCAGCACCCACAGCCAACCCAAGTCATGGCAGCAAGGATGGTTAACGAGCCCGGTACCGGTGCTGACTCAGTCCAGCTGGGCACAGGACAAGCAGAAACAAGGTGTCCCCTGGGGCGCCATCAGCCCCGCTCCCTCCACGACCACCTCCATTAGCACCCAACCCCTCAGAGGAGCTGGGCCCCCCCAGCCCATCTCTCCCCAAGCCTTCAGAGCCCCCTGTGGCGTGGCGCCAGGACTTACCATGAGCGAGTGGCGGTTGGCGGAGAGCAGCCCGGTGCCGTAGCCGGAGCCCAGCCCAGCCATGGCGCCGTTGTGGGAGGGCCCTATCAAGCCGTGCATGTCGGCGTGGCCGCCCGCCATGGCGGTGGCTGGGCCCACCGCGTGGTTCCGCAGCACGTGGATGGCGTCGTCCAGCCTCTCCAGGCGATCCTCGATCCGGCTTTGCTGTTCGCAGGGGACAAACAGAGCAGGAAGAGCATCACCACACAGGGAGGGTCACCCAGTGCCGGGGGGCCTGGGGCACGCGGGGGGGGCGGTCACTGCTAACCAGTCCTTCCTTCTCAAGCCCCTCAATGGTTTGCTGGGTTGGTTTGCTGTGGGTTTTGGGTTCAATTTGGCTTTGTTGAGGTTTTAAGGAGCATTTCTGGGTTGGTTTGTTTTCCCTAGGGCAATGTTTGGTTGGTTGTTGGTTAAATTTGGCTTTGTTGAGGTTTATAAGGAGCATTTTTGGGTTGGTTTGGAGTTGGTTTGTTTTCTCTAGGGCAATGTTTGGAGTAGTGTTGCTGGGGAAGGAGAGAGAGCACGGTGAACACAAGTACAGCTTTTGATTTTCATGGGCAAAACAGGTTCAATGATTCCTCATGAACATCATCATTACAGTACATATGTTGCCCCTCTGTGTCTTTGAAAAGTTTTAGTGAGACTTAAAAAAAATATTAAAAGAATAATAATAATAAAATAATCAAATAATAAAAATTATTTAATTAAAAAAGAAAAAAAAAAGAATAAGGAAACAAATATCCCTCCAATTAGAATCAATCTCTGACTGGGATCTTCTTTTCCTTCCCTCCCCCAAATTCTAATCCCAGGATCACAAAGAGAGAAGAAGAAACTACCAGGTTCTCTGCTCCCTAGTTGGATTTAACTCCCCCACACACACCCTGGTACACCTCCTGAAATCCCATTTCTCACAGGGAAAAGCAGCAATGAATGCTCTTCCCTGAGTGGCTTATGGATGGTCAGACACATGCCAAGGACTAGCACCCAGTGCAGTCCCAGGGTGGGGGGAAAGAGGGGTGCAGGGTTGCTCCGAACCCAGCCCCAGCACTGGCTGCGGTGCCATTGGGGTCCCTACAACCAAGCGCCGGAGAAAGATGGGTCCTCTCCTCCTACTCATCCATCCTATGAACCAGGACACCCCCAGCCCTTGAATTGGGGGGGGCCTTCAGGAACCCCAACAGCTGCTTTACCCAGTTCCTTTCCCCCCCTGCTCCTGCTAAGCCAAAACCCAGCCCTGAGGAGTGGTGCTGGCAGGGTGAGGCTGAGGAGGAGCTGCAGGGATGGAGGGATCCATGTCTGCACCCACTGCCCACAGGGACCCCCCNGGGGTGGGGAGGATGGCTCAACGGGACCCCCCCCCCATCACTGGGGAGCCTGAGCTGCCAAAATAACATAGGCACAGCTTGTGGATTGGTGTCACCATCAACCATCGCTCTCCAAAAAACCCTCCAGAAGAAAACAGCACCATCAAGTCATGAGAAGGATTTCTACATCAGGGTGGAAAAAGGACCTGGCTCCAGCAAACCACCACGTCACCCCAAGCCTGGGGTTTCAACCCTGTGCCCTTGGGAACAAATCCCATCACCTCTTTGGGTTTAAGGAAACTTCTAAGAAACTTAGAACTAAGAAACTTCTAAGTTCCAGCACTTAACTTGACACCCAAAGCCACGCTGGGTGTTTCACACCCAACTGAGACCCACCAACCAACGGAGAAGAGTGAGACAGAGGACATGGGACTCTCTACAGTCCTTCTCTCCCCTAAGGTGTTGGCCAGCTCCAACTCCTTCATCAGAAGAAAACAAACCCTATCAACATCCCTTTAAACCCCTCAGCCACACAAGCATTTAGGACCAGCAAGCTCAGCCAGCTGGTTCTTCCCAGCAAGAGGACTCCCACCCATTGCTGGTGCATCATCCACGGGGACTGATGGATGCTCCATCCTATGTGACAGCCACCGCAGCTTTCTCCTCTGCTTTCTCTTCCACCTATCCCACCCACTTGCTCATCCTCCCCTCTTTTTTGTGGTCCTCATCCCCCCCTCTGCTTCACAGTAGATTTCAACACCACATCCAAGAGGAGACCCTGGCCAGCAGCATCTCAAACAGCATCACGTATACCTAGAGCACCCATGGTCTGAATTTAGAGGTGGGAAAAACTCAAGTCTGAGGGCATAGAGGTCACTAACAAAATGAAAAACCTGTGTGAGAAGAATGGATGAGAAAATGGAAAGAACAGCAAGTAAAATACTGAGGCAGAGGAGGTCACTAATCAAAACATACCAAAGAGTGTAAGGGACCTTCATAATTGGGAGATGATGACGCTTGACCTCCATTTCTAGACCAAACAGCTGTGCCTGCTAATAGTAAAATTGGAATTACCATTAGAACTGTGCAAACAAAAATGGCTTTCAAACTTTTTTTGGACACTTTTGTAGACATGTAAATGCCTTTTTTCCAGCTAGACTATAGAGGAGACATATGGAGAATTTCCAAAATACACATGGATTTCTAGTTGGGGTGGGTTTTTTTGAAGTGAAAAAGAAAAAAAAAAAAAAAAGAAGGTATTTTTGTAGCAAAGCATGGAGATGCAAGCCACAAAGTTCCCCCAGGCTGCTCCTCTGCATAGAGGGCTGCATTCATTCTGAGTTCTGAGAGACTCCAGGAGGAGGAAACATCTAGGTGGTGGGAGAAGCTGTGTTGCCATATGGGACAGCCGGACCACTACGCTAGCCTGGCAAAGACTAGCCCATTCTCCTTGCCTGGCTTGCAGTGCCACAGCTGACATCATCCCACCAGGAAATTTAGAAAAATCTTTTAAAGAAAAGAAAAAAAACCCCAAAAAACCCAAGAAAAAGCTGGAAAAAAAAGAAAGGAAGTTGGTCAAAACACCTCCCACAACGTTCATGTAGAGGCTGAGGTGGTTTGCATTCTCTTCGGGCACGTTAGTTGGTTTGGCCTGAGAAGATCACCCAAGGTTTGAGCCCAAAAACCTTCTGGGTGTTTTTATCTGCCACTCTAAAATCTGTTCCTGCTGTTGAGGGAAGAAAAGAGCTCCTGGTCTCCAGCACCATTTGATTTTTGATAGAAAAAAAAATACCTGCCCTTGTGAAAAAGGCAAAATGAGGGAGAAAGAAGGGGTTGGTTTGGGGTTTTCTCCCCCCCAAGTTACTTTCCCAACAGCTTTTTGAGATTATATATAGAGAGAGCAATGCTTAGATAATTTGGAATGCTCTTCTGAAGGAGGGATCTCCTGAACTATCTCAGAAAAACAGGGTTCAGAATCTGAGATGGAAATATATGCAGCTTTTAAGCTTACTGCCTATAGTTGAGCAGCATTTCCTTGGACTGAGACAGGCCAGGGTGGAACTCAGGGCAATTTGGGGGTTTTTGTAGCCTCTCAAGGTTCCCATTTTGGGTTTTGGGGTGGGTTTTTTTTTCTCTTAAAAGTCAAAATTGTGTCAGTTCTAATTAAAACTTCAATCTTGCCTCCACTCGGTTCTCCCTGTTACCCAGGAGAGCCTGAGGAAAGCAACGCAGCCTCCATCAGCATGAGATTTTTCTTCTTGGCTTGACCCCTTCCATGAGGAAGGAGAAACTTGGCCACTGGGCTGGGGCTGCTACACCACAAGGGTGGGAAAATAAGGATGGAAAGTCATTTTGGGAGATGCAAGACCATCCCCTACAAGCTGGGAGAGGCCAGGTGGTCCCCTTACTAGAGGTGGCTTTGTGGGGAGGTTTCTTATGGGATGTCACCCTCATTTTACATGCTGTTGGTGACATGGTGTCCTCCCTTCCCTTCCTCCTGGGCCTCATCTCACAGAGGTCGGTGGCTAGCAGGAGCTTCTCTCCACTCCTCCTTCCATCCCTTCTCATCACTTCTCCAGGTCTAGGCCTCTGAGGCTGGGGCACCAGTTTTAGGACCAGGAGCTCCCCTCCGCCTCCATCGTGCTCCTCATGGAGAACAAGGGATGAATCCCACCTCTGGCCAAAGCTGCCCAACAGAAACACATTGGCCTCAGCTGCCTTGTTTCCTAGTGAGGTTTAACAGGCCAGGCACAAAGAAGAGGAGATCAGGGTCTTTGCTTACATTTAATACAGATCTCATCTCAAAAAGGGGACAGGAAGCCAAGAGGTCTTCTCCAAGGTGTTAGTGTGGGAGAAGCAGCCTAATGCTCTAGCTGGAAAGTCTCAAGGTTTAAGAACTCTGACTTATACTCAAGGAAACGTTTACAGCCCCTGATGCTCATGAGAACTACCCTGGGCCTCCAGATCTTTTGGCTTTAGGCTTTGATTAGTGAAGCAGGCCTCATTAAAATATGCAGTTTTTAGGTATAAAACAGATCAACCGCATTCATGGGGCTCAGTTTGTCCAGAGACACAGCTCATGGAGCAAGCCAGGCTTTGGGTTCACCCCTGGGAGGGGATGGGATGGGAGGGATGACCAAGGAGACGGATGTGGCCTGGCAATCCCTGGTGCGAGGCTGCCATGAGGGGTAGGCCGCAGCATGGGGACACGGCCTGCACGGGGCAGAAATACTCAGGCCTCAAGACCTGCAGGCAGCTGAAAATGGTGTAAAAAAACTCCCCTGCTTTTCTGCCTGAGAGCTGCAACGACTTCTTAATTATTATTAGTTTTGGTTGGGCTTTGTTGCTCATCCTTGCGGGATCACCACACACAGCAACATGGGAATGACCTGGTGCTGCTGGCTGGATGCACATCTCACAGCCAGTCCTGTAGGAGCTCATTTAGGAATCTCCTACCAAAAAAAAAAACCCTACTGTAGAAACGTTCAGTAAAATAGAATTGTAACAACAATACCTGAGAGAGAAGGGGGAGAACCAACAGGAGTTGAAGGATTTGATGAAAAGCTGTTGTTGGTGTGATCTGGAGAATAGATCTTTAAAAGATGATACAGAATTAATCTAAAGCCATCACAAACTGATGCAGAAAGAAATATGGAATTCTTATGCATTCAGTTCATTCAAATGAAAGCAGGACAGGTTAAAAAGCCTCTTAAATTCAAATATTAATAACTTAATCAAGACAAAACTGTAATTAGGTGCAGGAAGCCAGACAACAGACCCCTTTTGAGGGGGACACTAGCCAATTGAGTGATGGTTGACGATTCGGATCTGCTATGGTAGGTTAAGGAGCATTGTTGGACGAGGCCTTAAACACCCCTGAAAGCTGCTTTTTCCTTAGGCTGCAATCCCTTAAAGGCCAAAAATCAAGTGAAGGGAGCGGAGCGCGTTCAAACCATTGGCACGGTGGGTTAAACCCACAGCAGCAAACTCCCACTCTACTCATGTGCTGCTTCAGTGAGAAAACTCATCCCACCCTGACGTGCCCCGTGCCCGGGCGAGGGTGTCAGCACCCCGCCGCGGCCCCGCTCCCCACCTGTGCCGTTGGGTCAGGGCACCACTTCAAAGTGGCTTCTGTACTGTATGGAGTTGTTTCAGGCAAACTAAAGTTGGACTTTGTGTCTTTTTTCCAATGAAGGATCAAGAGAATATGCAAACCAAAAACCAAATTAACTCTCATGAGAACTCAATGGAACCCACTCTGCCCAGAAAATAACTAGTGTGGCCCTTATTAAAAGTCAGCCCGTGCCAACTGGGACCGAAGCGGTAAGCTGGGGCACGGCAGGGCTTTGAGCTCACTTGGAGCTGGGAAGCCACCGTACCCCAGCTAACCGGGTAAGAGGTGGGAAGTGCTGACTTTTAACAGCAACCACAGGAACTGAAAGAGGTGGAAACTGCCAGGAAAAGTAGAAAATCTCCAAGGCAAATTCAAAAGGATTCCTGTTTTGAGGCTGGCTCAGCGGTGCAGAAGTCATCCTGCTGCCGCCGGGGGCTGTTCAGACCTCCCTCACCCGAGGATACGCAGCGTGTGAAAGGCTGACAGACACAGCTCCTTGGCACCCAGTCAATGGGACTTGGGTGAAGGTTTCCCTCTTTCCCTTTTCTTTCCTATCCTAAAAATTCAAGTGTGAAACTTTTTAAACATCAATTTTTCCCTGACTTTTCCCTATTTTCCCTTGGCAGTTAACTCCACGCTGGTGACCTCTCGGGCCCAGATCTCTCCCATTTGCTGTTCATCTTCTTAAAAAAAACCTCCAGGAGTCCAATTCTGATTAAAATTCACCCTTTGCAAATGGAAAAAAAATGTGCATTCCAAAGTAAATAGTTCCTTACAGAGGCAAGTGCTTTCCCCAGCGCATCACCAGTCTGCGAGCTGCCTGCCGCCCCACTTCCTCTGTTTGCTGAAAAACAAAAGACTCCATGTAAAAACCAGACAGCAAAAGGCATCACAAACAGACTTTTATTTCTATTCCTGGTCCACTTACTCATTAATTTAATTGCATTTTAATGCCAATTACATAAAATTATTCTTTAATTACCATTAATTTGTTTGCTAAGGTAGATATCAAACACATTCAGGCGCTGGTTTTTGTGGATAAAACAGAAACCTGACATGCTGGTTTTAAAAAATATAGATATATACAGTGTATTTGACAGCATTTGGTCAGATGGCTTCTTACTTTTGCCTCAGTTAAAGGCATTTAACAGCAGAAGATGCTTAAAGGTAAGGAAAATACATGAGTGCACAGAGAAGGGCTCCTGCCTCCCCTGCTCAGAGCCTGCGCTGATCCCCTTACCCTGGGATGGTCAAATCCCCCCTAACAAGGGTTTTTTTCTTAAAAAAACCTCTAAGATATGTAAATACAAGGTGTATTTCCCACATGAAACATCAAAACTTGCCACTGAGGATCATTAGAAAGCTCAGCTTGGTTTCTCTCCCTGCATCAGGCAGCTCCTGCTGCAGTGCCAGGCACCTCGAGCTTCCCAAGGTCACTTATTCACATTCCCTTGGGGATCCTGGTCCTTTGGATGACAAAGCTCCTTCAGTGGGAAGCTAAGTGACAAGCAGTGAAGCTAACTTCATAGAGGACCTGGTCCTAGTCTTGTATGTCCAAGTGCACCTAATAAAGGCTTTTCTGGAG
Organism: Zapornia atra; assembly: GCA_013400835.1. Taxonomy (NCBI): domain Eukaryota; kingdom Metazoa; phylum Chordata; class Aves; order Gruiformes; family Rallidae; genus Zapornia; species Zapornia atra. The sequence goes on from VZTU01030317.1 coordinate 42,310, forward strand.
TGTTTCTTCTGACTTGGCTTGAACATTTCAGGAGTGTGGAATGAAATGATTTCTCACCATCTCTCAGGTGATGGGATTGTGCTTTTTATGTAAGAAATTTAAAGTAAAAAAAGTCACAGTGTAGCAGGGATCCCATGCTCCAAGGACTTCAGGAGCAAATCCAGCCTCTGCTCCAAGCTGGGGGGTTCCCACAGGAGAAGGAGCCAAAGACCAAACTGCCCATGTTGGTACCACAAAGTGCAAGCACAGGTGCTTTTTTGGCCTCCTGTGAGTTTCACCCCATCATTGCAGAGTTAAATATCCAGGGCACTGGAAGGAGCAGGGATGGATACATCCTACAGTTCTTGGACTTGGAACTACAGACACCAAATGGATATGGACAGTGCTCAAAGCTGGTGCGCTGATCCACCCATGGATGATGTGGCTCGGCAGCAGCAGGGAAATCCAAGCTTCAGAAGGCCCAAATTTCTTCTTGGGAAGACCCTTCCTTCCATTCCATCAGGTGCATGAGATGGAATGGAAGAAATGCAGCATCTTTACATTGAACCTGGCCACATCACTCGGATGTTTCAGCATTCCTCCTATGGCAGAGCCCTCTGGAAAGATCCCCAAGGAGCCTGCATGTCCCAGACACTGTTAGAGAAACCTGTAGAGCAAGGCTGCTCCATCCAACCTGGCCTTGAACACCCCCAGGGATGGGGCACTCACCACCTCTCTGGGCAGCATAAATACACTGTACTGCACAAGGAACAACTCTCTTTTGGAGGAAAACATGTCTTGCAAACCTATATTCTTTGGAAAAAAACATCACTAAACTCCTCCAAATCTGGAAGGGCACAGGTTATTTCTGTGCCAGGAGAAATGGAATGGAATAGCCAAGTCCAGGCTTCAAGAAGGGTTTCAATTCATGCATCAATGACTGTCCAGGGGGTTAAGAGCAATGGAACACACAATGGGACTTCAAGGCCAAGAAGTTAAAAGAGGCCACTGAAGACCTGCTCTAGCCTTAATTTCCTCAAAGTGCCCTACATGTACTACTTCTTCTTCTTCTGTTATTATAATTGAGTATGTCCATGTGGACATGAGCCCAGGTGTTGGCTTCCCTGCTTGGTCTCCACCACCATGAAGCACCAGCACATTTGGTGCGACGTGGGACCCAGACTAACCTGGGAATGGGATTTGAAAACACCCATGGCTTATTCCTCATGAGCTACTCCCCCTCTCAAGACTATCAATATATCAGAGACATCCCAAGATGGATTGATCTGAACCCTGTTGAAGAGCATCTTTACTGTTCCTAGTTAATCTCCTCAAACTTTCTTCTGGGGAAGAAAATTCCACGCTGGAAAGCCAAGGGACAGAATGATGAAGTGCAGCTTGTCCCCATCCTTCTGGTGGGATTCTGATTGTAAATCTTTGGTGATTGAATAACCTTCCAGGAATTGGTATATAATTCTATCTAGCAAAGCATTTAGTGTAACCAATAGGCTGGAACCTTCTCTTAGAGACTTCCAGAAGGACTTTTTCTAGGTTAAATTCCTGTACAAGCTCATGCTGGAACGTCATGGCTGTACAAACCATGGCTGGAACAGCTCCTTTTGAAACAGCAGGGGGTGGAAATTCTGTTTATATGTTAAGAAGAGTGGAAAAACTTGCACCATCTCAGAATTCACAGTTGATGAGCATCCCAAATGATGAGGAAGTGACATTGCTCAGCTCTGAGTCGTCGTCTTCTCAACCCCGCGCCACACGGTTCATCGCCCTCCCTTAGAAGTGGGAGCTTCCCATGCTTGTAAAAGCTACAGCAGGGTTTGGGTAATGAAATCCCTGTGAAACCAGTGCCTGGAGGGGAAATGCACATGGTGTTTCTCCTGGAAAAGCTGCTGGCACAGTGCATAATGGCACCCAAACAACAGGGCATGAGGAGCGCAGGCGGCGAAGCGGGCTTCACGCGCCCGTCAGATGGGGACCAGCGACTGGAGCGGTGGGTGCCTGAGGAGCTCAGGCTCCATAACCTCCCTGCTTCACAAAAAAGCCATGGTTTGCATTCTAATGAACCACTGCTGATGCAATGGGAGAGTCCCTGGCAAGGGGGTTCTCCCCTGCTGCCTTGTAGAGCTGCACCACCGTTGGGGATGCAGCTCCATGGGCTGAGGCCTCCTCACTCCAGTCTGGCCTGCTGACTAGCACAGAATGACAAGCTTGGAAAAGATCATGGAGTCAAACCTATTTACAGGATAACATCTACTTATGGCTAAGGCCCTTCCAGGCTTTAAACAGAAGACACTATCCAAGAAGAGACTGATAGTTATCTTTCTTCTTCCTGATATAAAAGTCCTGTGAGATCTCTGAACACCCAATTCACAAGCTGCAGACTGAAATGCTGCTCTGAATGGAACCAGAGGGGCTTTAGAAATTATCCCAGAATCCCAAGGTTGGAAAAGACCTTTTAACTCATCAAGTCCAACCATTCCTGTCCTGTGTTAAACCAGATCCCTGAGCGCCTCATCTACCCATCTGTTAAACACCCCCAGGGGTGGGGACTCAGCCCCCTCCCTGGGCAGCCTGTGCCAGGCCCTGACAACTCTTGCAGGGAAGAACTTTGCCCTCCCATCTGAGCTGACCCTGCCCTGGGGCAGCTTGAGCCCATTGCCCCTTGTCCCATCTCCTGTCCCCTGGCTGAAGAGACCATCGCCCACCTCTCTGCACCCTCCTGGCAGGGCAGGGGAGGTGGGTGGGGAGAAGGTCTCCCCTCAGCCTCCTCTTCTCCAGGCTCAACACCCTCAGCTGCTCCTCAGAGGATTTGCCCTCCAGCCCCTTCCCCAGCCTGGCTGCCCTTCTCTGGACTCGCTCCAGGACCTCCATGTCCTTCTGATGGTGAGGCGCCCAGAACTGGACCCAGCACTCCCGGGGCAGCCTCACCAACGCCCAGTCCAGGGGCACAATCCCCTCCCCACACCTACTGGCCACACTGTTTCTGACACAAGCCAGGATGCCATTGGCCTCCTTGGCCACACTGCTGGCTCATGTTCAGTCAGCAGTCACCCAACACCCCCAGATCCTTCTCTGCCTGACAGCTCTCCAGCCAGTCTCCCCCAGCCTGTAGCGCTGCAGGGGCTTGTTCTGTCCCATGTGCAGCACTCTACACTTGGCCTTGTTAAACTTCATCCCACTGGTCTCAGCCCAGGGGTCCAGTCTATTCCATTTGACTCTATCAGATTTCTTTTAAGGGGGGAGAAGAGTGATTTACCCACATCCCATGGCAAAGGAAGAGCTCTCAACGGAAGGGCGGGATCGAGCGCAAACGATGCTATCCTGAAACAGGATCTGTTTGTCTCAGACAGTGAGAAATTAAGAAGAGACCAGATTTAGTCTCTTCTTTGTTTGGAGACCTCAAAAAATCTGATGCCCATGTGTTCAATGTCTGAACCCAGCCTCCATTCCTGCTGCCTTAGTCCTTCCATCAGGATCACGTGCGTAATGTGAACCATGTGTCTGATGATGTGTTCCTTATTTACCAATTAGTTCATTAACTTCATTTGCTCAGTGAGATACAGGCAAAAGCAGTGGGCTTTGGATTCCCTGGATTTATGTACCAAGTGGTTATTTGTTGAAGATTTTAAGGAGAGAGAGGTATGCTCTTAATTTAATGAGTCACTTGGAGCAAGGCTGGAAGCGGTTCTCTCCGCGCCGCTTCCCCCTCCCCTCCTGCCACGTTGGAAACCCAGAAATGAAGGGGATGAGTGTTGGGACACCAAAACATCCCCTCCCACACCACTGCAGGTGACAGAATCACCAAAGGCAAGAAAATCAGCCTTCAAAACCAGTGGGATTGGGCACTTCGCTGGTAGAACATCTTCTAGAGGAACTCTGAAGCAGGGCCATTTGCATGATTAATTCATAACATGAAGTGGGAGGACTAAAAGGCATCAGGAGAAGAGGCAAAGACCAACTGTGTCATACTTCCCATCAAATTCCTGCTCCCTCTGCACCTCTAACTCTGAAGGCGGTCCTTCCACCCGCTGGGTTCTACCATCAAAGAAGCTTCCACCTTGATTGTGGCTCTTTGTTGTGAGGAGATGTGAGAGGAGAAAGGGAGAGCCCCTCCCTGGGGTGGGAGGTGTAGCTGTTGACCTTGACTCACCCATGATACTGTCCGTCCCGTTGGCAGGGGGGGTGCAGGACGACGTGCTGTAATGATTCGTGCCGCTGCGGTGGAAGGTGGACATCGGAGGAAGACTGGAATTGATGTCTGCTGAGGAGTGGGATGGGTAACTCTGTGGCAAAAAGGAGACAAAAAGGGAAATATGTTAACTCCTCAGAACACAAAAGGCACCAAGCTGCTCCTACTGCCCCAGTCCCAAGTGCTGCTGGACTTCACCCAACGCAGAACATCACCCTGAGACTAAGCGTGGAGAGGATCTACCCCAGGTTGACATCTTCAGCCACAGCAGACTGTTCCTAACCAAAACCAGTCTCACAGGGAGGTCAAGAGAAGCAATTAAGGATGGCTCAAGCAATCCTTTCAGAGAGGGAGGAGAAGCCTTCCAAGGGAAGCACTAGAGACCCCACGCTGCTTCTGACGTTAGAACCAAGACCTGACTACAAGCCACACGTGGCTGGGATCCCAAAACCTCCTGTGAGGAAACACGTTGGCTCCTCAGCTGAGCAACTGGATCAAGTTCTCCAGAACAAGCATGGACACAGAGCTACCCAAGTCTTCTGCTTGTTGAGGTTTCAGATACAAAACCTCCCTAGAAACACGGGTAGCTGCAGACAAATGGGACTACCTGGCCCAGGATCAAGGTATTGATGAGTTAGAGCAAGAACATCTCTGTGCCCTCAGCCTCCTGAGGTGGTTCAGAGTGAGCTGGCTGAAAGGATCCTTCCCTTCATTTGTATCAGTTAATTACTTCTACAGGATTTCTGGTAATGAAGCACCAAGTAACTCAATACTTGAAGGTTACCTCAAAGAATGTCAACAACACAACCCAAACCTATTCTTCTCAGCCATGGAAAACCAACTATCAACTCTGGGGTCTCAATGATGTTTTCAGACTTTGAGACATTATAAACCAGTCCAGGGCTTCAGCTCCAAACCCAACTGGCCAAAATGGGGAAGAATTTCTCCTATGATGGAGAAAGGAGCAACCATTCCTTAGGTCAATGGCCTGAACATCAGTGACTTCATCTCCCCTGCTAAACAGTTGCTCCATGGCCATGACTGCCAAACCTTTTAGAAATTAAAGGGGATCTGAATATGGCTCAGTGGAGAACTGTCCTCTCTATTCAACACATCTCTTGAGAGAATCATGGATATGCCAGAGAAAGTTAAAAATAACTTATTAAAAACTAAGGCAAACCCCAACCTGGGCTGCATCACCACAAGTGTGGCCAGCAAATGGAGAGAGGGGATTCTGCCCCTCTGCTCTGCTTTGGTGAGACCCCACCTGGAACTCTGTGTCCAGCTTTGGAGCCCTCAACACCAGAAGGACATGGACCTGTTGGAGCAGGTCCAGAGGAGTACCACATGGGTGATCCAAGGGATGGAACACCTCTCCTATAAAAACAGGCTGAGAGACTTGGGCTTGTTCAGCCTGGAGGAGAATTATGCAGAGAGTATTTAAAGTATCACTGCCTCCCTTCTGGCCCAGTGTCACCTCAAACACAGAAAGCTCTGCCAGTCCAGATCTAGATAATATATGTATGGTGACATACATCACCACCACTGAGCACCTACAAACCAGACTGCTACCTCTGAAATATGGGATCAATAAGACCTACAGAGAGAAAAGACATTTTGGGGGGGAGTTTAGGTGGAATATCCCTGCCCATTTCACCTCCTGAAGACATTTTAACTCTCCATCAAAACCCCTGGACATAAGGAATTCAGCATCAAGGTGACCCTCAATGCAAGAACATCTGCAGGCTTGCCTTGCCCTGTGAAGGCACTCTGATCTCCTCCCTCTACCCTGAGCTGACACTGGGAAAAGCCACCTAATTCTGATGAATTCTAGCTTAAGATACCAACTTCAATTCCACTGGGATTTAAGTTAGGCTTAAGTTTTTATTCTACAAGCTTGACACTCTGGAGCAACATTAAGTTTACTCAGTGCCTTAATTAGGTCTTTTCTAAGGACATCATCAAGCAGGTTTTGAGGCACTTGCTTCTGACTTCCAATTAATCCCAGGTAGCAGCACTCTAACCTTGTTAAACAGTAAGACTTGCAAGATTTGGTCTGCAAATTAATTTTCAGCCTGCAAGAGTGAGTTTCCTTCTTCCTACTCCCCAAAAAGCTGGTTGCTCAAGACTTTGCTCCTTCTTCCCTTCAAAGCAGTACTCTTCCTTCTCAATAGTCTTTAAGAATGGGAAGTAGAGGCACAGGATAAACATTATCTGGGGTGTTTAAGATATTTGGAGAAAAATCACTTCCCTTTAGCTGTCTCTTCATTTCTTGACCTCTTCCTTCCAACCCAACTCAACCCAACCCAAACATGTTTCTCTATGCCTGCAGTTCAACCATGACATAGATCATAGAATCATTTAGGTTGAAAAAGACCTTTAAGATCATCAAGCCCAACCATTAACCCAGCACTGCCAAGCCCACCACTTACTCATGTCCCTAAGCATCACATCTAACCAGGGAAGTTGACCACTTCCCCATAGCCATCCTCAGATCAGATTTAATTCCAGTTTTATTCTAGTCCAATACAAAGGATGGAGGAACTTCCTCCTTTGAGAGATCAAGATGTACTGGAGAAGCTAAAAAACCTCCCCCACCCTCCCTTTTTTGCAGCAGGAAATTGATGCTAGATGGTGATCTAGGAGCTCAGCCCAGTGAAGGACACCGCTGACCCACCACAACCTACGCAGCATCAATGTTGCCCGAGTTTTCTTGGAGTTGGGAAGACTCAACGATGAGTGGAGAAGGTTTTAGCAGCACAACCCCAAGATGTGGCCATGCCATGAGCTGTGCTCCCCACCCTGCCACCCCCCAAGCCCTGCCCTGTGCCTTACCAAGCGGTCGTGCGGGTGCAGGCTGCAGTAGCTGCTGGACTGGGGGATGTGGGAAGAGTTGCCCAGCATCCCCCCATAGCCGGGCTGGTTCATCCCGCTGGAGGAGCTCCACGGGTCGCTGCTGTGATGGCCATCTGGAACACAGGAGGGCAACACTGCTGGGCACCACCACCACCACCACCACCACCTGGCTTTGTGGAACCCAGAGCAGAACCCACAGTAACCTCCATGTTTCATAAAAGACCTGGAAGATGGGCATGTGGGCTGGAAAAGGTGTGGGCTTTTTCAAACTACGTGAGTAGGTAGTTTGAGAACTACCACCACCTCCCTCACACATCTCCAACACCCCAATTACACCCCAATTACCCTACCCCTACATGAGAAGGTAGTTTGAGAATTACCACCACCTCCCTCCCACATCTCCATCACCCCAATTACACCCCAAGTTATGGCTCCCAAAGGGACCTCCAAGAAGCTAACCTTTAAAACCACAGAATGGCCAAGCACTGCAAATGGTAAAGAGGTGGTATTGTTGGAATCCTGTCAAGCCCCAAGCTTTGTATCTCCTCCTTTCCCAGCAGGTTGCTCTTGGGGTGGGATTTATTGACATCTTGAGCATGGAGAACTGTTTTCTTTGCAGTCCCAGGCAGACCCTCACTGTAGGAGGTGGCCAGGGGTGTTGGTGCTTTGAGGGATGTCCTAACAAGGACCTGGCAGAGCTGGTGGGGGGCCATCAGAACTCCTCACTGCAGCTCTCAAGCCTTGGTCCAAGGATGGGAAGGTCCGTAGGTCCTTCCTGCCAGCAGGAAGGTCCTTCCTACCCTGTTCCTTCATGGGCAGCCTGAATGAAGAACTGGAGACATGGCAAAGCTCCTAAGACAAGGAGCTAAGCATCCCTGGGGGAGGCTGAGCAGCACCTGTGACTTTTGAGTGGTGGGGACCCAAAAGTGGGTTCCTGGGTGGGCTTTTCCCCATCAGAACATGCATATATATCTCTCTATCTATCTATATAAATATATACCTCAGATGGGTTCTGAGTATCTCCAGAGGAGACACCACAACCTCTCTGGACAGCCTGTCCCAGTGTCTCCAGGATGATCATTGGACTGGAGCATCTCTCATATGAGGAAAGGCTGAGAAAGGTGGGGCTGTCCAGCCTGGAGAAGGCTGAGGTGGGATCTCATCACTGCTTCTAAGTATCTAAAGGGTGGATGGGTAGGGGATGAGGCCAGGCTCTTCTCAGTGGTGCCCAGTGACAGGACAAGGATCACAGACCATCACAGAATACAACCCCTGAGCAGATGGATGCCACAAAGGACATGTCCTTTTGAAAGCCAAGCCTTACCTTGCATGAAGAAGGAGCTGGGAAAAGTGCTGGCTGCTGGTTTGGAGGATGGATAACCTGGTGAATCCCTATTGTAGTCGGCAGTGCTTGCTGATGGGGCATAAACCTATGTGGGGAAAGGAAAGAGAAGGAGGTTCATTAGTACACCAGGGAAGAAACAATGAGTTTTCACCGTGCTCAGCAGATATCAGCTCACGTCCCCCCCTAATTCCAGTCTGAGAACACAAACCCCTCAGTGTAAGCATGACTGGGAAATAAATTCTGGGCTTCAAAAGCAAGCCCAGCTAGAGATCTTCCAGCTTTTCAAACAAAGGTGGGTGCAAGGGCTTTGTCAAATGAGGTTATTTCTACAACTAAACCCAATGGACAGATGGACATTGTTCTTCCTCCAGCGTTACCAAGCTGAAAATAAACAGTGATGTGCTCAGCCAGCCTTTACCCCACCTCACAGCAGACATGAAAGTGCCTTGAAGAAGTCCAAAAACCTCTTCATTTCCCAAAGGAAAAGCAAGAAATATGGAGAAACACCCAGCATTTCTCAGGAACACTTCGAATTCCAGCCCTGGCTATTCAATTCCTGCAGATCAAACTCCTTCGGGAGAAGCCTGAAGGGCCTGTTTAAAAACCTGGAGCTCTGTGAGACCACCAAGGGAGAGTGTGAGGAGCAAAACTCCTCCTTCCTCAGGGCTTTAGTGGATCCATCCATGTGATAAACACAGGGAGCATGCCAAAACCCTCCTTTAATTCCACACATTTCCTCCCGCGCCCGGAGAATGGCCTTTTAGTCACCCCAAAAAACCCCTCTCCCGTCTGGTTCTTTAGTTGGAGCATTTCAAAACCCCAAACCCACTCCCAAAAAAATCAACTGACATATCCAATCTTTCAATCCAGGCTCTCTAAATGGGATCGATTTCTTTCCAGGGTGGTTTATTCCCTTTGCTTCCACGGTGGTTGGATTCCTCCGGAGCGCTTTGTCTGAGCGCTGGAGGTGCCTCTCTCTTCCAGATGGTCAGGAAGACTGAAGCACTGTCATCTCCTTGATGAAAATGGATACCTTCCTGCCTCCATTTTGAAGCAGGCAGCAGATCACAAAATTGGCAGAGCGCCTGCTCCGGTCACAGCCAAAGGGAAAGGGGAGGGGGGAGGGAAAAAACCCATCAGCAAAACACAACCATCGCACTGGGGTGGGAAAAGAGGATGGGTCTTCTCCAGCCAGTATCACCCCGTCAAGGCAGGGGCAGTAAAGAGCTTAGAAACCCCCCCAAACTCCCCAAAACACACACAAAGCCGGGGGGTATTGTACATCCCGGCAGCAGAATAGAGCTGGGCAAGATGGCGGCGCGCTGTGGCTCCTCTGTGAGGCCTGAGGATAGGCCTGAAGTAGCAAAGGAAAGCAAAAATCAGCTTTTTAGTTATTAGCAGAGTGCTTTATGCCTCCCTCGAGCTTGAGGTGGTTTGGGGGAGCTTGGGGAAAACATCAAACTGCCCCTGGTTCCAGGAATAAGGCCCAGGAATGCCACAAGACACTCTGGTTGGGTGAAGCAAGAGATGACACAACTCCCTGCCCAAGCCCCAGTGAAGCTGGAACAGGCTGCCCAGAGAGGGGGTGGCTGCGCCATCCCTGGGGGTGTTCAAGGCCAGGTTGGAAGGAGCAACCTTGTGTAGCTCCAGGCCTGGAGGTTGGTGGCCCTGCCTCTGGCAGGGGGGTTGGAGCTTTGGGATCCTTGGGGTCCCTTCCAACCCAGCCCAGTCTGGGATTCTATGAAGCCAACAGCACAAGATGTCAATGAATCTGTGTTTAACAGCACAAATATGAGGTAAATAATAAGCAAAACCCACCAAACCCAGCCAGGCACCCAGCTCCTGGCTGCACTGGAGCAGGGCCCAGCGCGCTCTCGTCCCGCTGATGGTGGGGTGCCACCACCCATGATCGGTCCCTGCACCCATCTGGCAGGGTGGGCACCGCCTGTGTCACTGTTAGGATGCTGGGTGACACACAGGGAGAGCTGGTGTGGGGTGTTGGTGCCAGTTTCAAGCTGGGATGAAGGGAAAAGCCCCTCTTGGCCTAAGCTCCTTGGCATCTCGCTGGGATGGGTAAAGGAGAGCAGGAGGGGGAACACACCAGAGGCAAGAGGCTTCCTAAAAATCCTAGGAGAAGGGATAAGGAAGCAGTGGGGGGGCATCCAGAGAGCAGAAACCACAGAGGTTTTCCCAAGGGAGTCCCAAAAGCTGGATGGATTTAATCCTGGAAGAGTCAAGATGGGCAAGAAGGAGGGATAAAAACAATGAAATCTAGAGATAGATAAAAAAATATGAATCAAATAAAATGATAATAGATAAACCTAGAAAAATAGAAGTGATAAAATAGATTAAAAACTAGAAAATGTTAGCTATAAAATACAGAGGATGAAGTCAAAAATAAAGCTATAAGCTGTAAAATAAAAATAGGAGATGAAAAGTAATGAGAAGAACAAAACCAAAACAAAAATTAAAATAAAGCAATCTAAAAGAAAAGGAAATAAAATATAAGGAAATAAAATAAAATAGAAACATTTTAAAAAGAATGGAAAATAAAAAAAAAAAACAATTTTTTACATTAAATAATTTTTTTTAAAAATCAAGTTAAAAATTAAAAATAAAATAATAAGAATTTTAGAATGAAATTAAAATAATAAATTAAGAATTTAAAAGAAAATAAAGTGTGTTTGAATATATCCAGCACCTGGACCAAGCTTGATATATTGAGCAGCTCCAGGGCCTCTCTGGGCTGCACCCACAGAGCAGAGGAGGGTCACTCTTCTGGCTGGACATGGGATGTTGATGTCACTGACTTCAACCATCCCTCTGCCCAGAGGTGAGCATGTCCCAGTTGTGCCCTACTTGTAGTGCTTGAGGTTACTGGGGATGCTGGTGGGGAGTTCAAAGGGGATCCCTGACTGCCAGGGGGGCAGATGACCTCATCAGTGCCACGACGCAGACCGAGTACCTCGGTATAAGATGAAGAAAAACCCTCCTGTGCCCTCTGCCATCACTCCTGCTGTTTCAGGGGTGACCAGCACCAGGTCAGGGACAATCCCTTGTCCCCCCACCCTGCTATAACCCCAACGGCGCTTTCAAGGTCAGGATGGAGGTGGAGAAGGGATGGAGAGGAAAGGAGGAGAGGGCAGATGGAGGCTGGAGGTCACAAAATGATGGGGAAAACCAGCCAAAAGAAGTGCCAGCTTAGGATGTGTCCTGTTACCAGGTTTAACTCCTCCCTGCTCAAGGCAGGTATCAGATTTACACTCCCACTGGCTTTTCCAGCTGAGTTTTCCAGCAGCAAAAGCCACCACACTGAAGCAAACAAACTCAGTTGGCTGAGACAGGCTCAGTCCTGAGAATCTGGAAGTAGAAAGCAGCTTGGAAAAGAAATAAATTCCTAAAATCTCCTGTTTCCTGAAGAAGTCTCACTCTCTCCCCATCCATATTCATGCTTTTCAGATTGGTACCACGGTGGGATTCTCATGTTATCACGACATTAAGCAAAGAGCACGCGTGGGAATCCCTCTCCTGTTCAAACAGGCAGGAATCTCTGTTTCCCTCTGCATCACCAGGGCTTCCAGGCAGCAAGGGGAGCAGAGGAGATGACAAACCACATGAACAATATTCACACCAGCTCCTTTTTGTCACCCATCCACACAGGAATGTCTTAAAAAATCCCCCCCAAAATAAAACAAGTTATATATTATTTAATCACAGGAATAATTTGCCTCCCCTTCACCCCCCCCCCGCCCCCAAAAAATGATGCTGGGTAATTTTACAGGGAAGGGATGGTGCTGATAAACCCCTTGGAAGAGAGATCTAATTCATCACACTAAAGAAAACAGCCCAATAAATTGATCCAGAGCAGGGGAAATAAAAGGGGTGAATTTTACGGCGCTGCTGGGAACGCAGACATGGTGTAGAAGCGACTTTCTGATTTGACAGAGGAGAGATTAGAGATGTAAAGACATTCAGGTTCTTCAAAGGGAGCCTGAATTTAGCAACTCGCTCTGACTCATGCTGGGAGGTTTGAAGAGATGATGAATAATGAGCTGGGAATAAACCCAAGCCAGCCTGGAAGATGACACGATGAAAAAATTAGCACATTGGTGTCATTTTTGGGAGCCTGCCTGCAACTTCCAAACACCTTTTCCCTCTTCAAGCCTTCCAAAAGCTCCCTGTCCTGGGAACATGTTTCCAACCTCTCTCAAGAGTCATGGTTAGTGGAGCTGATGCTGTGAGAAGGTGATGCCCCAGTCTCTGGCTGAGCCCAGCATCCCTGGATGCCTGTGGACCGGAAGGACCACCATCCCTGGATGCTTGTGGTCCAGATGGATCACAGAGACAACTCGTGTGTCTCCTCACTTGGGGTGGGTTCCCAAATACCTGCGGCCAGCTGCAAGTGGACCAGCATCCCTGGATGCCCATGGACTGGATGGACCAGCATCCCTGGATGCTTGTGGTCCAGATGGACCAGTATCCCTGGATGTTCATGGGCTGGTTGGCCTAGTATCCTTGTATGCTTGTGGTCCAGATGGCCCAGCATCCCAGGATGCTCACAAGCTGCATGGACCAGCATCCCTGGATGTTCGTGGGCCGGATGGCCCAGCATCCATGGACATTCACGGGCTGGATGGACCAGCATCCTGGGATGCTCACAAGCCAGATGGACCAACATCCCTGGATGTTCATGGCCCCAGTGGACCCTGATGCTTGCAGGCCAGAGACACCACGTGCTCGCCGCCTGCCCACGGTGACATGCTCAAGCCTTGGGGAGTCCATCAAATAAAGAATAAACAGCTTTGTCAATGCCACCAGACATCATGGATGGGGAGGTCTGAGCTTGCCAAGTAGCAGGAGATGCCTCCAGCATGGAGGACCTGACCCCACTGCAGTCTCACCATCAGGGTGGCCGGGCAGCTGGCTGCAAATATTTGGGAACCCACCCCAAGAGAGGAGACACCTGAGTTGTCTCTTCCCCTTCCACCTTGGCTCTTTTTTGGGTGCTGGCTGAACCACTGCCAGAAGATTTCCCATTGAATTAAAAATGCTCCTCTGCCTTCCCTGCTCTGGAGATGCTCCACACGAGGCAGGCTGTTTGAGAAGGCTCAGTGGCAGTGCCACAGGGCTCAGGAAGCCCCATCCCAACATTCCCACCCCAAGAAGACATTAGGGAAAGCAGAGGCTGTACAACACGCTGGCGACTGAGAGCGGCGTTATTTCCATACACGGAACAATCTGGTTTAATAGGTAACCTGGCTCTAAGGAAACATTTGTGAAGAGAATGAAGCCATCAATCAGCAGTCCAGAGGCTTGAAAATCCACAGCAAAACTCCTTTTAAAATGAAGATCTCAAAGAGAGAGCTTATTCAATTAGAAGTGCATTACGGAACGGCAAAGCGGAGCGGCTATCAGAGCTGTCAGGAGGAATAACCCTGCTTGCTGCAACAAGCTGCTCTGCATTAGATGTCAGAAGGGGGGGGGGAAAAAGCCCCTCTTTTAAGTGAGAAGGCTTTGGAACTAGACAGGACTAGTGGCACAAGGCTCTGTGTTACCTCCACCTCACCAGGACCCCTCCGGCTTCCGTCAACCGGACCCAACATGGGTGAGCAAAGGATGGAGCGTGGCTGTGCGGTGTTACAGGTCCCCTGTTTCATGTTGTGTCCCAGCAAAGTTGGTTGGTTGGGGACTTTGCAGCCTGGAAACTCACTGTCAGCATCATGATGGGATGTGGGACCCCAGGAGATGGGGGAGTGTGAGGATGGATCTGCCCTGGGCAGCACTGTGTCCCCAGCTGGAGCAGACAGAGGGAAACACTCTCACTATTAATACTACAAATATTAAATATTTATTATAATAATTATTTAAAAAAATCACTATTTCTCCCTCTCCACTGCTCAAGGGATGCGGTCGGCTGCCGGCCTCCCTCCGGCCAGCTCTGCCATCAGAGCAGCGCCTGCCCTGCCAAGCTGGGGATGAATTTCCCCAGTTTTTAGTCCAAAAAAGCAATTAAATACATTTCAATAATAAAGACCAACTCTGTAGTTTCACATGCGTGGGCTGACCTGCTCCAGGTTTCCAGCAGAAGGCCACTTCTCAAACCACAGGTCCTTAATCTCAGCCACATGTTGCTGTGGTGGAGCGGGGAGGGAGAAGAGGAGGGGGGGTAACAGCTAGAGGAAGAGGAGCGGGGCGCGGGGGCGGCGGGCGCTGATGAAAAGCGCAGCCCTGAAGAACGTTACCAAGCTGAGCTGGAAGGGGGCCGGAAGGAAAACCCACCCACCTCACCCCGCGTTTATTCCATCAACCTGCAATGGCTGCAATCAAAACCAGATGGCGGCTCTTCCAGATCTTTCTCCCAGGACAAACACGCCAAAGGCCTCGGGCCTGGCGTTGCCATCAAACACTAATTGAGACCATATGAGCCCCGACACGGAAAAGCACATGGAAACCCAACCTCCCCCCCGCCACCTCCCCGCCAGCCTCTTTCCGCCGCCGCCGCCGCCCCCCGGCCCCACGAGAGGGATGAAATTGCAGGTCCCGCGGAGCTGTTAAGTGCACGGTGCGCCGTGGAAAACAAGTGTATGGAGCCAGGGCAGCCACCTGTACGGCACAGCGCCCCGCCACCGCGCCAGGCCTGGAGCCGGGGGGCTGGCCGGGGTTAGCGGCGGAGGTGGGTCGGCGCAGCGGGAAGCGAGCGCAGGTGCGAGGCTGGTCCCACAAGCGCATCCCACCAACCCCGCTGCGTCGGGTCCTACCCCTGCCATCCCCGCTGCCTTGAGTCTTCCGCCCGCCGCGGCCTCCGATTGGTGACGCTTCTCCAGGCGCACCCAAGGCCCAGGCAACACATCAGCCATAACCTCCTGTGCTGCAACATCTCCCGGTGAAGGTTTTCACTGGGGATGGATGGGCCCCTTGAACCAGGCTCCCATTGTGTGCCCCAGCGCACGTAAAACCTCCCACAATGCCGCTTCCCTGCTGGGCCCTGGCTCTCCTCTTGAGCAGGACCACGCAAAGACCAACATCAACTTGAAAGCCACCACAAAGCACCAGCTGTAGGAAATGAACTGCTGAAATCTGGGCCCAAGCACCCATCTCCCATGCACCCACTGTCCAGCTCCCAGCGGGAATCTCCGCTCGCACAAGGAGCAGCCCTACCCTCAGCAGGTTTTTTTTTGGGGGGGGGGGGGTGTGGAGGTGTTGTTTTCCCCTCCCAACCTCCTCCCCTCTTTATCCCACCCTATATGATCCTCTAAGTCCACAGATCCTGTTCAATCCAAATGTTTTCCAGATGGGACTGCTGAATGCTGCATCTTGTGAACGCCCAAAGTTAAAAAGGGGTCAACTAAATTAGAGAAAACAACCCCAAAACAACCCAAAACCAGGAAGAATAATTCCACCATTATGTCATTTCTCTGCACAACAACATAAATAGACCCAGAGATTTTCTATCCAGGGCTCTGATTCCGTCCTGGTTTTAGCCCAGAGCGTTACCAAGAGGTGATGCCACCAGCCCCAGATGGGTGAGGAACCGTGGGTGAATTCTGCTCTGACTGGGTATGGTTTTTCTGGGATGCTGGACAACTGGGAGGCAGAACTCACCAAATGGTTCCTCCTAAGAGCAACTGTTTCCAAAAGGAGGAAAGGAAAGGGGAAAGGGGAAAAGAAAAAGGATGCAAATCCTGCTGTCAAGTGCCTCATCCCCAGCTCCAGCCCATCCCTGCTCCAGCAGAGAGGTGGATGTACACCCTACAAGCCCCCCACAGCTGGGATTTCACCCAGTTCTCCACATAAACCAGGCAACTCCAAGATAGTTGGATGCTTAACCAACCCAAGTAGAAACTAAGGCTTCAGCCACGAGCGGAAAGGAGCCCAGACCTCCCCTTCCTGTGGTTTGAGCTTTAGGAAGAGGCGGGTCCTGGTCTGAACCCAGTGCCTCAGACCTGTCTGGGGTGATGAATACTGAGCCATGCCCTCCACGGAAACAGCTTCATCTCCAGGAAGGACGGGAAACGGGGTGACAGCGGTTTCAGGTGCCGCGACACAATAAAAACAATGAGGAAAGAAAATGTTTGCTTTTTATGTCAGCAGAGATGTCAGTACCCATTAATAAATCTATCTGCTCAATCTACTCTTATTCATGTGGGACATCACCAAGTTAAAGTAAAATAAATTATCTTTAATTAAATGGAATTGTCGTCTTCCTCCTGCTATCATCCCCAATTATTACATCCTAATCAGCCCTTTTGGGAGAAGGCATGAGGGAAGGCTGAAAGGCACATTTACTATAAACAATTTCTCTCTCTGTCAAGAGATGGAAATTTTATTTTAATTATTGTTTAGGACTCTTGATTTTTACACCCAGTTTCTGATGAAAGGGATTCCAAGTTGAAAACCTCCATCATTCAAAACGAGAAAGAAATCCGTCGGTGTCATCGCCGCGGAGCAATTTCCTACAATGAAAGCCCAGAGCAAGGCAGAAGCAGCTTGGAAATATGGAAGTCATTTGTTTTAACTTCTTTTATTATCATTTCCAGCAGGATATTTACCTTCTCTAAAGATTTTTTCAATTGAAAAGCCCAGGCAAATCCATTAGGTTGGAGGAGAGGGGATGTTGGGAGCGAGCGGATGCCCGACCGGGCTGTGATGATTAACCCTCTGCCTGGGTGATGATGCTGGGCTTAAATAAATACATTCAAAGCCTTCCATCTTCATTTTCTTGGGGGATGAATCGCTCTTTGAGAAGGAGGAGGAGGAGGTTTTGAGCATCTTTGATTAATACTGAGAGTATCGGGACCGTGCGAACGTGCACGGGTTCAACGCGACCACAGGAAATTCAGGTCGACTGGCAGATTTGAGCTTAGCTGAGGCTGACTCAAACCTCAAGCCTCCATCATGTGAAGATGGGTGGATTTGAATCAGAAAGAAAAAGGGGCAAAAATAAAACTTTAATAAAAAAATAATTTCAATTAATAATATCGCTCTAACCCTGTGCCCCCCCCCTCTCAAATCCCCAACAGCCCCCC
>VZTU01030320.1:8828-36369 GCA_013400835.1 Zapornia atra
CCGCGGGCGGCGCGGAGGCGGGAGGGCAGGGGAGCGCTGCTCGCCGCGCTGGGGGCCCTGTGCTGTGCTGCCAACCCCCCCGCCCCGCTCCGCCGCTGCTCTTGCGCCTCCCGTCAGCGGCGACGAGGACGCGGGTAGGATCCCCTCCCACTCCGGCAGCCGGAGCTCCGCGCACACGCACTGGGTGGGAACAAAGAGCCGCCTGGCTCCCCCGCCATCCGCCCAGAGGAAGGGCGGCGGGGGGGCGGCTCTGCGGGGAGCCCCAAGGACCAGCGGGGCTGCCGCGGCGAGGGTCTTTAAACAAAGGTGCCTTCCCCTCACCCCACCCGCGGGTTGGATCCGGCCCAGGACGCCGCTCCTCTCGTCAGCCGTGTAATTAGAGCCTGGTGGTGTCAGGGTTGTAATTATGCAGATTAAATATGTGATGGGAATGGGAATCGCAAATGGAGGCTTTGTTGGGCTTGAAAGGAAGGGTTTCAGCCAAAAGCAGGCGTTTTGTGGGGTTGAAACGTGCTGATTCTAGGAGTTTTGATTCACAGGGAGGAAAGCGGCGTATTTTCGAACATGCTCTGCTGGTGAAGCAAGAAGGCTCAACCAAGTATAGCCAAAAACTACATAGTTGTTTATCTGTAGGAGAATCCCTGTGATCAAAGATGCCCTCGTATTGAAATTACATTTTTAAACACAGTCCATGTACATAGATATATGTTTGTAGCATTCGAGACTTTGCTTACAAGAGAGAGGTGAATAACATCCACTTGTGGTGGTGGTTTTGTCTTGTCCCTTTTTGCCCATCGGAAGAAACCATTGCTTTAGTCCTTTCCTCCTGCCCCGCAGGTCAGCAGAGGTTCAGCGTTGCCCAAGGCAGCTCAGCCATCCCACAACCCTCCCTGGGCTCATTTCCCTCAGCTACAATTACAGGGGATACCCTCCTGCGTTGCCATCCTGAAGTCTCCTAGGAAGTTCTGATATGAAACAGGAGACAAATCTCCAGGAAGCGTGTTAGATGCTCAGCCAGCCACCAGTATTAGCTATCAGTCGGTCACTCCCCAATTCTGGAGCATCAGCTTTGGGCAGAGAAGCAGGAGTTAACAGCCACCTCTGCCTTCCCGGTGCTTCATCACTATCTCTGATTCTCTGGTCAGGGAACAGGTCAACTTTGAAATCGCCCAGCCTGTCTCTTTATAGTCTGGAAACTTCCATCTACAGGTGCATTAGGACCACATCAGTGGTGTTTGTGAGTCTTTTAAGCACTCTTACAGTGCAAACAGTAACAACTGATACTAGAGGAAAGGCTGGGAGGGAAGATACAGCACAGCACAAAGCATTGATTTCCAGATAACATTGCTTGTATCACTGAAGAGAACGAACATAGCCCCCAGTGTACCAGATTGCAACCAGATAGAGCTTAATCTGAAACTTTTGTTTCAGTTTTCTCTGTCTCTTTGGAAGGAAGGAAGAAAGTGGAAAAATGCTGAGAGTGTAAAAACTGTCTGGCCCCAATTCTGCTGTACGTCGCCAGAGTGAGTAATGTAATCCAGTTTTCACTACTACAGATAGCTGTATCTGTATTTTCCCTAAGTAAAAGAAGAATTGAGTTTCTACATGTTTAGCCCTGGGCAAAAGGCATGTATCTCAGGTTATTATCCCTAATAATCGTACTAGCCTTAATTCTTAGAAATGCCTATGCTAGTCTGGTAAGATTGTAAAGTGATAAGGAAGATATTTAGCAGCATGTGCAATATAGAGTTTATTAGACAATTGTAATATACAATGAAAAAAGCCAGGAGGAAGTTTATGAGAATGTCAGTGCTGGGAGATGTAATGAGGCAGGGGAAATATTGGAAAGGGATTGAAAAGGGAGGAATTACTTTTTCTCTTTGGGCAAGCAAAGTTACTTAGTGGACAAACAAAAAGCCAAGAAACAGGTATCTGATTTTTTTTCAGTTGCCAGAACAGGAACATGACTCTGTGGTCAGGGTATTCAGTCAATTAAAAAAAATCTAATGCAGACACTGGCTTGGAGATACATCCAGAGACACATTTGGAGGCTCACTATGTGTAGCATTGTGGCACAGGATCTTTAAGAGTCACCATGGAGATGCTTATCCTCAGTTTTGAGTAAAAGTAGTTGCAAATTTTAATCTGCCTTCTACTGTTTGTGCTGCCTACGCAAACGTGGCGTGCAGACACTTGTTTGGGCTGAGTTCCTGAGGAGAAAGAAAATCTTAGGACTGAGCATAGTGTCTTAGGATGGGTACAAAGGCTTTTCCAGGCTGTTCAGATCAATCGATCACAGGTGGAATGACGCTCATTACATCCTGTCCTCCCAAAAATGGTCCAGAAGGTTGGCTCTCCCTTGAGTGGGACTGCTTTGAGCCTGTTTTCTTTCTACCCTGCCGTGCTGACGGTGTGAGAGATGCTGCCTTTCTCCCAGGCATTTCCTGGGTGTGTTGATCTAGTAAAAGGTGAAAATCCGTTTTACTCCATTGCATTTGTTGCTCTATTTTACATGTAGATGTAATTTCACAAACAATGTAGCTTCACGAAGAGATGCTGGCAGATACAATGCATGTTCTCCAAACCAGAGTCTCCTGTTCTTCATGCTGATCTGCTAGTCTTCTTCAAAGGTGGTTTGGGCATCTTAGTCATTAAAATATTTGATCTTACAATTTGGGATTTCAGACACAAATTATTTTCCTCCCAATACTGACATTGCTAATAAATTGCTAATGAGCTCCATTCAGTATTCCAGCACTAGCTGATGGGTTTGATCAATCCAGAAATTGATAAGCTCTTTACAAACCACAATGAAGACTTGATGGTTCCATTCCTTTTTTTAAGGCATCAATAAACTCTGTTTAACACGAACCTCAGACATTCCAGTGTGTTGTTCTTGGACCTGAGAAATTATATGCCCTAAATCAGCAGAGATTTACTATAGAATGCTACTTACATGGTATGCTATAGCAGAAATTTCTGAGTTAATACAGTTACTAATAGACTCCTAATGCAGAGAAGAAAAAAAAAAGCAGGAACTCTACAAATCCCATCTGCTCTTCTCTGTTAATAAGCCTGTTGCTTTATGCTGCAATAGCTGGAGGCTGGACCTGCCTTTCAGGCGAGCCAGTAAAGAATTAATTGCAGTAATCCAGTCTGGGCTGAACAAAAGATGTGATACAATAAGGTCAGAGCATGGACAGTAAACTCTGAGTCTGGTGAGATTATTTTAAGGTGTAGTTCCAGTCTGAAAAATGACTGTGAAAGTAGGTTTATAAAAATAGAGCCACTACCATGCCAGCAGAAGTCCCTGTAATCCAGTATTCTGTCTTTTAACAAGGGCTGAAAGTAGCTTCGTAAGGAAAATAGCTCAGAATCAAGACAAATGTTGAGGGGTCTTCTCCATGTTTCAAAAGTCTCTGAGTTGAGACATCTGGACTGTTTATTTTTTATAGCCACCAATGTGTAATAATATTACATTTACTGAGCCCCATTTCTAAGCCATTTAAACATTAGGACTCTACAACACCCTGTGGCAATTAACACTGCAATTTAATTATGAATTGCAAGAAAAAAAATGCTTCCTATTATCTACTTTAAAATCTGCTGCCTAGTAATTTAATTGGGTGTCCCTTACTTCTGTTTTTTTGAGAAAGGCAGAATGATTAATCATTCTCTATTCAGCTTCCCTTTGTCATTCATGACTTTATAAAACTCAGTTACTTCTCTTCCAAGCTGACAAGCCTTAATTTATATAGCCTTGCCCCTACAGAAGCCGGGCTGAACCTCCCATTGTTTCCTGCCTCCCTTCATAATGGACGTTGAATTTTCTAACCCGTTGTTTCCCTCCCATTAATACTCCATGGTTTCTTATGTCCTGATAGTTAAGGGGAATGGTGTGACCAAAAAAAATAAAAATAAAAATAAAAAATTGTGAATCCAAATATACTCAGTTAAAGAAACCAACTTAACCAAAAGCATATTGGCTCCTTCAGAAACCCTCACGTATTCATGAGCATCCCTTGCTTTAAAAAAAAGCTGTGTGGACTCTCCTCCGACATACCACACAGAACCAGCTGTCTCCATATTCTGTTATTTATTATAATTTGTACACGTTGGCTTGATAGAAAAATCTCACTAACTGAAATGTAGTTCCCCAGAGCAGCTTTCATATTTTTTCAAGACTGATGTCCCCTGACTGATGCTTCCAATTGGTTTTGGCCACGAGCCTGCTTTGACTGATCGGGTAGATGCCTGTGAGGAGTTTCAGCTGCTGTAGATTTTTTGCATAGAAGCTACCTGGTCCTAGTAATTTCTTATTGTCAGGTTTACACTTTTGTTCTAAAATATTTGAGGGGTGAAACATCCTCCTGGAATCACAGCCAAAGATTCTTCAGCCTCAGCGTCTCTTGCAAACGTTGCAGCGTCCTAGCTGTTGCTGCTTTCCTGGTAATTTGCTTTCCTTTTTTATACAATTTCTTTTTTTTTTTTTTTTTTTTCTAACGGCAATGATTCCTTCTGGCTTTTTCCTTATTAAATTAATATGAAATCGAAGTACATTGTCATCACTATTGGAATGGATTTTCTATAAGGATCAGATCCAACGTTTCATCGTGTTCTCTGAGCCCCAGTTGCTTCAGAAAGAACAGTTTTTATGGAGTTCAAAGATATTCTGTGCATCAAGCTTAGGGACTTCTAGTCTACAGATCCATCTAGACAGAACTATACACGACAGTTCTAATTTAATGGGTTGTTACTTTATTTTGAATCATCAATTCTGCATCAAATCACTCTGGCTTTCATATGCATTAACCCCTTCCCTTCTGAACCCTACAAATCAGGATGTGTTGTTTCCTTCTAATGAGTCTTCATCAAGAACAAAGACTAATTATGCTTTCAAAGGAAGCTTGAACATTTGCATTACCTCCAGTATGGAGAATATAATTTGGTTCACAGAACCTTAGCACTGATGAATAAGAAGGTGGAGGGGAGATGTGGAGTTCAAGATTGGTAATAAATGAGCTGGTAATGTCAGAGTAAAGGTTTTGAAATAGCAGATAGGCTGCTTGAGTGTAAAATGCTGAAGGTCATAATGACAGAAGTACAGCTTCTCTCCAGGAGGCTAAAAATCCATCACATATTTTTCCAGGAATCCTGATTTCAGCCTGATTTGTCTTCAGGGAACTGGCTGTTGACACAGGAAAAATGCCTTATTTCATGATGACATTAATTTACTGGAGGGTTCAACTAATTCTAGTCTTTCTTTTCATCTTCTGTCACATTTAATTTTGTCTATCTACATATAGTTTCAAGAAATTCAGCAGCTTTGCAGTAAAGTGGAGAAAAATAACTATTGGTGTTAGCAACCCCATCATGTGGATAACAAAGTGGTTTTTACAGTTTGCAAAATTTTAGTAAGTATAGGGCAACAGGCTGAATGCTTTATCATGCTGTAAAGTGCTTTAGAAATTACCATGTTATAAAACTAAACCAAAATATGCTTAGTGTTGGTTATGTGACATATCCAGGAAAAAAAATTAAATACTGCAAAATTCCCTCAGTCCAGCAGTAAATATGTTTTTTTGAGAAGGCATTTGAAAAAAACAAACATTAGTCACAGAATCGTAGGGGTTGGAAGGGACCTCCAGAGATCATCGGGTCCAACCCCCCTGCCAAAGCAGCTCCCTAGCTCATATTACACAGATAGGTGTCCAGACGGGTCTTGAATATCTCCAGAGAAGGAGACTCCACCACCCCCCTGGGCAGCCTGTCCCAGGGCTCTGTCATCCTCACTGGGAAAAAGTTCTTCCCCATGTTGGTGCGGAACTTCCTGTGCTCCAGTTTACAGCCATTGCCCCTTGTCCTGTCCCCACAGACCACTGAAAAGGGGCTGGCCAATTCCCCCTGCATCCCATGTCTAAGATATTTATAAACATTAATTAGGTCCCCCCTAAGTCTTCTTTTCTCCAGACTAAACAGACCCAGCTCACTCAGCCTTTCCTCATAGGGGAGATCTTCCAGGCCTTTAATCATCTTCGTAGCCCTTCTCTGGACTCTCTCCAGAAGGTCCCTGTCTTTTTTACACCAGGGAGCCCAGAACTGGACACAATACTCCAGGTAGGGCCTGACCAGGGCAGAGTAGAGGGGGAGGATCACCTCCTTTGACCTGCTGGACACACTCTTCCTGATGCATCCCAGGATCCCATTGACTCTCTTAGCCACCATGGCACACTGATGGCTCATGGCCAACCTGTCATCAACCAGGACCCCCAGGTCCTTCTCCACAGAGCTCTTCTCCAGCAGGTCATCTCCCAGCCTGTACTGATACAATCAGTTATTCCTCCCCAGGAATAGCATTGGGAGCACAGCACAGCATTGGGACCACAGTTGAATGAATGTCAAAGGAACATGGAATGTTTCCTTGCAGTTGCTTGGAAGTATTTTTCTTGTGTCAAAGCAGGTGCGTTAAATTTTCAGATGGAGAATGGTTTCTGAAAAGAAGTACCTGAACTTTCTTCCAAGTTCAGTTTGATCAAGCAGAAATCTTTGCTGAATGTGCAAAAATGCCCATGTAATTTGTTTCTATGATTTCTTTTTTCCCATCAGATGGGATCTTAAAAAAAAAAAAAGTGCCTAGTAAGAAGAACCTGCCCTTGCTCTATCTGTAACCCGCTCAGTCATGAAAAGATCCAGTCAGTGGCAGATACCTAGTGAGGAATTTAGGTACAGTTAGAAAACCTAAATACAAAGTTGTTTTCCAGACCTTCTCTCCCATATGCTATGTAACTTGCAGATTACTTGAGATCTCTCTTGCAACAGGTCATTAGATATCACAAAAACTTTTGCCATTCCTCCCTGTGTGCCAGGTCTCCTGAGTAGTGACAGACTGATCAGTTCTGTCTCTAGGTCCCTTTTGACCATTCTGCAGGTGTATGGGCAGTGTCAGATGCACCTCCAAGGCTGGAGGAGAGCTGCTTTATAATCAGCCTTTCCTGGGACAGTCCAGAAACAGTACCCCAGAAGGGACCCCAAGGATCATATTGCTCCAACCCCCCTGCCACAGGCAGGGCCACCAACCTCCAGGCCTGGATCTACACAAGGGTGTCCAGGGGCCCATCCAACCTGGCCTTGAACACCTCCAGGGACGGGGCATCCACTACTTCTCTGGGCAGCCTGTTCCAGCACCTCACCACTCTCTCTGTAAAGAACTTCCCCCTAATATCTAATCTAACCCTTCCCTCCTTTAGCTTCACTCTACCCTCCTTGTCCTGCCATTATCTACCCTTTTAAAAAGTTGATTCCCTCCTGCTTATAAGCTCCCTTCAGGTACTGGCAGGCTGCAATGAGGTCCCCCCGCAGCCTTCTCTTCTCCAGGCTGAACAAGCCCAGCTCCCTCAGCCTCTCTTTGTAGGGCAGGTGCTCTAGCCCTCTGATCATCTTCGTGGCCCTCCTCTGAACCCTCTCCAACAGTTCCACATCTTTCTTGTATTAACACAGGACACCAGCTGGGGCCTGACGAGGGCAGAGTAGAGAGGGACAATCCCCTCCCTGTCCCTACTGGCCACCACTCTTCTGATGGAGCCCAGCATTCCATTTGCCTTCTGAGCTGCAAGAGCATGTCCCTGTGTGTCACAGCTACACATCTTTTAAATACCTTCAGGGATGGTGACACAGCCACCTCCCTGGGCAGCCTGTTTTTCTGTTCCAGTGCTTGACAACCCTTTCAGTGTTCTTAATAACCAACCTAAACCTTCCGTGGTACAACTTGAGGCCACTTCCTCCTGTCCTATTGTGTGTTAGTTGGGAGACCAACACCCCTCTGGCTACAACCTTCTTTCAGGTGGCTGTAGAGAGTGATAAGGTCTCCTCTCGGCCTCCTCTACTCCAGTCTAAACAGGCCCAGTTCCCTCAGCCGCTCCTTCTATGACTTGTGGTCCAGACCCTTTTTCAGCTTTGCTGACCTTCTCTGGACATGCTCTAGCACCTCAATGTCCCTCTTGTACTGGGTGGCCCGTGTTCCTTCTGAGGAGATCTTGATTTGGAATTAGAATGCTGGGGAATTTTTAAACAGTCCTGGTGATCTCTGAGTTAAAAACCAGAAACAAGAGTTCTCAAAGCACGTGCTGTCCTCAGACTGAGCATCTGGGATGCCTCACACTAACTGGAGTGGAAGAGGCAGAGTAAGTACTGTTCCTTCTCTGCTTTCCTGCTCCATCTTTCATGTCAAAACTGATATGCTTGCTCCCATGGAGAATTTTGTTGTGAAGAAACTGGTATTTTACTACAAAAAGCTTTACCT
Source organism: Zapornia atra (assembly GCA_013400835.1). Lineage (NCBI taxonomy): Eukaryota > Metazoa > Chordata > Aves > Gruiformes > Rallidae > Zapornia > Zapornia atra. The sequence continues at coordinate 17,128 of VZTU01030320.1, forward strand.
TTACTTACATGTTACTGTGCTGAAGTAAGCAATGCTCAAATGCATTATCAATTGTATACTTTTGTAGGCTTTTCCAAATATTAGTGTTATAAATATTTGGCTGTTTGAGATTACCACGCTTACATGTATGTCCAGCTGGATTCCCCTTCCTAAGGCCAAGATTTGAACTACACTTAGGGATGCCCTGTGACTAGTGGTGTTCCCCAGGGCTCGGTGTTGGGTCCAGTCCTGTTCAATATCTTCATTGACAACCTTGATGAGGGAACAGCATCCACCCTCAGCAAGTGCCGATGATACAAAGCTGGGAGGGGTGGCTGACACGCAGGAACACTGCGCTGCCATCCAGAGAGACCTGGACAGGCTGGAGAGCTGGGCAGGGAGAAACCTAATGAAATTCAACAAGAGCAAGTGTAAAGTCTTGCAACTGGTGAGGAACAACCATTTGTATCAGTACAGGCTGGGGGATGACCTGCTGGAGAAGAGCTCAGTGGAGAAGGACCTGGGGGTCCTGGTAGATGACAGGTTGGCCATGAGCCAGCAGTGTGCCATGGTGGCTAAGAGAGCCAATGGGATCCTGGGGTGCATCCGGAGGAGTGTAGCCAGCAGGTCAAAGGAGGTGATCCTCCCCCTCTACTCTGCCCTGGTCAGGCCCCACCTGGAGTATTGTGTCCAGTTCTGGGCTCCTTGGTTTAAAAAGGACAGGGATCTCCTGGAGAGAGTCCAAAGAAGGGCTACGAAGATGATTAGGGGCCTGGAGCATCTCCCCTATGAGGATAGGCTGAGTAAGTTGGGACTCTTCAGCCTTGAGAAGACTTAGAGGGGACCTAATTAGTGTTTATAAATATCTTAGGCATGGGATGCAGGGGGAATCGGCCAGCCCCTTTTCAGTGGTCTGTGGGGACAGGACAAGGGGCAATGGCTGCAAGTTGGAGCACAGGAAGTTCCGCACCAACATGCGGAAGAACTTTTTCCCAGTGAGGGTGACAGAGCCCTGGGACAGGCTGCCCAGGGGGGTGGTGGAGTCTCCTTCTCTGGAGATATTCAAGACCCGTCTGGACGCCTGTCTGAGTGATATGTCCTAGGGAGCTGCTTTGGCAGGGGGGTTGGACCCGATGATCTCTTGAGGTCCCTTCCAACCCCTACGATTCTGTGATTCTATGATTCTATGCCGTATTTTAAAGTTACATGGGTGGAAACTCCCTAGAGGAACCAGAAGATAGGAAGCTAGACCAGCATTTTCTGGAATATCCATCTTGCAGTCAAGTCTGTTGATTTCAATGGTACCATTATTTATAGCAACACTACTACTTTTAAAATTTCTATCCCTGGTTTTCAAAACCACTGATTATACCTGTCCTTACTTGGCTTCTTTGCATAATGCTTTTGTATTTTTCTTAACCCTTTCTCCTTTTTCTGCTGCTTCTGGGTATTTTGATAGGTGAATGCTGTTTTTTCCCCCTACTAGGAAAAATGGCTTGAATGCCAGAAAAACATTTTCTTTCCAGAAATTACTCTGTTGCCTTTTTTTTCATCTTCTCCTGAGTAGGTAGTTTTTAAATGTTGGCTGCCCTTTGTTTTGATGACAATAGCTGTCTAAGCTCCCTAAACAGATGTCTGATGACTGTACAGCAATGCCAAGACTCAGACAAGTGCTTTTGGCATTATTATACTCAGATATTGACTCTAACAGGGCAAAACCAATCAGTTTTAAATCTTGGCACAGGCTATGAGACCGTAGTGGTCAATTCATAACTGACAGAGTTATAAAAACTCCATGAAAACAGTGAATTTACAAGTAGCTTCCTTGAAAAAGGAGATGAAATCTGATTTTTTTTTTCTTGAGGCATTTAGACAGGTACAGCAGTACCACCCAGAGGCCACTGCTGTCGCTGGACACTGCACAGACTGATGGAGCTAGTCACTGTCCAAAAGAGCTCAGAGACTAGAAGGGCAAAGAAAATGCTAATGCTTAGACAGATCGTCCTAGGAAGACAGTTCTACTACCCTCAGATGAAAAAGGACCAAACTACCACTCCCTCACCATCCTGGACCAGACAGACCTGAGTGCAGACAACTCCTCTAATGTGGCTAGAAAGGACCACAGCGTCTGCAGAGATAAACACAGACTCCTTCAGGCTGCTTTGAATTAGGAATTAGATCACTCAGTGGAGATGGAGAAATCTTAGGATGTGGTCTTTGCTTCCTGGCCTGTCTTTGTTTTCTGTTCAGCAGTCACTCCTGAGGGGTCAGTAGGCATGTGGACAGCGGATGTGCAGGCAGTGCAGCTATCCAGTGGTCTGTGAGCCTTAAGGAACCACCCTGCACAGGTCAGGGAACGTGGCAAAAATATTAATGAGGACATCTCTTTTAGATGAATCTGTTCTACTGTGTTACTCCACTTGGTAAAAACATAGGTGTGCTGGGGGAGAAATTGAACTTGTCCCTCCCATTTTTTGGGCCAGTGATTGGTGCAAACAGGAGAGCACCATCTTGGTGATTTTAAAAGACAGTAGTTGTCAGGGGAATGTCAGGAGGCCTGATTTTAGCAGTGGGTGACAAACCACGTTTTGAACATAGCGAGATTCTTTTCCCTGAAATGCAAGGAATCTTTCTAAGTCCCAGTTTTACTCTTGCAGGAGATTACAGCTGGGTTGCTCAGACCAGGCAAAGTGCATAGCATGGCAGCAGGCCTTTGAAGTCAAAGAAGCAAACAGGAGTTTCTCATCTCAGTGATTCTGCATCCGTTAGGCAGCTAAACAGAGCTATTGGTCAACTATTTCAGACTTCAGCACATGAAACCTACATAAGTACTGCATCTTTATCCTTTCTCTCTATGGAATGAAGGGTGTCTCTGCTATTATGCTGCTGTGTTAAAAAAGGAGGTCTTTTGCTGGAGCAGAAAGGAGAAAAGGAGGCTACGTTTCTCCCTGGTAGTCTGATACCAACTTGACTGGAAGTTAAAACCGCCTCCTGGTGTAACAGAGAAGCAAAGTGAGCAACATGCAAGTATGATCAGAAAGCAAAACCAACCAGGAAAGTGGATACTTTTCATTTTAAACAACAGGATTACATTCAATTATCAAGGAAGGTGAGAGGGGTAGCAGAGTTCTGTATATATTCTGAGGAAAGAAACTGAACGTGTAAAACTATCCCAACACAACGTGCATCTCCATACCAAGGAACAAGGAATGGAGGTGACCTGCCAATTAGAAGCAATGCCCCTTTGATGTTGACCTAGCTAAGGAGGCTCTACGAAGTACCAGAGGGCATGTCTTGTCAAACTCACAGTGATGTTTCTCACAGCTAGGGAGGGGATGCTCAGACTCAGTGTTTTGTGAGAGCCTACGCAGGATACAACAGAATATATTAATATAGGAAAACAGTTCTTGTGGCATTCCTTGTTCTTGTAAATATCACTAGCTTTGAAGCCATCTACATATTTAAATGCATCAATATGTATTACATGCATTATTTCACTCCTTTCCTCTTATTGCTTGATTCTCCCCCCCTGTAGAGCTATGCCCCAGCTTTGTAAAATAAAGTATCCATTACACACAGAGAAAATGGGTCTGATGAATCACAAACCCCCACATAATTTAGTCCATCATCTCTCAATACAGCATTTCAGTCTAATTTAATGCATTATTGAAGAAGGCGTTCATTAAAACAGCTGCCAGCAAACTGTTCGTTGGGATTGTTTCATGGAAGCACTAGTCAAAGAGAAATAAAACACCACATGCTAATGAGATGCAAAGAGGACAAAAAACAATTAAGTTTTGATACATTGGTATTGAAATGTTAATATGATTTTTTTTTTTTTTTAATGAGTACTGCCATCCAGGCTTTTATATGGTAAATACCAAGCATCACAAAAACAGTGTTTCTTTTGAGCAAACTTATAACATGTAATAAAAAAACCCCAAAAAACAAAAAAATCCACATGGCAAAATTACCAGGGCTGTTAAGTAGGGATGAATTAATGAGCACATAGAGTTATTATTTATTGTTTCTTACCCCTACTTCCTCTGTCAGTGAGCGTTCAAGTAGCAGATACTTGGATCTAAGGTTTGCTCCTGGTCTCTAATGAAGTGAACTAAACTCTCACGTCCCCTGAAACACCAGGAAGTCTTGGATTCTCATGTGCTGGGAAATCTTGGATTCTCTCACGTGTTGGCTCCAATGAGTATCTCTATCTTCCATCAGAACTGAGCCTTAGCAATAACTGTTGGGGTCTGAACAGGACCAGATTTGTGACCCCAACTTTAAATCTTCATCTCTGATTTTCTCCGCCTGTTGTGCAAGTGTCATTGTTTCCTGGTGCAGTACAGGGTAGTAAGAGTATAGTTTAACTTGAATATGTCAACAATAGCAATAGACACAGCCCAGAAAAGGTATTTATAACAGGTTTATTAAAGCTACTGCCACTAACTCATAAGAAATTTCAATAAAAATAACAAAACAAACTATTTACTGTTTCATGGCTTCTTTGTGTATCAGTCTGAACATCCTTTAAGCCAGGCAAGACAGATTACATCATTATTCAGCTTCAGGCCCAATGGTTTAAATTACACAAGCATCCATACATCCTGTCTCCACCCCCAAGGGGTGAAACTTTCTCCCCCAAGGGGAGAAACTTTGGCTGGGCCCAGCCATTTAACAGTGTAATGTTAGGCTACGGCTTTGGCACTTTTCACCCTCCTAAGCTTTTGCTCAGGACCAGCAGCCTCTGAGCACACTAGCTCTGCCATGATCGTATCCAAGAAGTCCTTTTCAGCTGAGAGGCAAGGGAGAAAAATCCATTCTGAGCAAACATGATGTAAAACATCTCGTGGCAGATGCTAGAAGTCAGCACCATTGTTTGTCCAGCATGCTGCTGAACTATTTATTATTTTAGGCAAATAAGGCAGGTAACTATTGAGTGGTGTGGAAACATAACAAAGCATGGACTCTTCTTTCAGTTTCTATACTTTAACACACATACGCCGGTCAAAAGGGGGAAAAAATGCTTTCACTGTAGTCTTAAAGGAAGGATTTTATCTGGCCTATTGTAGATGTCTAGAAATGTGAGCTATTCACTTCAGGTTCCTCTGCTAACCATGGGAAGTGAGACATTCATTCAGAGCATGGTTAACCCCGTGGCAAAATGGATGTTTGCAGTGTGACCAATTGAACCACTTCTTAAAAGTACCTACTTCTCTATATGACTGTAAAGATAGAAGAGATAAGTAACTTAAAAGTAGATCTCTACACTATAGGTGTTTCCATTTAGGCAAGATTAATCCATCCATCCAAGGTGTTAAGATAGCCAGCTTAATAAAGTAGGAAAGATAAATACAACATAATGTCACGCAAAGTATGAGTTTCAGGATTTCATGACAAGTGTTAAGTGTGCCCTTCTTAATGCTAATACAGTAGTTGCAGAGTTACAAACATGGACTGAGATACTGAGATTACTTCTAATGTAAACCCTCTAACCATTTGCATTTAGAATCCTTCTGCTGTAAGAGAGAGGCATTTTCCAAACATCACAGGATCATGAGGTTGGAAAGGACCTTTGAGATCATCGAGTCCATTCATAAAATGACTTGTTCCACCTTCAAGTCATCATTTAAGTTGCTTGGGAGGAATGTTCTTCTGGAGATTGATGTCTCTCCTCAAAGGTATGGAGTGAACTCACCTCACTCTATATGAAAACAGTAGTTTAAACTGAGCAACTGACTTTTAAATGACTAAGATTAGCTTAATCCCAGTCATAGATCTTTATACTTGAGATGTGGTTTCAGTAAGGAGAATGCTGTCCCCTCAAAACGTGTGTAGGTATGTCCTGATGTTGAGAAAATATCAATAAGTTATCTTTAGCTTTACATACAGTTTAGCATTTTCACAGAGCTGATGAATATACCAAACAACATCTTCTTTTGCTTCCTGGAATGTGTGTGTGAAAAGGCATCTACATACTCATGGAATTAAGTCCTTTAGGAGCCACACAGCAGGACTGCATTTACAGTATTTGTTCCTAGCAAGAAAAATTAATCATTTTCCATAATGGTTTGAATTAACAGGCCAATACACTTAACTAAACACTAGTGGAGCTTCTTTATCATGCTTTCTGCATGTCAAAATTAGTAGATCCATTTTTCTGCAAGAGAGAAAACACTGATCAGAAATGCCAAGCAAATCAGCATTCTATAAATGTCACACAAGGAAAATTTAGATCAATTAATTTTTTAAAGAAAATTTACTGAAGTCTCACTGTCCCATCTTTTGCTGAAATAGGATATGTCAATTTATAAATCTTAATATACAGATCCCTGTTATGTCTTTCTACAGTTTTATAGCTGTTGCAGCGCATCATTGATTTTATAATCTGATTTATTGCAAAATACACTCTTCTCATCAAATTTTGCCCATTTGCAGTGGCATAATAGCACAAAGTATTTTAACAAAACAAAATTAATTAATACAATTTTAGTTAGCATTACCTCTTCTCAGAAGTACCTAGGTGAACACCAGCTTATCAGAACATTTCACCTAGGCTTCCATGTGTCTTTTTTTGGTATACAGGTGCTGGATTATAGTACTACGAATTAGTCATTGCTGTTAGCAGAGAAGACTTAAAATCTAGTGGCTTCTAGAAAAATTAATAAAAGCTTCATTCTTCACTGCCTTGCACATTTGTTCACTCCTTCTGCTCCTCACAAAGGCAAGAGTGGTAATCACAGGGTAATACTTTCATTATGATTTAATAGATTCTTTTGTGTCTTCTCTTTATTGGTCAGGATAACTGCGTTAGGTGAAGATACCTCTGGACCCTGGCTTATTTATGCCAGTGATGTTCAAAGCCAGATGCCATTGTCTCCATTGACTGCTCAGGTAAGACTCTACAACATCCCTCACAGGTAAGGAATAATTACTGCATTTGGAGCCTGGGCTTGATTATCAACCTAAGCAGCCCAGGCTTAACGAAATACTTTGAAGAGAAATGAACAGAAGTGGTGTCTGTGTTGTAATATACTGAAGTTACTGAAATGAAACTCTCTACATTGTTTTTCTTATGTTCACTATAATACATCTTGGATTTTACCTTTAACTTTGGAATAGCAAGGCTCACAATGCACAGTTTTTCTGTAAATCCAAATGCTGTCTCCAGCTTTCAGATCTTCCAGTGGTCTTTTGCAAACTTCACACTTCAGCACACATGTAAAAGCAACAAGAAAAACTGAAGCAAAACTCATCTCAATACTCATTCCCAGCATGCTATCTTTTAGGCAACAAGCAACCCAGACCAGAATAGGTAAGTACTGCAGTATCATCAAATCTGAACTCTTTTGAAAGAGTGGTTTTCATTAACATTAAATTAGACATCTCAACATCTTACCTTTAGACATTTAAAAATCAAACACCTGTCTTTAATGGTTTTCCAAGTTCTCTTTATAATCACCAACCCTTCCCTCCCCCAGACATTTCCAAAGGGTAATTTCTCTAATTTAGCTTAGAAATTTATTTTAAAATAAGATGGATCATGCTTTTGAGACCCTTTTGTTTCTCTGCTGAGGAAAGAAAGCCTGGTCAGATTTAATCACCCAACTCAAAGTAGATCTTAAAGAATCTAAACCTGCTTACTGTGAAATGTTTTATGATACATTGTGTTAACCATTAAATATGTCTCTCATTACTGCAGTCTTGACACTGCTTTCACACATTTCTCAAAAAGCTAACATTTCAGATAGAGAGGCAACTCCCACAGTTCAGATACAAAAATACACTGATACACACAGAAGCTGACTTCCCAAGGGCACATGGAAAGCTTCCAGTGGATCAAGGAACAAAGTAATTCAAAGTATAAACCAGAATCACCTGTTTTGTTTTGGGGTTTTTTTGGCAAACTAATAAAAGAGTGGTGAATTCTGGTTTCTTTGGATATTTTACCCACTGATAAAGGCTGGAGCACCTCTCCTATGAAGACAAGCTGAGACAGTTGGGCTTGTTCAGCTTGGGAAGAGAAGGCTCCAAGGGGACCTTCTAGCTACCTTCCAGTACCTGAAAGGTGCCTGTCAGAAAGCTGGTGAAGAACTGTTCACGAGGGCACGTAGCAATAGGACAAGGGGTAATGGTTTTAAACTAGAAAAGGGGAGATTTAGGTTGGGTGTTAGGAAAAGATTCTTCACTATGAGGGTGGTAGATCACTGGAACAGGTCACCCGGAGATGTAGTGGAGCCCTCATCCCTGAAGATACCCAGTCAGGCTTGATGGGGCTCTGAGCAACCTGATCTAGTGAAGCTGTCCCTGCTTACTGAAGGGGCGTTGGAGCAGATGGCCTTTGGAGGTCCCTCCCAACCCAATACATTCTATGATTCTATGGTAAGTGAAAATCAGCATTAGAGTGCAATTCCCTAACCAAATTGCCAGCCATCCCAGAAGGACTGTAAGCCTCTTCACAATTTTCATGACAGCCATCTATTCAGATCAATTTGGACTGAAAGTCTTTATTAAAATTAAAGAATTAACAGTCTTGCCCAGATGATCCCTTTGCAGCTAAATGAATAAAGAATGGTGTGATGTCAGCACATGGACTTGAGGCACTGTAAATTATTTGGTTGGGGATCTTGCCTTATGTTACAAATGTTCATTAAAGGTAGTATGAAATTGAAACTGAGCACTCAGTATTGATTAGTATAACTTGTCAAAGTACTGGAGAACTACTTTTCCCAGAAAGTTTTACAGAAATATGTTTTTTCTATATCTTTTCTACATCAATACTCTTAGTATTAAGGTGCTATTCAAACAGCCTGCTCTATTCACTCATTTTAGGTTTCCTTGTATAAATCAGTGAAAGGATGGGCATATTTTCCAAGCTTTGATCACCAAGATTAGCTAGCATTTTCATACAGGGAAAAAACCCCAGTATAGATCACTCAACCTTTGGTATATACCTTTACAAGGAAACAAAGACCTGATACTGCTGTGAGCTACACGCAAATCTCTAATGGATACAGGGTATTTGTAAGGAGCTAAATGAATATTAATGATGAGAAATTGCACTACTTAGCTAAATACATAACCACAAGCATGAACCACAGACTTACATTAGTTGTTTAATTTTGTGCCAGTGCTTTCATAAATGTAAGGCTATGCAAAATTTAAGCTGAATTTTGCTGGCCAGACAGGTTCCCTCTTGGGAATAGGTAGAAAAAAAAAGAGTATATATTAAAAAATAAGCTTAAATAATTAACAGGTAATTCAGCCAATACCAACATGCTAATACTCCTAACTGCATAAAAAGCCCATTCCACTTTACGTGGATTCATCCATCAGAAGAACAGAAGCACACCAGAGTTTGTATTCACTTGCAACAGTAGAATTGAGGAAGTATTGCATAGTAATTTTGATGGAAGAAACTGCATTTCTAGTCCTCACAGAGCTCAGGAAGTGAATAAAACAAAAACATATGTAACTTCATACATGTTAAGTGCAGCCTTGCTGCTTTGGGTTACTTTTCATGCAATAATAAGGTGGAAGAACTGCTGTCAGAAGTAGAAGCAAAAGCTATGCAAGCCTGGGCAGAAAAACAAGCTATGCTAATGTGGTGATTTTGCTGAGTATTGTTTGTTAGAACAACAAAGTCTGTGTAGAGATGCAAGCAGGATTAAGACAAATGAGGCAGAGAGAAAACAGACTACAGGGCTGAGCACTGGTAGGTGTACCCTGAGAAAGGTTTAACTGAATTTTAGGTCGAGGCTTAGGCTCTGGAAGAGAAGCAAAAGAACTATTCTTCTGTGCTTTCATTCTTATTGGAAACAGGAAAAATGACTTTTACACAATTTTTAATAATAGGACCAAAGAAAAAGACATATCCAGTTTCAACACCACTTTATCCTACACTGTTAACTATCCATAGGACCCACATTTTAAACAAGTCTTTGACCCCAATGGGCAAAATGATTTCACCTCTATTGCTTTATTGGTAATACCTCTTACCAATACCTTTGAAAGTGGCTTCTCCACAAGACATGATTTTAGAAGTTACATAATCAAGAAAATGTACAAAATTTCACTAAAAAATGAAGTAGAAAGAAGAAATTAAATATGAGGAAAGTGTAAGTAGGATGTAATTCACAATTTCAGACTGGAAGCGTGTATAACTTGTAGGGTATTCAGGATACATTCCACTGCGTCCTTTATCCTCCTTGTGGCAGGAGGAAAGAGGGAAGGAAAGAGAGGCAGGGAGAGGGAGAGGAGGGGGAGAAGGAGTGATGGAAAGAAGAGAAAGAGATTGCATAGAGGCAAGAGAGAGAGGCTAGTATGTCCTACACAAATCTTCTCCTCCAGTTTCCAAGCCTTCCCCTTCTCCCAGGTGGAGAAGGCATAAGGCCTAAATATTCTCTTACTATTTGTGTAATGCAATGCAGGTATTACATTCATGTCACATTTCTAAGTAAGCAGGTGAATTCTTCTTACCTTGAAGCAAGTCGAATGACAGCAAATTTGCAAGGCATCTAAGATCATTTTGGCATCTATGCCCAAGGGCTTCCTGCAGTATGTACATATATCTTTTCCAATTATACTCCTGTGTATATAATACAACATCAGCTGTCAGAAAAAGAGCTACCACTGAAATCTCAAGGATAAGCTTAGTGCAGTACGTGGGAAAAGACATTTGTATACTGTACAATGGCCATAAATGGAAAAATGTCATGTGTATATTCCCTCCATTCTAGTTGACAGGCATAATATACATGCTCTTGTGATTGGCAAATTGCTGAGCATAATTGTTAAGTAGCAAAAATACCTTGATAGAAAGAAGGGTCTTCTTTGGTGAGCTGAATGATTTCAAACAGTAACAAGACTGTATTAAGCTGCTGAATGTCTGGGAGCACGTAGACTAAATGGGGATGAAGTGGAGGGTAATGATTTTAATGTTTTAATTGTGAAAGTAAATTGGTAGTTGAATTTAAACTGCCATCAACCGATCAGTCTGATAAAGAATTCTGTACGTTGCGTAAGTGCCTGAACACATGTTTAATTTCCTGCACTGCAGACAAAAACCTTACCTTCATGGTAATTATAGTGAGCACAGGTATAGAGCAGTCTACCTGATATTCATAACAACGACATTTTTAAAAAATGTTTTCAGCTCCTCTTACATTCCTTTGTGACATCAATCTGTCATTTCTGTAGATACAACTGTTGGTGTTGGCTTTGCACTACAAAATCAACTGGTCTTGCTCCTTTCCACTCAGTGGTAAATCATTAACCTAATTTTTAACCATTCCCAGAGCTCCTTATATTTAATTGGAAAAGATACATTTTTTTTTTCTGATTCTGTATTTCCAAGTAATGGGAATGTCCAAATTATTTGAGCTGAAAAGAGTGGGCACAGTTCTTAGGTTTTTTTCCCTGAGGCAACACATTACTGATTGAGCAAACATCCTTCTTGTATTTGGGACTATCTTAAAGTGGTGTGAAAACATGGAGTGTTTAACAGCACTGTCACATGAACCTGTTCCTCCACATCTGTGCTCAGAGCTGGTCATTACAGAGACCATTCTCACAGAGGAAGGAAATCTTGCAGAGTAAGCAGCTGCCCGAGGTAGAAGCCTGCAGAATCCCAAAGCCAGCTCCATCACTTGAGGCTCTGGCTGCTGTTTCTAGGGCTGTTTTAAAATGCCAGCAGTGACGAGCCTAACGCAGCATTAGGCAGCTGAACGGTGGTAATGATTCAGTGGCAGGGCCCCCCTGAAAGGGAGCGCTGCATGCAAAACTGCCTGGCAAGCCCAGTGGTGACCCCCACTGCTCTCCTTTGTCTGAACACTTGTAATGCCTGTGCAAACTGTCAGTGCCCTTTGATACTCTCCAGTGTTAGGAACATGTACCTACCGATCAGAAGTGGAATAGACGGTCTTGATAGTATTTCCAGTTACATGTTCTTCATAGGTACGGTACGATGATTTCCTGCCGAGCAGTGAGGGCACAGCAATCACTGAACAGTACTTTTCATTTTTAAAGGATTCATTACACTGAGGATTTTGTGCAAACTAAACTAATGTAACACAGTCTTAAAAAAAAATAAATCATCAAGCTTGGTGATGAGCTCTGTTTCTGTATTTTCACAACCATCAAGCAAACTATAGCAAATAAAAAAAGCGTAAATTAGAATTTATAGCATCCTTAGACTCTCTTCTGCTTCTGAATGATTCCTCAACATTGCAAAGTGAAATCACAGAATCACAAGGTTGGAAAAGACCTCTGAAGATCATCAAGTCCAACCATTCCCATCCTAAGCTAAACCATATCCCTAAGTACCTCATCTACCCTTTTTTTTAAACACATCCAGGGATGGTGACTCAACCCCCTCCCTGGGCAGCCTGTTCCAGGCCCTGACAACTCTTTCAGTGAAACATTTTTTTCTAACATCTAATCTAAACCTGCCCATTGAGAAAAATCTACATGCTGATAGTACCTGTGCTGATATCCCAGCCTAAATGATACGTATCAGGAAATAGTGACACCCTGCATTCTTTTTTCCTTTTCCCCCCTTCTTTCATCAGCCCTCAAAGAGCTGTCAAACAGCCAAACAAAATTACAGCATGTCCCTAAAAGCAGAGTGAGGGTCTTTATAATACAAGCTGTTCAATGTGTTATTTGAATTCACTACAGTAGCTGTATTGCTCCCTGCAGCAGAGTGGGATGGAATATACCAAATTTAACTATCAGGGAGGTTAAAACTTCCTTTTTTAGCAGTCCCAGTTCTAGTTGCTTAACCATCAGTTTTGTCTGCATGGAAGCCATGAGCACATATGTGAAATCTGAAGAACACTTCTTGTCATACATGTTTAGAATTGATTTAATTATCCTATTCCTCCAGAATAGGAGGTATATGTAATTGTTGCATGCTTTATATCAGTCTTGAATAATTTTTAGCACTGTTAGGAGCATTTTTTAATAATCATGCACATTTTTTTCCAGAAAGTTTAACAGACTGGTAACTTGATTCTGTAAAGTGTTACACACCCCAGATACACTTTTCTACCTGTCTTTTGTAATGTCTCTATGTCTTATTTGATTTGTATGCAAGACCAGAAGTGTATTAAAATTGCAGTTACTGAGAAGCTTAAATAATAAATGTTTTATTAACGTTACAAAGAACACAATAATATGATTGTTATTTAGTAGTAATGTAGCAAATCTGGGTTGGCTCGTCACAGAGATTATCTTCTCAAATGAACACCCAGTGGTCTATTTGTGTTTCTGGCAAGATGATAGTAAGCTTGCTAAGCAGGCAAGCAAAATGAACCTAAGTGATCACCTTTTGAAATTGTTTTTATGGCTCTATTTGCTCCGACCAAGATAGACAAGTACACAACACATGTTAAAGTGTGGAGTATATTGATGATGCAAGTACCTAAAGTTTCTTGCTATAGTGAAAAGTGGCATAGGAATATCACCTCTCTATTCCTGTGAAGTATGGGCCTGCCTGTGCTTGCTTTTGTTGTTAAGCTTATTTTTCCCCCCCCCAGTCTTCCATACAACTCATTGTATTTGGCTGCAGAATCTAGTGCTGAGTCAGGCTGGCATTTCAAATGATCTAATTAAATCAGGCTTGAGATCAGTGTGCATTGTGCATTCAACGTAATATGTGTATTTAAATGCAACATGCCTGAAAATAATACTTTATCTTATAGAAAGTTGTAGAGAGAGAAGTACTGTCCTCAAGTATCCCAGTGTAGAGGACAAAAGTCAGTTTGATTTTAATAACTGGCTAGAGTATTATGGTTGAAATACACACAGATATATATATATATAACCACATCTTGAAAAACAAACTGTGCTGTATAGGAAACCCCCCCCCACTATGAGGCTACAGCAAAAATATTTCCTAAGCATCAGTTTCTGGTCTTGCCAACTGAAAGTGTGAGGAAACTCGAAGCCTTTTCAAATAAATGCATAGGCTGACAGCTTGACAAGGCACAAAGTTAAAACAGAGCCACAATGCAGCCTGAGAACTGCCTGTCTGATCAAGTCCCTTCTTTCAGTTCATATCACTCACTCCTTCACTTGCTATGGTCTGACTCGTTTATACAGCAAACTCCTCAAAAATAAGTACTCTGTAGAACCTACTGCATAAAACCTGAAAGGATAACCTGCAAAGACCATTAATTTAGTAAGCTTTCATTAATTAAATCAGGACTATATCTCCAAGTAAGGGCTACATTTTGTTAAGCACAAGGTAATGCTGAATATTGAAGCAAATTCTTTTGCCTGCCATTCTTGTGCTATTGTTCTCTATTTTCATTTTCAAAGATAATCAGAATATTATACCTCAGAAGCTTCATGTCTGCAAAATACTACTGAATTTTTGTGTTGAATGTTCTTTAAAGTCTTAAAAATTATGCTGTTTAGCTTTTCTTTAATCATCAGCCAATTTGCAGGCTTGGCCTTCAAGGCCTCCTACAGCAAATGTAAGCAAATGAGAGAGCAACAACCTGGTGCCCAGTCATACCCACACCAAGGCTCAGGTGTGCCTAAGTTTAAGGAGTGGGACATCAGCCATAGCTTCCATAAAGTACCAGACTGAGACTGCTATTTTATCTATTGGGAAGGCTCAGTAGAAGATTTCTCCTCTCCCTTCCAAGTCATCATCCTGGACTGGCAATTCGTGACCACTATACAGCAATACCACACCTGACATATAGGGCTGTCTTTAAACAATCATGTCCACGTTAATGCTTAAATCCATGTTGGTGGGTGTCTTTGTACTGATGAGACATCTTTCTAATCCATAAAGGTCCTTCATTCCAGAATGATATATTATGGCTTTTTTGTTGTTGTCATATCTCTTGAAAATACATTTTGGCTGTAAATAAATATATGTTGTTTCCTTTATTTCGATGATTTCTTGTTACCAAATGACTTGGTGTTTAGTTAGTTCTGTTAGCTATAGGACATTTTTCACTCAGATCTGGAATCCATGTGCTCATGGAGACAGAATCCAGCTAGAGCAATTGTATTGCAAGAGAAATGGTTTTAAAAATAGTTTCTTCTGGTCAAAAATTCAGAAACCCATGTTACAATTTCAGTGACTGTTATAAGAGATGATAGATTCAGATTCATCCCACATAGTTTTAGGAACTTAACAAGGCACCTGAATGAAAAGCATCATGTTTTCCTTACAGTCTCTGAAAGAGAGAAGCTCCCTGAGAGCATGGTGCATCTAACATGCAGGAAATGCCTTTCCTCTATTGATTATATAAGAATTTTGGCTTTGCTGTCATAAATTTAATGCCTCAGCTACATCTCTAGAGCTACACAGGGTATGTTTTGTGCTCCCCAGCCTGTGCACTATGCTTTGTGGGCTTTGTAGGATCCTGGAAGCAGAATTTGGAAGGGGGCTGGCATGATACCAGAGACCAGTGTGATGTTTCTAAAAATCACTCAAATTTCTTGCAGAAAGATGGTTTTTATATATATATATATATATTTTGTCCAGGAATGGCTCTTTAGACATAGTTCTCAATTAATTGACCACGGTACCTGGTCTTTCTTTCACTGTCACTGGAGTAGTTTGTTTCTGAGAGATTATTTGGAGCCCTTGGACGATTTGCATATCCTTGTTCATTTAGCCTTTAAAAAAAGCAAACAACAAACACCACAAAAAGAAAACAAGAGCTTTTTAGAAATCATTTTCAACTACACAGCTTTCAGCTACAGTTACAGCCATAAATGTAAAAGCTTGGGCTAGTAACAGTAGGAAAAAGAAATGGATCTTTTTCTTACTATTGTTAAACTCCTGCTTGCAAAACATAATGGAACCATTGATCTCTGGTTTATTCTGGTAGATATATACTTATAAGAAACTTTAATTGAACTCTAGCATCCTCAAAGTGCCCACTGAGGTGTTCAGGAACGTCTCAGTGGTTGACAGAATTCTGCATGTTCTTGGCAGTATTCTATGAAGTTTTATTGTTGTTCTTGCTATATTTTGGGTACAATTTTTTCTTATATATACACAACAGCGATGTTTCGTTAGAAATGACTGCCCTGAACAGATACATAGACTCTGATTTCAGAAAACAGGATTATGATTCAAAGGAAAAGAAACCTTGTCTCCTGTAGTTTTGCCTGCCTCAAACATGACATCCAACCAAACATAAAAATAAACCTCGTCATGCAAATTACAGGATTGAAGGAATAAGCGCTGATAATGTTTTTGGATGATTTTACATAGCAGCTCAAACAAAGGCTGCTCTTTTTTGGTTCTGCCTGAAGTTATATTCCAAAATAACTGGATGGTTATAAGCCTTAACTCTGGATGTTTGGGCTGCATCTTGATTTATTTCAGTGAGCTTGCCAATATCTGAAGCTTTGCTAAACGAACCTTGCTCAGTGCCGGTCGCTGTTTTATATGCACAGCGTGCTGCTTCATGCAGCACCCTTTATTGTGCTTCATTCTTAATCTGGCAGGCCCCCTTTCAGAAGTAAAAGAGCAACTCATTCACCGTACATATTCACTATATGCTTCTCTGGTCAGACTGTCAAATGAGACTGCTAGGATAAAAATATTCTATGTTAAAAAACAGCAGAAAGTACTTGTGAATAGAGATATCTAAGTTCTTTCTCTTCATTTAGTTACACAACTAAATGGAAGACTCAAAAAGATACCATCAAGCGTGGTACCTGAAAACATGGTGACAACTTCACCTTAATTGGCCAAAATGGATCTTGGATTTTCCAAATCATCAAACACAGTAGCAGTGAATATTTTAGACTATCACTGCGTTTACTTATATTTCACAGAACAACCAGATAAGCCTAAAAATGCTTATGAATATCTTGTCACCAGGCATTGTCACTGCAAGAGATTATAGGTTTGAGTCATTGCTTATCAAAATACACGCAGTTATATTGCTATCTTGGGCTAATCAGGCACATTTTAGAAATAATACTGGTATCTTACTTAAGTGAGTAAGTCATTCTTCTTGCTTATTATTAGGAATTCACATTTTCTGGTACCAAACAACTTTAACTCTTGATGTTAGCTCTTTAAATTTTATAGAGAACTGTGAACTGAGTCTCACCGCTTTTTACTGTGGTTATCAGCAGGCTTTACTTCATGGTGTTCACCAAGGTCCTCATCTCTGTGAAAATAAGAAAGAGCTCAGTATTAATCAAATTATTTGATTCAACCTAAACGTATTAAAAGGTTTGAGTTATTATGTTGAAGGAAAAAATAAAATGCATTTCACAAGGAAGATTCCTGGCTATGCAGAGTATGTATATATGACAATTTTTTCACATGGCAAGTGTTTTGTTAGTTATGACATAAAAAATACCAATTCAAACTTCTATATTTTTCAGTTTCTGTCCAGTAAGACACTATAAAAGTATGGCAAACTACTCGAAAAATGCTAAGTTCATTATAGTGTTTTAGAATAATTCAAGTTGGAAGATAGGGACCTTGGGAGGTCTCTAGTTTGACCTGTTCAAAGCAGGGCCAGCTCCGAGGTCAGACC
The DNA here is from genome assembly GCA_013400835.1 of Zapornia atra. NCBI lineage: Eukaryota > Metazoa > Chordata > Aves > Gruiformes > Rallidae > Zapornia > Zapornia atra. Next base: position 34,638 of record VZTU01030320.1, read on the forward strand.
AGGATCCTCAGGACTTTTTCTAGCTGGGTCTTGAAAACCTCCAAGGCCAGAGATGGCACAACCTCTGCAGGCAACCTACTCTACCGCTGGACACTCCTCCTTATGTTCAGTCTGTATCTCTCTTGTTTCAGTGTATGACTGCTGTGTCGCATTGCACTGCCACGCTATCGGTGAAGTGGCTGCCTACGTCGTCTGGACTGATTATGGCTCTGTCATTTTAACTTGATAACAGAACTTCATCCAGTCCAGGCACCAGCACCAGGAGCTATGGAAATGGCTGACAAAGCCTGTTACTTGTTTTGTTGTCATACCCAGCTCACATGCCTCCTACAACTGCTCTTTCTAAAGTTGTATACAATCTCTTGGACATGTTTATCCTAGTGAATCGTAAATCACAGGCTCCAAAAAAGCTGATATCATATAATAAATTTCATACATTAACAAATCATAGAATGTGTTACGTTGGAAGGAACCTTTAAAGGTCCATTCCAATATAATGCATTAATAAAATTTTACGTCCATATTTTATATCAAATGGTCTATAATTACAAATAATAATGTTAACATTTGAAGAATTGCTTAAGATTAAAAAAGGCCACACTGCTTCTCATTTGAAAATTAATAATCATACTAATAAAAGAGAATGTTAAAAAGTTATTTATGACACTCCTCTTTTGTATTTAAAAGACAATGTTTATTTTGATGGCGCATTTTTCATTAATTTAAAGTACTTTGGTGGTCATCCACTGACTGTTTAGAGTTCCAATAACATAAAGTCAGGTACTACCTGCATTTCTTTCACAAAGAATTATCTTTATTTACTAGCACATATTCAGTGAGGTCTTTTAAAAAGTTTCAGTTCTATGGTTGCAATCAAATAAAAATATTAATTTTGACTCCTCTAATGACTTTTACAGAACAGAACCTATTAATTCTAATATCAAATCAACCATAAACATTTCATAAGTGTATAAGGGAAAGATTATGACAGCCTTGCCTCTGATTTTTCTGACCAGCAGTATTTATTTCAGTAAAATCCTCATGGTCTTTTCCTCTGAAACAACAAGCAAATACAACTGTTAAAATATTCATCCTATCTGGGAAAAGTTAAAGTGTAGTAAGATAGAAATATATTTATGCACACACTTAAAAGGAAAAAAGTAAATTCTTAGTTATGTTTATGTTCAGAATTTGAAAACCTACGGTTTTGATTGTAATAAGAAAATATGTTTACAGTTTTCCACTACAAAGTTTTGTACAATTAAATAAAAAATACTCTCTATCTAGTAGTGCCATGAAAATAAAAGCCTTTGTTTAGTCAATGCCATAGTTTAAGACTGTTCTTTGCCAGTAAAGATAATGAAGGAAAAACATGAGCTTTCAAAGAATTTAGGATTAAATTACAAGCTTCAAGCAGCCTAATTGTTGCTTGCATCATTCATTTGAAAAAAATAAAGACATTTTTATATAAACTAAGAAACTTCTTAGCATGACACCTAGAAATATGTCCACATATTTTTGCTTCTGTAATAGGAGTAGTTACCTCGTTTGTCATCATAATTAACAGTTAAAGCACTGATTATGTCTGTATTTATACAGAAAGTGTAAGCATCCAAAGACTCACAAAGTTTTTCCTCTGGATTTTTTAAAAAGCATTTTGAAAAGTTTCAGTGAAGTAAGAATAGAATGACCAATGAAAAGTGCTCTAACTAATGTAAAAAATACCTGATTC